>LNAC01000196.1:1729984-1784479 GCA_002007465.1 Ailurus styani
AGCCCGAGCCGAGGCGGCCGCGCGGGGAGGGCGCCGCGTCCCGGGGCGCCGCTGCGCTCCCCGCCGGTGGCTTCTCCGTATCCTTTCGCGCTCTCGCTGGGACCGGGCTCCCCGGAGCGCGGCGTGGGCGTGGGCGGGAGTGTGCGCGCGTGGGGCGGTGCGGGCGCGCGTGGGTGTGGGTGTGCATGTGTGTGTGTGTGTTTATGGAGAGGTGGGTGTGTGCGTGCGCGTATGTGAGAGAGAGGGCGAGGGAGTGTGAGCTGGGGAGAGCGCGCGAGTGCGTGTGCGTCCTGGTGTCACATTGCGAGCTACAGCCGAGCCTACGAGAGGACGGAGCCGGCCAGACTGACGGGGGAGGGAGCGGGATCCCCCACCATCAGCTCTCTCTCCACCCCTAACACCTCCTGTCCAATCAAGGAATCAAACCTGCAAAATTCCCCCGTCCAATCAGGCGCGAGCACCTCCTTACACAGGCATTGTTAGTTTAAGAAAAACTTTTGCTTGCTGCTGTGCGGGAGGGCTTGGAAGGCGCTAGGAGGGGTCCGGGCTCCCCCTGGTGGTGCTCTCGGAGAAGCGCAGCGGCCCGCCCAGCTGCCCTTGCCTGGACCTAGGGGCCCTAGCGAAGGAGCCCATTCAGGCCCACGCCCTTCCTTACAGCCCACCAGGACTGGGTGAGCTTTAAATAATCATTTTTTCTCTTATTTCATCTTCACGACACTTACCCTGACTACCCATTATAGTGCAACCCGAAGGGACACCCTATCCCTCCTATTCATAGCACTTCGCCTTTTATAGGGTATGGCTTTTACTAATCAATTGTTTATTGTGGGTCTCTCTTTATTAGAACGGAGAGGGTCTCCTTTCTTGGGATTCATGTGCGTTTTGTTCACTACCGAAGGCGCAGTGCCTAGAACGCTGCCAGGCCCATAAAAGGTGATGTCATGTAACTGTAGAATGAATGAATGAATGAATGAATGAATGAATGGGGTTCAGAGAATGTGTGGATGGCTGCTCCAGTGTGAGCAGGGCACTGGATATGCTTCCTGTCCAACCCCCTGCTGCTCTAATCCTTCACAAGTTTCTTGCTGTCTTTAGTTTTCACTTCTGAATGCATTCTGTGGGCGTCCACAGAGAGCTTGACCCCAGAGGTCAGGTCAGGTGGGAGACACCCATGGCCACAGGGCTGGAAGGAGGGACAGCAGAGGATTTTGCAAGGTGAGGCACAGAGAAGGGCTCCCTAGTTGTCGATGAGGCCTTGAGCATGGGTTGGGAGGACTTGAATAGGCAGCCAGGGGACAGGGCCTTGGAGGTAGGAATGATTCTCCCAGGCCCAGCTCTCATGGCTCTGCTTCCTCTTCCTGGCCATAGCCAGTATTCTAGATCAAGGACCAGCCTTGAGGCTGTCATGCTGTGCTGGAGACGTGTCCTCACCGCGTGACCCCACCCCAGACCTGATGATGGCCTGGTCCTACAGGGTCAGGGCGGACCTGTTACATGGCCCCCTCTAACAGCAGCAAAGGCAGCTGCCTCTACCCCACCAAACCTCCCCAGAGCTGTCAGTGAGCTAACCATGGGCAGGTGTGGTGACCTCTTGCGCCCTCTGACCTCCTCAAGCTCTGCTAAATCCACTTCCCACCTGTATGTGTTGTCTCTCCCTTGCTGGGGCTGCACCCCCTCAGTCACGGCCAGACTCATCTCCCTGTCCTGACACTGCTTTGCTTCCTCCCCGCCACCCCATGCTCTCACTCACGCTGCTTCCCCCTCCCCCCACCCTCCATCCCACCCTGCCTCCGCACCTGCAAGGGGGGAATCCCATCCCTCTCCATTCCCTCATCATCCACCGCAATGCCATGCCAGCTGCCCTCTGCCCCACCCCGTACCACCACTGTGTCCCGACGTCTCTGGAGCAGTCCCCATGGCAACGAACCGGCCCCAGTTACCCATCACCGCCTGGATCCCCAGCACCCGCCCTCGTTGGTGACCCGCAGCTCTCCTGCAGTGCTCGCCTCCCTTTCTGGGGTCCCCGTGTTCCTCCTGTTGTAACCATTTCTTACTGTTCCCTCTTCAGCTCTCGGAAGAAGCGCCCTCACCAGCTCTGTCCCTGGACCCTCGGTGCTCTGGCTCCATGGACAACTCCTTGTCAGCTTCCCCTGCTCCACAGCCTGCCCTCCCCTCACTCCTGGACAGAGGGAGGAGTCTGGCTTTTCTCTCCTTCACCAGCTTGCAGACTTCTGAGAGGCATGTCGGCAGAGTCCAGCTCTGCCACATCTTCCTCCCAGACCCCTTGTCCCAAACCTGTGAGCCTGTCCCAGTTCCCGCCATGCTCCTTCCCCCGGACAACCGGAGAGTCTGAACAGCGGCCCAGCTTCTATCCCCTCCCCCTCTAATCTTTCTGCACTCCGCTGCCAACCTAATCTTTCTCAAGCCAAACTTGATCTTATCTCTTCCCAGCACAGAAAACTAGTGGCTCCTCACTGTCTGCTAAAGAAAGACCAACCACTCTGGCGTGGCATCCAGACTTCTCTACGGGCTCCCTGAAACCTGTCTCTGGGCCTGGGTGGCTCAGCCAGCCCGATCCCCTCACCATCCCCACCCCCAGCCCCAGGCTCCCCTTTTCCTGCACCTGGCTAGTCACACACTCACCCAGTTACTCAACAAATATTTATTGAGTACCTGCGATGAGCCAGGCAGGCCCTCACCACACTGTGGGGACACAGCAGACACAGGCCCTGCTCTGAGGGAGGTTACAGTGCAGTGGGAAGGGTGACAAAGAAGCTGTAGAATGTCAGGTGGAAACTAAAGCAACCCACAGTTAAAGGGCTTTGGTGCAGTTAGACATGAGGGAAATGGCTTCTGCTTACACCTTCTGCATACACCTCACTGTGCTGGAAGTTTCTGTACAACCCCGAAATGAAGTGAGTTGAGCTTCCTGCCCTCTGCTTCTTCCCAAACCCCTTCTCTCCCTGGAAGTCTTGATGTCCCTCAGCTGGTCTCTCCCACCCACGGTCTCATGCTACAACTCTTTGGATGGTACTGAGTGGCTCTTCCAGACCTGACTAAAGACACAACTGACCAATGTCCAACTACCAAACATCGCTCCTAGGAGGACCCCAGCGGATCACAAGCACAGGGATCCCAAGGAGAGCTCTGCCAGAGTCTTTCACCTGTACCAGGCAAATTACACAAGAATCTCTGACTTAATGTCTACTAAACCCCCAAGCTTCATCCCTGAGGATTTTAAGTCAGTAGGGACGCCCACAAATATGATTTTATTGTCCCCACCCAAATTGATTCTGCTGCACAATGAGGCTTGAGAGTCACTGTTCTTGTCCAGGTGTTTAAAACTGTGCTCTCAGGTCATCTCAGGGGACAGCCAGGGAATAGGGCCCCAGACCTCACCTGTTTCCCCTGCTTTTTGTTTGAAGGGCATCAAAATCAGGTTTTGTTGGAAGAGAAGTTTCTGTGGCAAGAAGAGGAGGAGGTAGGGGGAAGGTAGAGGAGTTAAAGGAGAGGGTTGGATTGGGGAGAGATTGGGATACATCAGATCAGAAGGGGCAAGGAAAACGGCATTGATGACTTTGAGGGCGTGCTGATGGCTCCGATAAGAGTAGCATCAGTTTAGGGCTTTTGTTAATTTCTCTAATAACCCAAGGGATTGACTTTTCTTGAGCAAGTTAAATATTAATTTAGCTGTGCAGCAAATTGATCTTTCTCTTGCAATGGGTTGTGATTTGCAAATAGCCCAGAAAGCACCATTGGTTGGGCAATGCAAGCCTGGGTGCCCTTTCTCCCCAAAGCATCTCCTTGGCTACTTTCTTTTTCTCTCTGATGTCAAACGCTCACTTGTTTTCTTGATTAATAACCCAGCTATCTGATATCACTAAGTCACTCCTTCAAAGCTACAGCTGCTCGTCTCTGAGCAGCAGGGGTCCCAGGAACCCGAAGGTGATCTGACCCTTCTTCTGGGGCTCAGAAGCCCTTCTGCTTAGAAGGCTGGGGGGAGCCACCCACTTCACCCCTACCTCTAAACAGTCTGTCTAAAAGGTTGAAAAACATTTCTAGGGAATGCAATTGTACAACTTCCCCCTGATAATTCTACATGTTATAAAGCTACCCTACAGAAAGGACCTGCTCACCGTTAACCCACATCCCCTTTGTTGTAGTGTAAGCCTGTTTTCCTCTTTCTACCCAGTTGTAGAGAGCGTAGACAAATAGTAGCCACGCAGGGGATGATGATATGGCTATCTTGTACGTAAGAAGACATTAAGTTGCTCCCTTATCCCATCTTTTTCTTTTTAAATATTACTTAATTGCATAAATGAAAGGTTTAGTTATACACTCCATGACCCAAGCTACCTTTAGTTTGATTCTTAAGCTGCAAGATACATGGTCCTTGATTCTTTTTGGAGAAGCAGGTGAACCACTTACAAGTCGTTTAAAAACATTTTAACAATGGGTAATAGACAAATAACAAAAAGCTCCCTCTCTCTTTTGTTCTTTCAACAGGTATCGCGCAGCGGTTCTATGTCAGAAGCCTGCAAGGTGCTGGGGACTCAGTGACGTTTCCGACCCAGCCCCTCCCTTTAAGGATCTCGTGGTCTCCCTGGGAAGACAGACACTGAAATGCACTGTGGGACTTTGTGTACAAAATGGCCTCTGGCTAGAGGCTACCAACAAGCCTTTCCTTGCTTCTCAGGAACATATCCCAGCAAACAGAGACAAATAATGAAAACTCCCACTAACGAAGTGCCTGAACATTGACAGACAACCTAATTGCCAGGATGTGGAAGGAACTGACAATACTTACAAGGCCGATGAAGGCGGATGGAGAACAACCTATCAAGCACATGTATGACATACGCCAAGTTCTCCTCTATAAAGAGAACCTGCTTTAAAGAAACAGAATGTTGTAATTCCCTCTCTGCCAATACCTGACTCAGACACCCAAGATCTCTACTAACCAGGGAATGGAGTAAATATTCTTTATTTTGTTGCTTCAGCTTCACACCAAATGAAGAATAGTTCTCCCTGGACAACGTCCTCCCTTCCCCAAGGTCTTCTTATACCCAGGAATGAGCAAGGCAACTGGGCAGAGAGATGGGCTGGTGGAGGTACAATGTGTCAGGACGTGAAGAATGGTCAAGAGGCTGGAGCAGGCACAGCAATAACTATGGAAGTTGGGCAGCCTTCTGAGCATTGTTCTTCCTATGACACATCAGATCAGAGCACCAGAGAATCAGGATGGCAGTGAGGGAAAGATGCCACCTAGTAGAACAGATATACACTCGATGAAGTCTGTTGGCAACTGGCACTTGGACATTGGCTGGTTGTAGACCAGGGTAGATCTAAACAGATGATTCAACCATCAAGCAAGAGAGAGATGGAGGACCCAAAGCCAATCTACTCATCCTGCCTAGCAAAGAAACAACAAGAACTAGTGAGTCTCAAGGAGGAGTAAAGAAGAGTCAAGATGTCCATGGTCTGTTAGAGTACTTCAGAATAAAGAGCAGGAACAGCACCTCCAAGACCCAGAGGGGAGCATCACTTTGAAAATGATGCTCTGTACAGTCAAGCGACATTTTCAGGAAGCTTCTTGGCATGCGTGAAGATAATTCCGTGTGTAAAAGGAACAAGCTTACAAGAAAACAGTTTAAACAGAAAAGACAATGGAATGAGAGAAGGGAAAGGGAACCAGATAGAGAAGCGTTTTCAGGAAGCAAAAAAACGCAGTGTCAGAATCTACTTACACATTGGTGTAGGAGTAAAGAGCAGATGTGTTGCTGTCAAGCAATGAATGAATGATGTAGAAGACAGACTGGAGAATCTTTCCAAGAGTGAATACAAAATAGGCAGAAAAAGGAAAAACATCGAGAGAGAATACAGAACACATGGAAGACAGAAAATAGAAAACCAACACATACAAAATTGTGTCCATACTTGCAAAGGACTGGTGACTTGAAAGAGTCCCTCAGAGCATTCCTAAAGGAGATACCAGTACAAATGCTAGGAACGTCTTGGCAGAGCTATGAAGGAATCAAACCCGTCTTAGCTCAATAAAAACCTGACAGTCACATCTAGGTAATGTCTTCGAACCATATGGATGTTTTAAAGAAATCTTACATCTGTGTATGGACACACATGGACAAATAGATTGCCAACAGTAGAATAAAGATTGTTAACTTCATGACACTACGTTCCAAAAGGAAATGGAATCAGAGATATAGAGTTTTATGAGGGAAAACTTGTGACACACAAAAAATATGTTTCCAGCAGACTGAAAGCAATAAATGTTTTCACTTACATTTTCAGGTCCCAGAAAACTTGCAGCCGTTCAGAAAAAATTTACTTGAAAATATATTCAAAGGACAAAGAGATAAAGTTTGGTGACAAGCAATAAAATCAATTAAAATCAAAGTCTAAATGTTTGTGAACTGCTTATAAATTGAATTGAAATGTCAAAAATAGTCCCAATAAAGAATATACATGTTGTTAAATTTCTAATTACAAAACCCTAATTTTAATTAAGATCAAAGAGAAGAGCCATTTAAGGAGGGATAGCATAGCTAAGTGAAATTCCTGTGGGTGGGATTCAGAAGTTTTTTTTTTTTTAATGCTCAAATCTTTCAAATACTGAAATTGCTTTAAAATAATTAAAGTTGGGGGTGCATGGGTGGCTCAGTCAGTTAAGTGTCTGCCTTGAGCTCAGGTCATGATCCCAGGATCCTAGGATCAAGCCCCACATAGGGCTCCCGGCTTGGTGGAAAGTCTACTTCTCCCTCTCCCTCCACCTGCTTGTGCTCTTTCTCTCTCTCTCTCCAATAAATGAATAAAATCTTTTTAAAAAATAATTAAAGTTGTTTTAAAAACAATTTAAATAGTTAAAAGTTTTCACAAATACACTTTAAAGAAATACATGTGCTTTTGAAAATACTAGAAAAGATAAAAACGAAATATATCCCTATGTTTTTCAAAAAACGAATAGAAAAATGTAAAATTAATAGAAGGGAATTTATTGTTTAACAATAAGAATTTACAAGAAAGTACATAATCACTTCCAGTAACAAATATAAATGAACTGACTCTTGATTTAAAAGACTCATGTTGGGAGGGGGGATGGGTGAGCCTGGTGGTGGGTGTTAAGGAGGACACGTATTGCATGGAGCACTGGGTGTGGTGCATAAACAATGAATCTTGGATCACTGAAAAAATAAAATTAAAAAAAATGGAAAAATAAATAAATAATAAATAAATAAATGCAGTCAGAAAATAAAGGTTATGTAACATAAAAAAAAAACTTCTTATAAAGTAAAAAAATAAAATAAAAGACTCATGTTGGCAAAATAATAATAATACCTAAAACAAAGAGAAAAATACATAGTAAAAGATAATTTTCATTCATGGTAATACTATAAGTTAACTTGAGAAACTTCTTGCTAAACACAGCTAGAAAAACTCAATAATATGTAAAATAGCTTCTTCTCAATATATTGCCACACTCAGAAGAAGTATTCCCAAGGGCCTAGAAACAAAGAAGCACTAAAATCCCGAATGATAAATGTGGGAGCTTACCCTCCAGCGTGGGTGGGGATTAGTCCCTGTTCTGGGAAATCTAATAGCTTGAATTTTAATGTACATCAATTGGAAACAAGGCTTTGAATGAGTGCAAGGCAGAAAGTCGGAAAGGCAATCACCGCAGAAAGCTGAGGCCTCAAGTTGTGACACTTCCACTAGAAGAATGGACTGAGAGAAAGAAATGTTTACTCACTCTCACAGAGGAGAGGAAGGAAGCTTGCCCCTCAGCCTGGACAGTTCCCCTCAGAATTCCTATCACAGGCCTTCCCTTACCTAGGTTTGAGTTCAAATTCATACTGCTTGATCTCAGATCTCCAAAGGCGAGAACCTGATTGAAAAAAATTAGTTGTAAATGGACTGGCAGGAAGAAATGCAAAAAGAACACTCCTTCCACAAGATTTCCACAGATAAAGCCCTGCCAGGTGTGAACTCACAATCCAAAATCACAGAACACAAGGATAAATCTACCATGAGCAAAACTCAGTGGGCAAAACAAACAGGATTAGACTCTTATGAGTATAGAACTATCAGAGAAAGTCTTTTAAATATCAATATTTAAAAGAATAAGACACTATAAAAAAAAAACCTATAGATTTGAGAGAGAACCACACAGAAAAGGAAACTAAAAACTAACTGGATAGGTTTAAGAGGTTTTATACCTGAGGGGTTCACTGAACTTTAAGTTAAATCTGAGAAAATTAAGTATAATGCAAGGGAGAAAAATAAAGAGATGTAAAACACTAAAAAGAGGTTGAAAATATGAGTGAAACCTAGTGAAGGCTATCATTTTCAAATACTTAGGAGGACATAATAATAGAAGGAATCATTGGAGGGGGCGAGTTAAGCAATATTAAGAGAAAATAGCAGATAAATTTCCAGAACCGAAGAAGGAAATGAATTATTCAGATTGAGGAAACACATATTTTGGAAGTCCTGAGCAGAATAAACAAAACCTGTCCATGACTAGGCAAACTACAGTGCACTGCAGGGCATGGAACAGAGAGAAACATCTTAGAAGTCATCAGAGCAAAGTGACAAGTTGCTTGTCTTCCAAGCAGCAAAATGTTTGGTACAGAAAGAGAACTATCCACGTAAAATGTTATGTAACCCAAAATCCCATATCCAGCTAAAT
This sequence comes from Ailurus styani, assembly GCA_002007465.1. Lineage (NCBI taxonomy): Eukaryota > Metazoa > Chordata > Mammalia > Carnivora > Ailuridae > Ailurus > Ailurus styani. Next base: position 1,738,689 of record LNAC01000196.1, read on the forward strand.
TTTTTTCGAGACCGAAAGCAAGCCTAAGGGAGTTTACCAGCCAGGTGCTGTCTTTGAGACCTACTTAAGGAAATAGCCCAGGAATAAGGGAAATGAACTCAGAAAAACAAAATAAGATGAATGAGCAATAATGAGTGAAGGAACAGGTCAATGTGGGTCAATCCTTGGGGTTTATAAAAGCAAGATAATACTACAATACTGAATAAGAGCAGCATCTAAGTTAGGAGTTTAAGAACTGAAAGTGTTCTAAAACCCAAATACCATCCTGGAAGCAGGCGGAGATATTGGATTTGTTTGGATAGAGTTTTAGATGTTGTCAAGTCAACCATGCTTTAAAATTGTTAAGGGCAGGGGTGCCTGGGTAGCTCAGTCAGATAAGCATCCAACTCAGGATTTTGGCTCAGGTCATGACCTCAGGGTCATGAGATCTCTCTCTCTCTGCCCCTTCCCCACTCGCTTTCTCAAAAAAAGAAAAAAGAAAAGAAAAGAGAAAAAAAAATGTTAAGGGTAACCACTTCCACATAAGCACAGGGCGGGAGGGGAGGGGCAGAATGGGGGCACAGGCAGGATTAATCCATACAATGGAAAGTAAGAGAGGAAAAAATTAAGAAAAGCATAGCTTACATAAAGCAAAAAATAAGATAATGGAAATAAATTCAGATATAGCAGCACTCCCAATAGATGTATCAGCAACACAGTAAATATAACTAAATGAAAGAATGGTCTAATTTTAGAGAATCTATTCGCCCTCCACTCACAAACCCCCACCCCTGAAAAGGCCTCTATGGAAAAAATTGTCAGATGACTTTTTTAGGAGTGCTTGGATGGCTCAGTCGGTTAAGCATCCGACTCTTGATTTCAGCTCAGGTCATGACCTCAGGGTCAGGAGATGGAGTCCAGGGTCACTGGGCCCGAGCTCAGGGCAGAGTCTGCTCAAGATTTTCTCCTACTCCCTCTGCCCCTCCCCCTGCTCTCTCTCTCTCTCTCTCTCTCTCTCTCTCTCTCTCTCTCTCTCAAACTGATAAGTAAATAAATAAAATCTTTAAAGACCATGCAAGTCACGGGGGAGATACACTATTTTCACGATTAAGGAAACTGGCAGTAATTCTCAATAACTTTAATTATAAACTTAACGCAAATACAAGAAAATGACCGACAATATTTTTGAAGAATTTGACAGTTGGACCCCAAATTCAAAGGCAAAAGGCAAGAACAACCAAGATTATTTTGAGGACAAACAGAATGGAGGGCATAATTAAAACAATACGGAACTGATATAGGGGTTTAGGACCAATGTGTATACGGACAATCCATGTCAAGGAAAGCATTACAAAGTACTGGGGGGGGGAAAGCGACCGTTCAATAAATATTGCTGAGACAACTTGAAAAAATAAAATCAGGCTCCTCTCACACCAAACATGACCAATTCCAATGGATCAAAAACAATTATGAAAGACAAAAGTTTCAAAATATTCTTAAAGAAAATATAGGATGATATCTTAATGATGTGGGGTGGCTGGAGGAGAATTTCATAAACAGAACACAAAAGGCACAAATCACAAAGGAAAATACAGACACATCTGACTGCACAAAATGAAAACCTTTGGTACTAAAAGACACTGTAAACATGGTGAAGCCACACACTGGGAAAATATTTGCCACCCGTCTATTTTAAAAAGTATTAACATCCAGATTATACCAAGAACTTCTACAAACCAAAAAGAAATAAACATTTTGAAAAGTGCCCAATTGCTTGCGTTGGCAGAATATATACTAAAATTGAAATGATCAATTTCAAGGTAAAAAAGGCATTATTTTCTATCTAGAGATTGGCATGGCATCTGCACGAAGATGACACACAGACTCAGGAAGCGTTCCTGATTTTTAAACCAGACAAAAAGGACAAATATTGTATGATTCCACTCATACGAGATACCTCAAGTAGGCAAATTCAGGAAGACAGCATGTAGGTTAGAGATTACCGGGAAGGAGGTATGGGGAGTTATTGCTCAATGGGTAGAGTCTCTGTTTGGGGTGATGAACGGGTTTTGGAAATAGATAGCGGTGGTGGTTGCATACTATTGTAAACATAATTAATGCCACCGAATTGTACACTTCAAATGGTTATAATAGAAATTTTATATTCTATATATTTAACCATAATTTTAAAATCGAAGATTGGGGAATACTGAAGAGGGGAAAAGATCCGAATAGACCTCAGACAACAACTAGAGTTGGTAGGAGACAGAGCAATGGGAGCTTTCATGGAGTATCCATGGGTTCAAACAGTCTGAGTAGGAGTCTGGCATCACTCAGGGAAGTTGCACATGTGCTTTCTCATGTATCAGAGTAAGTACGGTCTACCATAATGCAGATAATAACAATAAAATGGCTTAAAGGTAAAAAAAAAAATGCGTTACTCTGTCACCTATCAGTCCCAAAGTGTACCATCCTGCTCAGTGGGACAACTTTGATCCTCACGGTCATTCAGGTAGCTGGTTCTTTCTAAGTCATTGCTCTGCCAGCATCTAGGACTCTGTTGTTTTCTGCAAAGGCGAAGTTGGGTCACCACCACGTTTGGGTTTCAGGCCGTTTGGAAGAGAGAAGAGAACACCGAGGAGGTACACTCATTGCCTTAAAGCTCTGATCCCAAAGTAGCAGAATGGGAGCCGCTGAGATTCCAGTGGGAGAACTCGGTCGCACAGCCACATGCAACTAAAAGGGCAGCCGGGAGAGACGTCTGGCTGGACGGCATGGGCACAGATGGAGAGAACGGACTTGGGCGCACAGGTGGCGGTCTCCACGACACCCTAGGACTGAGCGGTTTCACGGCGGGGTACCTCTCGGCAGCACTTACGCACGTGCGCACCAGGAGACATACGCAAGGAAGTTCATAGATGGGCAATTCATAATAGGAAAAAACCAGGAAACAGCTCAAATGTCCATCATTGTGAAACAAAAATAAATAAATAAATTTGGGTATATTCTTATACTGGAGCAAAAATGAGTGGATTACTGTCACACTATTGGGAAGATGTTCCTAAGGCAACATCAATATTCAACGGAGTGGTAGGTATTAATAATTAAGTTATATGTCTATACATGCATATATACATATATATGTACTTCTGTTCATTATTTTGTATATACCTGCTGTAGTAAAGTTACCTCCTCAAAATGAACTAGATATAATTTTTCACCCAACAGGCTGGTAAAAAAAAATCTTTGTTAATATTAAATGCAGGCAAGGATGTGGGCAGATGCACAGTAAAAGTATAAATTGCAGTTTTATTCTGTAGGGCATTTGGGCAATATCTAAGAAAACCTAAATTGGGTGTCTCTGTGAATTGCTGTTCCGCTGCTCAGCACTATTCTAGAGAAAAAACCACGGAGGCCCGTAAGGAGGCCTTGCACCGAGATGTTTGGTGCAGCAAATTTTAAAATAGCACAATGTTGAGAATAACCTAGATGCCATTAATTAAAGAGAAGACTAAACTCCGACCCAGCCGTACAACTAAAGATGATACAAGTGTAAAAAGAATGATGTGCATCTGTTGGGGCTTAATGTGTGTGGGTCTTCAAGACCCCGTGTCTCGTGGACAAGTTGCAGAAGAAGTGAGAGAAAACGGTATTAGATTTCCCATAGGGTGTGTGTGTGTCTCATCTTGTTTGATTGTGTGTGTGTGTACATATTTTGTATGTTTTGAGTTGTTTCCAGAAAGGATTTGCTGTTTAGAAAAGCATACATGAGGAACTATTGCTTTCAAATATTAACCTTAGAAATGTTTTTAAACCAGTAAAAGGCTTCACCAGCTAACTAAAACTCAATGAAGAGATGATACAAGTCATCCATTCATCAAAAAGTATTTCTTGAGCGCACACAATGTGTCAGAATCTGGGGTACAGCAGTGAATTACAAAGTCCCTTCTTTACAAAATACAGTCATTTCAGGGATTGAATTTTGCCCAAAGTGAGAGTTGGAAACCGCAGTACTAACCGTTTCCATGTTTTTTTTTGAAGGAAACTCTTTGGGTTTACCATTTTTAAAAAAGCGAGTCAATGGGACGAACCCAGTAATTGTTCAAAGCCTCGGTTTACCCATCTGAAAAATGAAGTGAGTATATATTCGGCTCAAAATTCAGTTAGCGGGTGCTTGAGAGTGCACAATCTGATGCTTCTCTTTACGGAGTGCTCTGTGTGGTTGATCAAGGAGAAGAAATGAAGGCAATTTATCTTGCTCTTCACAGAGAGTCCAAAGTATGAAATGCTAATCATTATAACAAGAAATACAGTCCAGATCAAAATACTGTTAGATGATCACGCAGCTAATTGGAGGGAGGACCAAAGGGGACTTATTAATGGTAAAATCCACAAGTGCTTTATGAGGAGGTCAATACAAAACGTAGGCCCTTTTTAACAACTACACCATGGACTCGATAATGCAATGGGAAGCTTGCTACTTAAACTTATGTTTGTCACTTTTTGCCTGTTGAGATCTTAGGAAAAAATAGAACTGAGGGTGGTTGGTTTTTCTAATGATTAATTGACAAGCCGCAGACCGGCAAGTTTGGCTCTGATCTCACCTCTTCTAAACGCAGTCCTGGTTCCCCAAATAGCATGGGCGTGTGTGCCCTGGCTTGTCTGTCTGCTGCTCTTCCTGCCAGCATGGGGGATGGTTTCACGGGCCTTAAAAACACTGGCCTGAAACCCCCTTCACCACCTGAGGCACCTGGGCCCTATCTCCACCCCAGCCGCCAGCCCCAGACACTGCCCCACCTCTAAGACTCCCACCCCTGCCAACTCCCCTCTCGGCCCAGGAACTGCCAGGCTTGCGGCAGCCCCTCCTTCACCCACTCCTCACCGCACTCCAGCTTCAGCCCAACCCAGCCGCCCCACACCATCAAGAGCATCAGGGACTCAGAGCTTCTCTTGTCTCCTGGTCCAGCCTGGACCCCCGTGGTCAGGCCAGGTTACTACCAGAGCCTCTGGAATTGAACTTCCCAATATGGTTCTCATTAGTCACATGTGGTTACCGAGCACTTGATGTGAGGCCAGTCCAAATTGAAATGTACTTTCAGTATCAAATATACTGAAATTGACACCAACTTTTAAGGGTTTAGTATGAAAAAATGTAAAGTATCTCATTGATAGTTTTTCTATTGATTTCGTGTTAACTTCATAAGATAACACAATATATTAAACTATTAAAATGAATTTCACCTTTTTTCTTTACCTTTTGAGTGTGTTTAGTAGAAAATATATAGCCTGCATTATATTTTGTCCCCAACCAGCTGCTGACTGGAACTGTGGGAAACAGAATCTGGCTCTCCAGGGCCAGGAGTTCACAAGGATTAGGGGGGTATCAAGGCCCCACAGATGGGCTTGTGGTGCAGGGCGTCCCACAAGGGGCTCGGCTACTTGGAGGGAGGTGGGTCAGAGACCCAGCCCTACCACACTACAGCTATCTCTGCCTGCAGATGACTGCGTGGGCAAGTGCTTGCTGAAGAAGCAGCTGGCCATGTTGGTAACACCTGGCATTTATGCCGTTTCAGCCATTAGTGCTCCCTACATAGACCTGATGTGGGAAAGAAGGGGTAGGGCAGGCGGAGAGCCCCACATCCACAGCTGAATGAGAAGAATGAAAAAGAGAGGTTGGATCACTCCAGGAAGAGGCATACCATTTCACACAGAAAGAAAGATGGAGAGAGAAGGGCTCACTGTCTGAATAACTCACCAATTATCCAGAACGACCTCCAGGACCAAGTGGACAAATGGGAACTTGAATATACTATCAGGGGATCTGAGCTCTCCCTTCCCCTGGAGATCTAGGTACATTTCTCTTATTCTGTACCCCAGGATCAGACTCTGAGACAAAGACTAGAATAAGAGCCCGGATGGAGGTATCCTAGATGCTCCCCTTTACTGGCCAGCGCACCCATCCTCCAGCTGTGAATGCTGGCTGCCAACAGCTCAGTCAAGCCCTTTTCTGGAGCATTGCCTTTGGCCAAAAGGGCACTGTCTCAATTGGATGGATCTTCCTGCTGTCTCCCTGCCTTCAGGGCAACCCTCAGGAAACGTCTAACTGAAATGGGGGTTTTAAGGCCAGCTCTCTTGACTCCATGGGGGACCAACTCCATGGTACTATTTGTACTCCAAAGCTCCCCAGGGGATTAGGCTGAAGCCAGTCTCCCACCAAGACCACAGCTTTGCACAGCCCCTTCCCCTGCCCCATCCTACCGGCCTCTCTCTTCTTCCACTAAGTCACTTGACTAAGACCCTTTTTCAGGCTCTGCTCCCAGGGACCTCAGTAAGGCAGGATGGGAAGGAAACAGGGATCAGTGAGGGGGGAAGCCAAACAACAAAGGCGAGGCAGCCAATCACACTGTACTATCGAGCCAGTCACCACCATGGGTGACTAGAGATTTATCCTGTAGGAAAACACTGGAAGCCAGTGTAGAACACACGCTTAAGAGTTATCTGACCCAAAGGAAGCAAGGAAGCTGGGGTGTTTATATACCATTTCTCCCCAGACCTATGGGGGTGGACATCAACTCTACAGCACTTCCAGCTGTCTGAGGATGGGGGGGGCTCTCCAGGGTCCCAGAGAAAGCCCCTGGGCCCCAAAGCTGGTGGTTGGGAGTCAAGCCACTGACAGAAGTGCTAGAACTTAGGAAGCATGGGCAGGGCGTAAGAGATTTCAATGCTGACATGTCTACTTCTGCTTCATGAGATCAATGCATGGACATCCATGACACCCCTATGAGGCGCCAAACTGCCCCACACAGACTTGGCCCTCCCTCTGTTCACACACACACATACACACTCCCTCACTCACCATTCTCACACAGCATTTGTGTGTGAGGGAGACTTCTCCAAGGATTCAGCAGTGATGAAGGAGGTGATTACTCGGCAGAAATAGAAACTGCCTCAGAGATAACATTCTGTGTTCTTGTTCCAAGCTACCCATGTGGACAAGAGCCCATCAAGGATTCAGTAGGGCACAAGAGTCTTTCAGTTTACAGGATTCGCTCTCCTTAGAAGGTGTTTATGAATTAATAAAGCAATTTTCCTCTCTATTACATTAGTATCGTGGTATGTCATTATACGACCTTGACTTAAGAATTCAGTTTTAAGTTTGTATGCTAAATTAGAGAGTAAATTCTTTGTGTCATTTCTTCACGTCATGGTTTAGCACAAGGGAAGGAGCAAGAATGCAGAGGCCACGAGGGCCCAGAGAGCCTGTGGAAGAGAACAAGAAGGGGAGGAAGTCAACATCAGCCCGTTGCAGGATGTCATCGAGGACATGACTGCTGGTTGAGGCAGACCATGGGCGACAAGAGTCCATCATCCCCTCCCCTGTCCATGGAATACAAGTCCAACCACTATTCCCACAGCGGGAGCTGTTTTCAAGGATTATTGAGACCTTGTGGACGGTACGTGTGACTGAACCTCATTAAGTTCTCTACCAAAGTTTTCAGATTCTGGCAGGAGAATGCAGGGATCTTGCCTTGGGGCCAAGACAAGCCTCATATGTAAGTTCTCTTGCTTATTAAACCTGCCACCTACGGATCTGGAATGGCCTGCCTCTTTCTCCAGCCTCTCCTTAGCCTTCATGTATGGGGGACAACTTGTGAACCAACACAGCCACATGGGAGATAGGGGTCAGATAGGAAATGATGCCCCGGGGCATGCCAACGGGAGCTGTCTCCTTGCCTCTGGCCTCCAGAGGATAGTATTTACCACCGCTCTCCACCCCTGCCCGGTCTTTACAGTGGTGAGGCGAGGCGTTAGTCAACGATTTCTTCAGCGTGTATTTTGTGAGCCCCTGTATGTAGCAAGGCTGGGCCCTAGAGAAACAAGAAGACAAAGCCTCTGTTCTCATAGATGTTAAATTGTAGAAGAGACAGACCGTCCCTTCGAGAAACTCTACAAGTAAGATCATCTCAGAGATGCCAACTAAGACCCATGTGAAAAGTAAAACACTGCCTGACAGAGGGGCGCCTTTGGTGGGATGAGGACCATGACTGCACCCAGGGCCATTTGTGAGGACATAACACTAATCAGTAAGCAGAAATATCAGAGGCCAGGGGAAGGTGGTGGGGCTGAAGCCTAGTGGGGAGCAAAGAGCTGAGAGGGTAGGACATGAGGTTGGAAAGATGGGCAGGGTTCATCTGTGTGGGGCCCTCTTTGTCCCGGGTTATGCTCTCAAATGGCATTCATGGACATGTTCCCTGGGGGATACACTTGGGACTGGGGGTAACATGGCAGATGCACTTGACTTTCCCCCCGCCCCTACCCATGATAACAGCAGTGCCCAGAACTTAATGCTCAAAACAGCCTTGGCCTCTATGGGTACAGTTTTTCCTGGGCTAAAGGAGGAGCCTGAGTGGCCTCCAAATTCCCTCCCAGCCAGACCATATAGAGAGGGCTCTACCTGCTCCAAAAAAGACTGGCCCTGGCAGGAAGGAAGGGGCCACCACCTTGCCCACCTGGAAGTGATGGCTGGGTTTCCCGTCTTTTCTGAAGCCTGGCCCCATTTCTGAGTGCCGATGGCAGGAAATGGGAGCAGGTCCTGCAGCCTGGGGGTGGGGATGAGTGTGAGGAAGTATCTGCAGGTGCTCCTCCTCCTAGGATGTTTCTATGCACGTGGGCACCAGTAGGAGGCTGGGGCTAGCAAGCACCCTCCGGAGGGGTCTGGGCATCTCTGGGCACAGCCTGGGGTGTGAGAAAGAAGAGGCCACAGCTTCCGACCATGCTTTGGAATCTAGACAGCCCTTCCCAGGAGAGGCTCACTGACCACAGTGCCTTAGTAGCACGAGCCCGGTTAGCTATCTCCACCTACCAGAAGCCAAATTCTCTTATCCTCATCCCAAAACGCTGCACAGGGCATAAACTGAGTCACAGTCAAGCCGAGCTCCTGGGAACGACCCTCAGCTTCTGAGACGACAAAGCTCTCTGCTCCCCCTTGGGAACAAACTCCACAAAGAAATGTTCGCCCTCTGCAGATGAGCCCGAGGGCCATCTTGAATGTGGAGGAGCAGTGGTGAAAGCCCCCCATGGTGGTGTGGGAGAAACCCAGACCCCACGGGTGCGCTCGGCAGGGGCGCGCTGAGAGAGCACCCCGCATCCAAAGCCAAGAGTAGCTCTGAATCCTTCCTTCGTGGAACATTTCCAAACCGCGAGGGAGAGAATGGGGAACAGAAAGGGAGACGCGAAGAGAGGATGGGAAAGACGTGGGAAAGAGAAGGGGTGGAGAGAAGGGAAAAAACCCAGACAAGTTAGAAGTTAAAGAGAAGCCTGGCCTGGCTCTCTCTGTCAGGTGGTCTCCCCCGAAGTGACTGGCACCCGTACAAGGGGTCCGCAAGCCAAGTGTCTCCCTCACAGCCATTACAGTCCCCCATTATGGCTGGCTAACAGAAATCAATCTTCTTAATGCTGTCTCGAACAGAGAGGGAGGCCAGCCAAGTCTGGCAAGAGGATCCAGCCGTGTATCAGCTGCACCGGGTGTCTGGCAGGAAAGGGTCAGGTTTCTCCCATTCACCTCCTCTCCTGACGCCGAGACAGCACAATGCCCACAGTGCCCGCAGGGGAGAAGGCAACGGGGTGGCCAAGACGGATGTTTCAGACAGGCCTGCGGGATGCCTCTGCTCAGCTTGCCTACGTCTGTTCTACCCCGCCCACCCTGGATGGCTGGATCCACTTTCCTGCACAAAGATGCCTGCAACTTGATCTCACCAGCGTGCTTGCAAATAACCCTCATCCCCGTAACCACCGCCCTCCCCCCAAGTCAGGGATCCAGAATGCATATGGATTTAAGAATAGACTTTAAGAATATTCTGGGTAGGGCGCCTGGGTGGCTCAGTGGGTTAAAGCCTCTGCTTTCGGCTCAGGTCATGATCTCAGCGTCCTGGGATCGAGGCCCGCATCGGGCTCTCTGCTCAGCGGGGAGCCTGCTTCCTCCTCTCCCTGTCTCTCTGCCTGCCTCTCTGCCTATTTGTAATCTCTCCCTCTGTGTCAAATAAATAAATAAAATATTAAAAAAAAAAAAAGAATATTCTGGGTATTTCTCAAGGGTCAGAGGCTAGCCATTAGAAGATGAAGTCTCCCAGATCTGATGCCTTGTGAGGGTAGAGATGGACAGAGAAGGTTCTCTTGGCTGGATTCAGAAATCCAGCAGAGTTGAGGGTGTGGAAGCAGGAAGGTGGATTTTCCTACCTTGAGAGCCTTAGCGGGCTGTGAGTCTCAGCGCCAGGGAATAGAAGTGAGATGTTGACTCCCCTTGTTAGCATCTGTCCAAATATATTCTTAGAGTTGCTTTCTGGCCAACATGGATTGATAATTTGGTATCAGATTTGGGGATGGTTACTAAGCGAATGGAGAGCAAAGTGTTTGGTATGTAAATCTTATCATTGTTTTCCAAATTAGCATCAACACAAGCTGTAACTTTGAAAGACTTTGAAGCTAATTAGCCCATGTACCAGTAAGACAAAACAGACACAAGAGGAGAATTCCGGAGTGGGTGACAATATTGTTATTTAACTATTTATGGTTTCCCTTTGCCATTTGACTAGAAGAAGGTGGATGCTAAGTGGGAGAACGGCAAAGACCCTGTGGGTAGGAAGATCCATTCCATCACCTCCCATCCACTATGCTACCCCTAAGCAGTGATTGCATCTGGAAGGGGGAAAAGTAGAAGTATCTCCAGTGGTGCTTGATGACAAACTGGTGTACTGTCCCCAAATCACAAGGGGATGAGAAGTAAATCCTGAAATCAGAGATGAGGATGAGAAGTACCACCAAGTCCTGAGAATAGAATCAGGTTAGTGGAAAAGAAACAGAAGATGAGTAGAAAGGATTGCAACTCTTCTGCATATTTGCAGTCCTTTAATTTCTACTCCAAATAATGCAGCTTTGATGATGCAATCTTTTTGCTAAAGCCAGTTTACATTTAACAGCTCTAAGACCGGTTTTCATTTTCTGGAAAAAGAGCATAACTTTGTGCAAAGAGTATGTTAGGAAGCAGCGATCCCCAAGCTCTCGTGCGCTGGGGACATCAGTCTCTGGGGGGGTTCTATTAAAAGATGGAGAGCGCCACCCTTGAACAGCCTGCCTGAACGGGTCTTGAGCGGGGGGACTGGTGGGATGAATTGCCATTCGTCTTTCCAGGCGGTTTCAACGGACAGCCAGATTTTAGAACTGTGCCTTGGGTGTCTCTGTTACCCACTCACCAGAGAAGCCTGGCTGTTTGGACTACACAGGCAAGGACCCACCCCACACTTATTGACAGCTTACGTTACTGGAGAAACCCTCCCCACGAGAAGAAGAGTAGCCAACCCAGGGAGCTATATTCCCTGCTGGGGATTCTGGGGGACAATGTCTCCCAAGGGCAGTCAGGTTGTTACTAGGATCCAGTTCCTTGAACTTAGAGGACTGAGGTCCCCATTTCTTTGCTGGCTGTCTGCCAGGGCTCCTCCAAATTAGGGCCCAGCAAGCAGTCTGGTCCTTGCACATGGCCCTCTCAGAAGCAGCAATAGCGTATTAGAAACTTCTCATACCTGGCATCTTCCATCGACCTCCTCTGCTTTTAAGGGCTCGTGTGATTACACGGGGGCCCACCTGGACAGCCCAGGATAATCATTCTGCCTTAAAGCCAGCTGATTGGTAACCGTAATTCTTCTTCAAAGTCCCTACACAGCAGTACCCGAAATGAGCGTTTGACTGAATAACCAGGGGGCAGGCGTTTGGAGACGCAACTTTAGACTGGTGCCTCACCCAGGCTTCTACCTGTTTGTCCTGCTTCCCCATGAGCGAGGACTCAGAGAAGCTATTCTTTCCTAGGGTCATACACACAAGCAGCACCTGGACACGCAGAACCCCAGAGCTTCTAGCACCCAGGCCTGCCCAGAATTGGGGAGGAATGCCAATGCCAACTGAGAAGAGAGAAGGGTTCTCAGAGCCTTCTGGCACCATGAAGACGAAGAGAGGGGAAAATGCCTCTGGTCACTGTGAAAGCCTTTCATTGCCTTAATTAGAGCTCCAGTAACTGTGAAGCGAGGCTTGCAAAATTAAGATCTGTAGGCAAAGTCTGCAGCAAGACAAACGTGGTCCTTGTTCCTGGGAAATTTGGGTCTGACTAGCTAGAGATAATCCTCAATAATGGGGTAGCATGTTACAGACACCCTTCTGACTCATGGCCTTCAGCCCACTGGCCACATCCCAGCCACCGAAAGATTATCCAACATGCAAATCTGATCACGTTCCTGCCTGTTTCTCATCCTCCTGTGGCTCCCCACTTGCTGCCAAGATTCCTAGTTCCTTGAGTATGTCAAAGGACCCCCCGACCTGGCCCCTGTTGGTCCCTGCAGCCTCATCACTCCTGGCCTCACACTACATCCTGCCTGAGTGTTCCAAGCTCCTAGGGCATGTTGTGACACTCCCTATCTCCACGTCTTCGCTCTGGCTGACTCTGCCTAGAAGATCTTTTCCCCTAGTCTTTGGAGAATCTTTAATCACCCAACACTGAACTCAGATGTCTACTCCTTCTAGAACGATCTTCTGTCTCCATGGCTGACTGGATTAGGTACCCCTAAAAGTTGACTTCCCAGTTATGCATCTATCTCTTCCCCTAGACAAAGAGCCCCCCGGACTAACCTGCTGCCTGGTACAGCACGGGCACTCAAAGATGTTTGCTTACAAGAAACACAAATAACACCTGTGGCAAGAACATGGAGTACTCAGACCCAGATCTGTGCACTGGAATGATCGGCGTGGGTGTCAGGGAAAAGCAAGGCAGGGCCAGTCTGCAGGCCTTGTTTCTTCACACATAGGGCCCCTTGTTAAGATGTATCAAAAGTTTCAAAACAGCTGTGTGTTAAAGCAAGCAGCCTGTTTGCAAATGTGAAGCCCCACATGACTCTGTAGGACTCGTGCCCATGAAGGCTGGCCTGCCAGCCTGCAATCTTGACCTGGGCTGAAGGCTGGAGCCAGGCGGGTCAGAACCCTCACCTTCCAACTCCCTAAAACCTGCATGCCTGGCTTTGAATGCCTATCAAGTTAACCTTAGGAGGCAGCGATCCCCAAGCTCTCGTGCGCTGGGGACATCAGTCTCTGGGGGGTTCTATTAAAAGATGGAGAGTGCCACCCTTGAACAGCCTGCCTGAACGGGTCTCGAGGGGGACTGGTGGGATGAATTACCATTCGTCTTTCCAGATGGTTTCAACGGACAGCCAGATTTTAGAACTGTGCCTTGGGTGGCAGGGCTGGGGTGCCAAACAGTCAGCAGAGGAAAACTGTGGGAGAGGTAGATCCTAATACTGAGAGACAGAGAGAGAGAGAGAAAAAGAAAGATGGAGCCCAGCACCCTGATCCCAAGTCTTTTTATAGTATAAGCATGTTCAACCCAGAACATTTCATGAACCAGAGTACCCTTCCTTTCCACACAAGTTGATCGAGTTGATTCTGTGGTAGGTATATTTTAATAAACATAATTGAAAGTCATAGGGACCCAGGCTCGGCCAATACCTTCACCTTCCGACCTTACTTCGATGAAAGAACAACTAACCCTGAGACTACAGATATGCACAGAAATGTCATTAAAGGCGTACTCCACACTGGCCAAAGAAAGTTCTTGGGAAGGCAAGTATTTCACATAGCCATTTTGTTTAAATTCTTTCACTTGTTTGCTTACTCAATAAATATGTGTTTACTGAGCAATGGTTCTGTGATGTGGGCACTGTAGGATCAATCCAGATGCTCAGTACAACTTATGTAGCATCTATACAGCCTCTGCCTGCTTCTCCAGTCAAGCAATTCTCAAACTTGGCGGCACCAGATCGCTTGGAGGACTTGTTAAAATCGAGAAGGCTGGACCTCATCCCCAAAGCTTCTGACCCAAAAGGTCTATGATGGGGCCTCAGAAGTTGGTTTCCAACAAGTTCCCCCACGATCCCGATGCTGCTGGTCCAAGGTCTACCTGGGAAGCCACTGCCCTCACTTCACCTTGTTACCATGGCCAACTCCAGCCTCCAGCCTCTCTCCCTACTCGGCATCCTCCTCTCACACACAGACGCCTTCCCCACTACTACTGAACTTCTCCCAGTTTCCATGTCACACCATGCCATAACTCTCACAGATCTTTATACATGCTCTTTCCTTTACCTAGAACACAATCCCTCCCCACATTCCTCTGTCTTGCTCCTATCTCTGTTGGACGATCCAACATAGATATCTCTTCCTCCAGGAAGCCCTCCCTGGCTACTCTCCTCTCCCTTATTTGTTACTCACACATCAGACTGGGCTGCACCTCCTGCTCTGAGCCTACACTTCCCCTCCTATAACCCTGAGTCCCCTGAATCATCAGAGCTGGTCTGGCTGATTCTCTGTGAGGGCAGGAGTCCGATCACCCTCGTCACCATTTCATCCCCAAGGTCTGGCCAGTGAGCAACAGGTGGTCAGCAAGTATTTGCAGAATGAATGAACAACATGAACTTGATCATTGCCTTATGGAGATATTAGCTTACGTTCATATTAGATGGGATTTTATTACCTTACACCTACACTACCACAGTGATTCTCAAGATTTGATTCTCCTCAATAACATCCTCCTAGCCTGGGAACCTCTTAGAAATGCAAATTCTCGGCCCCACCCCAGACCCACTGAGTTAGAATCTCTGGGCTGGAGCCCAGCAATCTGGTTTTACTAAAGCTCCTTGGTTCCAGGGCACGCTCAAGTTTGAGAACCACTGCACCATCATATAATGAGTCCTCAAAGGAGTGAAAATACTTAAGTATTCTAAAGGTCAAAGCACTCACAGGCATTGGTGAAGGGCACTGACATGTGAATGCTACTACACAGAAGTCTGGGGGTTGGTCTACACTCGTGAGGAGCTGTAACCCCAAGGTAGTCCAGCTGGGGTCCATAATTATCCAAATTATTAATATTTATCAAAGAGTTACTCCAAGGATGGAGGAGTCACTGCCGACGAAGAGAGCTTGGAAGGGAGGTGATCGCTCTGTCAGGTGAATAATTTGGAGATCAAACTGAAAAGCAACAACCAGGAAACCCAGGTGAGATGAAGGTTAGTTTCATGACAGGAATCAGAAGCACTAGCTTGGGGAGGCATTCAGTTCACTGGCAGGTTTGGGGGAGCAAGCCTTTCCATATTCTGTGAGCCGCCCCCTTATGAGAAGTAAGCATGGTAGGCAGGAGGGGTGAGAGCTGCAGAAATGACCCGCAAATGGCCACTAGCGCCTTGGGGCTCAAGAGGAGGCTCCAGGCCTGGAGTGGGGCCACGGAAGGGGTTGGGAATGACAAAGCATGGGACAGGGACAAATGAAGTGGGATGGCACTGCACAATGAGGCAAAGACTGTCCCATGCACTCTCCAAAGTCGGGGTCAAAGAAGCCAGGCTGTGATAGAGGGGAGGTCAGAACACAGGTGGCCTCAGAAGGCTTTGGAAAGAGCCCCAGCCTGAATGTGGGGGGTTGTCCCTGAAGTCCCACCAGCAAGTGCTCACTTTCCTTTAAAGACTCAGCATCTGCCAACTCGTGGCACTGGTCATTGAAGCAACATGGAAAGAAGAGCCTAGGCTTGATTGTTGAACCATGTTGAGCAGCGGCCTATAGATATACCACATGCTTCTCAGCTGTCCACCTCTGCGCCGTTCGCTCTCAGAAATTCTTCATATGCCAACAGAATATATTCTACACAGTGAACGAAGCTAGCCTTGGGCCGCCTTTAGGACCCTGGAAGTGGATAGTGGACACGTGGATCTACAGTCCTTGCCCCCTAACCTGAGTGGTGTTAGCCCCAAAAAAGGAGCAGGGAGGAGTGGAATTCCCCCACTAAAAGCAGATTTGCCACATGGGGTCAGAAAATCATTCACTGGGTCACTGAGAACGGGACTTTATTTAAAATGACCAGTTATCCTAAGTTAGGCCAAAGGTCGCGACGAGAAATCCCAAGATCACTTCAGGTATCTGCTAGAGACAACTTGATACACGGGACACCAACTGTTGCGAAAAGAATGTGTGTTGTTGAGGTAGAGAGTCCTCTAAAACACAGCTCACGGTGTGAGTTCAGGCAAATGACAGACCCTCTGATTCTCAGGATTGTCTCAACACTGAAATAAATTGTTTTAGAATTAAATAAGGTGTCATAGTATCTCTCATAGACACCTAATAAATCTTAGAGGTACTGACCTCACGCCTCTTGATTATGGAGACTGCCTTGTCTGAATCCTGTTTCATAAAAGGTAGGCAGCATGGAACACCACAGTGCCCTGAACTATGGGAACACCACAGTTTGTAATGAGTCTTGTAAATGATTTTTAAAAATTAATGACGAAAGCTTGTTGCCCTTCTATTGGGTTTGACGAAGTGCCTTTGCCTTCTTCACCATTACAAATGTGATAAGCACACGCCCCAAAGTTGCCTGGTGAGCTTTCTGGGACCTGCCCCCCGCCCACCTCCCCAGGAGGAACTTCTCAGCCCCACTTATTCATTAAGTCCTAAAATTTTCGCTAGAGATCTTTTTTTTGTTTAATTTTGTTCTGTTTTGTTTGGGCTGATGACACTCCCTGTATTACTTTGCCCATAACAAAGTGCCACAAATTAGGTGGCTGATGCGACAGAAACATATTGTCTCATGGTTTGGGAGGCCCCACCTCTGAAACCAAAGTGTTGGCAAGATCTCACACACCATAGGGGCTGTGAGGGAAGGCTCTCTCCATGGCTGGTAGATGGCTCTCTTCTCCCTGCGTCTGTCCACAGCATCTCCCTTCTGTGTAAATTGCCCCTTCTTACAAGGACACCGGTTATACGGAATTAGAAACTACCCTTCATTTTAGCTTGGTTACTTCTATAATTACCTTATTTCCAAATAAGTTCACATTCTGAGTTCCTGGGGGTCGTAACTTCAACATGAATTCTGGGGCAACACAATTCAACACCTAACATCCAGCAACCTCACTCATGGGCCCTTGTGCCAAATGGGGAGGTGAGGGGGCATGTTAGCTGGCCCAGCTCCTCCAGAGACTGGCCCATTTCCACAGCGGAGGGGAGAAACTTGCGCTCCTGATACAAAACTCACCGTCGGTAACATCTGCCCTGGGGCAACTAACTAGGAAGATAGGCACTTGGTCTCTCTCAGACTGATTCCTTTTGGGGCTACCAATATGTTTAGAGACTGGACCTGTAGGCTAGGCCTATGTTCACGGCTGTATTAACCATCCTGGAGGCAAGGACCTTCCCCGCAATGGCATCGATGGTCTGCTGGTCCCACACATCATAACTATATAACCAAGGGGTTGATATCAAGGTTTCCCGCTTCTCATTCTGCCCTACCAGCTACAAAACGTGGCAACTCTGTTAAATCTCAGGATAAGAATTGCTACAAGGCTTTGCTCCTGCAGGAACAATACGGAGCAGGCAGAGAGTTAAAGGAAGTGAGCGTCGTAGGTAAAACGTGGATAGAAAATCCCACAGGGTTCCACTTACTTTCCAGGTTTCAGAGAAACTCCCAGAAGCATCTCTACCTCAGGGATAAAGGAGGGGGGCAAGGGCGGGGCTCGGACACAAACCGGGATTTACACAGAGAGCAGAAAACACAGTAGAGACAAACAGGCACATCTTGGGCAAGTGTGTTCTGCCTCTCTCAGACACATCTGAATCTTTCGCGTTGGGCCAGGTGGTCAGTGCCCGGCGGCCATCAGACCCCTGCCCTGAGCGTCTCACCGCCTTCCTGCCCAGAGCGGGAACAGTGCCTTCGCTGACAGCCTTCTCAGCCAAAGCACGGACATGCCCTTGCCCTTTCAGACAAAACGAATGTTTCTTGGTTCTGCTTTAAGGTGAATCCCAGAGACACCTCCTCAGAGCCATCCTCTCTGAAGGCTACACAATG
Organism: Ailurus styani; assembly: GCA_002007465.1. NCBI lineage: Eukaryota > Metazoa > Chordata > Mammalia > Carnivora > Ailuridae > Ailurus > Ailurus styani. The sequence goes on from LNAC01000196.1 coordinate 1,756,588, forward strand.
CCAAGGGAGCCTCCTGGAAGGAGTCCAAGTCCTGACCTTGCCCTTCCAGCTGTAGCAGGCCTTTCCACACCAGATCCTCTCCCAGCCTCGCACGTGTTCCATATTCATGTCTATGAAAATTAAAAGCCCTGAGATTTAATTAGGGGGAAGTACTGGGAGAATGAATGGGCAGAGCTTGGTGGTCAGCCAGAGGAAGACTGCAGGCTCAGGGGTGGGGCTGGCTGAACATTTAAATGGAAGAGGACAGAACCTGTGCAGACGCATCACCCCAGTGACCACAGCTGCCGGTTCCGGTCCTGAAGCCCTGTTGCCTGAGAGGGTTATCATTTAAGAGCAAAAAAGACCCTTCTACCATTTTTAAGCAACAGTCATTTGAGCAACGAGTTTAGTCATTCCAAAGAACTAAAACTCCAAATCTGGGGAAGGGTGCTGGCATGAGAATCCAGCAGAGGGTGTTGGGAAAGCAGGCCATGAGCTCTGAGGCACGAAGCAAGCGTGAGCCTCTCTCACCTTGCAGCAATGCAGAGAGGCCCCAGGACAGCAGCGCCCCTTCTAAGTCTGCAAGGATGGATGAGGAAGCTGTTTGTACTGGACGCCGAGCTCCTTTCAAGCCCAGAACCCTAGAGTATTTCTAACTCTGGCTTGGCCACTGACTGTGGAACCTCAGACAAGTTCCTTAGCCTCTCTGGTCTCCACCTCAGGCCATTGTTACGAAAATGGGATGAGCCCATGATAACACATGAACACCATGCCTAGCATGGTAACTAGGTGCTAACTAACCCTTTCTTTTCTTTTTTTTTTTATTAAAGATTTTATTTATTTTATTTGACACAGAGAGAGAGAGATTACAAGTAGGCAGAGAGGCAGGCAGAGAGACAGGGAGAGGAGGAAGCAGGCTCCCTGCTGAGCAGAGAGCCCAATGTGGGCCTCGATCCCAGGACGCTGAGATCATGACCTGAGCCGAAAGCAGAGGCTTTAACCCACTGAGCCACCCAGGCGCCCCTAACTAACCCTTTCAATGATTGTATTCCCTCCCCCTGACACTAGCTTGGGGGCATGCTCTGCAGAGACACCAGACAGACACCAGATGGACACTGAACATGGATGGGAGTGGTGACTTTTCCCTGGGCCAGGCTCTCGACCCGTTTCCTCATCTGAAGAATGCAGGCGAGGTTACCGCCTGCTGCTCAGGGCCTCAAAATGACACCAGGAAGAGGAAAGCGCTCTGGGATCGGTGATGAGGCAGGTGTATATTTTTACACTTGATTCAAGAGTGTGTTCCCGAGAGTCAGACTGGTCATGCATTCTAATTGTCTTTTAAGCAATTGCTTAACCTCTCTGTGTGCCCGTTTTTCCACCTGCAACAGAGGGACAATAGAAGCAAACGTTGTGTAGGTGACTGCAAAGATGAAAAAGAAGATGCTGCAAGTTTGTTTCTTGGGACGAGGACTTTTAAGGTCTACTCTCTTAGCCACTTTCAAACATACAATGCAGTGTTACTAACTGTAGTCACCATGCCATGCGTCACACGCCTAGAACGTATTTGTTCTATCACTGAAAGTTTGTCCCTTATGACCACCTTCATTTTTTCAAAGAAAAATCCATAATTATGTGCGGCTGTCGACCTATTGTGGTGATCATTTTACAATAGGTACAAATATGGAATTATTACATCGGGTACCTGAAAATAATATAATGTTATATGTGAACTACATCTCAACAGAAAAAAAAAAGAGTCGTGCTAAACGCTTAGAAGAGCGCCTGGCACATTGTAAACCCTCGCTAGTCTTATTATATTGCGGGTTTTGTCCTTATTGTTATCAATAGTCGCGCACACAACGGTTGGGGTTGTATTTCCTCCTTTAGGGCTCATGCGCGCCCAGCACGGCCAGACGCCCCGCCCCCTACACAAAAATCAGAACACTGGGAAAGTGACTTGGTCTCCCCTCCTCCCGTGATAGCCACCCCTTGAACCAGGGCTTTTCTTCACACCACCGTCCTACGAGGCAGGCTTCACTGGTTTCGTGTTTTAAAATCCAGGTGCTACATACAAGTCCGCGTCAGGCCTGCCTGTTTCCTGTTCATTTGGATGCATTTTCCTGTTGTTGGGAGTGGAACAGGCTCATGTAACAGCATGAGAGGAGAATGAGGTTTCCCTTGCCAGGAAAATCCAGTGGGTGATGAGGCCAGAGGCAAAAGCACGTCCTCTGTCCTGGGCCAGTTCGTGTAGAAAACACCAATGAGCTGACAAGGTGAGGCTCTGATGTCTTAGAAATTGTGGGCCACGGGCAGAGACAGCTGCTCTCTTAACACGGAAGGCAGACCCATTTGGTCAGAGACTGTATCTGTTTCCTGATGCTGCTGTAGAAAATGACTGCAAACTTGGTGGCTTAAAATAACACATATTTCCTATCCCGTGGTCTGGAGATCAGAAGTCTCAAATGGAGGAGTCTGAGGTCTGTGGGACCTCAGGGTCTGCAGGGCACGTGCCTTCTGTAAGTCCTAGAGGAACTGTTTTCTTGTCTCTTCCAGGGGCTGGGGGCTCCAGGGGTTTCCTGGTTTGCAACCGCATCATTCCAATCTCTGACTCCACCTTCACAGGGCCTTCCCCCCTTCTCTCTGTGTCTTTTCCTTTCCTGCCTTTTATAAGGACACTTGTCATTGGATTTATGGCCCAGCCGGTTAATGTAGGATGCTCTCACTTCAAGATCCTTAATTACAGCTGCAAAAACTCTTTTTCCAAATAAGGTCACATTCATGGGTACCGGGGGTTCGGATGTGGGTATAACGTTTTGGAAGTTACCATTCAACCCATTACAGAAGGAACTGTTGGATACATGAATTAATGAACATGGTATGTATCTGCTCCTTAATAACTAGAACCCTATCCCATGGGGAGGTACACATAGGGATGGTCTGTGGGCCAGAAGAACCCCGAGCATCCCCAGCTTGGGGTCTAAGCCACCTCCATCATGGTCCCCCCAGTCTTGCAAAGCTCCAGCTGAGTCCCCAGAGAAGTGGGTTTGAGTGTGGGTGAAACATCAGGGGGACAGGGCTGCCATGGACCGGAGCAGCCAGAGGTTTGGGTGACAAAGAGCAGGAAAGGAAAGGGTGCCCAGGGAGTGGTGTCAGGCTGGCTCAAGGAGCCACAGTCACAGCCACCAGGGCCATGTCTAGGGCTCTAGGGGGCGGCTTCAGTGGAGCAAGTGGGGCCAGCGCCAGGCTGAGATGGTCCCAGCAAGTGGGGCCTGCAGAGGGCCAGCAGCTGGAACCCGCAGCCGGACTCTTCCAGCTGAAATAGCCCATCACGGTGACTGGTGCAACCTCGCCTTACAGAGGAAGAAATGGTGGCCCAGAGAGAGAGAGAGAGAGAGAGACAACACCCGCTCCCCCTTCGAGCTGTGATGGTCAGTGAGGCAGCTGCAGCTAAAGCACTTTCTTTGCTCCTGGTGCAGGCCCTTCCCTTGGCATAGACGGTGTCACTGTCTCCTGTGTTCTGGGGAGTCACAATCATGTGGCCACATTACTCAGAGAGTAATCAGGCCCTCTGAGTGGTAGAGGACATGATGGACGTGATCGGAGTCAAGTGCGGAGTTCAAGAGCCTCCTAAAAGAAAGCTAACCAGAAACGTGAATAAGAAGTAGTTGGGGAGGGCGCCTGGGTGGCTCAGTGGGTTAAAAGCCTCTGCTTTCGGCTCAGGTCATGATCTCAGCGTCCTGGGATCGAGGCCCGCATTGGGCTCTCTGCTCAGCGGGGAGCCTGCTTCCTCCTCTCCTTGTCTCTCTGCCTGCCTCTCTGCCTACTTGTGATCTCTCTCTCTCTGTGTCAAATAAATAAATAAAAATCTTTAAAAAAAAAAAAAAAAGAAGTAGTTGGGGAAAAAATGATTGAATGCAGTCATCTTCTGATGGAACCTGGTGTTCCTTTTGGCAAGGATCTCTTGATGTATGTCTGTTGGAGCCAAGGCTTCAGGGTAGGGGCTACCTTCCCCTGGGGAAGAGTCTGTAAGGCAGAGGAGAGAAAAGAGGAAGAAGGGACGGCCTGGGGAGGGGACAGAGATGAGCCAGGGCTGGACTTTCTGCAGAGCTCCAAGGAGAGGCTTACTTTGTGTGGTTGTCAGACAATACAAGAGGCGACATAAACAGCGCCGGGGGCAGGGAAGGCCATGAGCCTGTGTCCAGACCCCTGCAGACACGGGGTGGAGCCTGGGGTGTCCCAGACCTTGCCAGTGGGGGTGGGCCGTGGCGCATCTCATCCAGCTCTCCGAGGGCCAAGCAGGACCCCTGGCTGACACTCGGATCATGTCTTTCCCCCAGTAGCAGCTCATAAGTAGTTGATAATTAATAGCCGCAATCAAGGGTGATTTTGTCAGACAAGTTGTGCCTGTAAACGTTTCTGCTATCCCATCTCTATACACAGCACTTGGCCTGGCCCCATCCCAGCTCAGGCTCAGGTGCTCAGCGGCACGGGTGGGGGGTGCACATGCGCGCTGACCTGCAGGTTCGCCCCACCCCCAGCTCTCACCACCTCCCTGCTCTCCTCGCCCCTCACCTGGCTCCAGGGCTGAAGCCCCCACATCAACCCCTCCTCTCACCCAGTGCCAGGGCCTTTTCTGCTCCCTTCCCTCCCTCCCCCGTCTGTCCATCCGCTCACTTCTGCACCCCCAAACCCCCTTCCTCTGGCTCTTCCCCCAAAGCCTCCACCTCTATCATGGTCCCCCCGGTCTTGCAAGCTGGTCCTTCCCTGATCCTCTACCCCCAGGTGACCATGCACTTCCCCCCTTCTCTTCACCGCCAGGGGGTCTTCTTCTCATCCTCAACATCCAGACTGCCTTCAGCTCCCCTCCAGCGGGACCCTGCATTCTTCCTCTTTTAGGACTCAAAATTTTGGAATAATTCTTAATTCCTCTTTTCCTACACTTGCCCTTAATACTCCGCCAGTCACCAAATCCTGTGCCTATTTCATAAATATCGTTGAATTGAAGTGATGATAGAACTACCTAGTGGTGGGAGCACAGAGTTCTGAGTTCTAGAACAAAGTCTAACCCTGGCTATGGAATAGTTTATGGATCTCAGTGTGCTTATCTATGAAGTGGGGGGTTGGACTAGAAGAGCTTTACGGATTCTGGCAAACACTGCCGCTTACCCGCTCATTATCCAGTCTCTTTGTGCTCCTCAGCGAAACCATGACTCTGTCTTGGGTAGTGATATGCTCCCTGGGTGGCCAGTCCTGGCCTAGGGGCGACACGTGCTGTATCCTCCAGGTCCTTCCGGGTTCCAGAGTCATCACCAGCCGTGGGTAAGCAGCCAGGACTCCAAGCAAAAGTTGCAAAAGGAAAGGTATCTACTTGCTTGATGTCTCCATGGGAAGAGAGTGCCCTACTTTTGGAGGCTCAGAATCCAGGGAGCTAGACAGACCCTGAGGTCCACAGGGTCCCAATTCCTATTCCACTCAGACACCCAGATAGTGCTATGAGAGTCTGTCTGCTGCTGGGTGTCATCTGGACCCATATAGAAGCTTCTCGAACTGGAAGGACAGGTGCAGGACAAGTCTTCAGATGTGTCAGATGCTCCCTGTCCCCTGTGGCTCCTTTTTTCCAGGTTTAGCTGGAACTTCAACAGTCAGGACAGGACTGGTTTCCAGACCCCGCGTCGTACTGGTCCCTGAAATGTACCAAATATTGCAGCCCTCCATCCCTGCACGCAGTAGGACTTGACTTCCCACACCAGGTTCTTGATAAGGATATTCTTCTTAACTATTTAGGGACTCCCCACCCCAACACTTTGCATAGTGTTCAGTGCTAAGAGGAGAATTTCCCTGCCATCCATGGACAATCCCTTTGGAAACACTTACTACACAGAGACATGGGCCCTCTTCTCCTCTGGTCTTAACCTGAATTCAGGAAGACTGGAATGCAGAAAGCCATCTAGACCAGGAACACTCAAAATAGTCTCTGGGGTGCTGAGTGGAGAAATTCCCCTCTGCTGGCCAAATGTCCCAGCACAAAGGGCTCAGTGACCCACAGGAGCTCCTCTGTCCATCCCTGCCTCCAGCCCCGCTGACTCCAGCTTCCCAGCAGGACCAAAAACTCCTCCTGCCCCCGAATGGGACCTCACCTAACCATGGAGCACATGTGCAGGCCTTTCTCCAAACCAGGGGCAACTCTCTCCACACCATCTCTCAGAGGCGAAGTGTGAATTCCACTTTGTGCTGTTTCATTAGCAGCTATTTATGGGAACTTTGGTTTGGGGGTGTGCAAAACCCCAGTGTGGTTCTCACAGATCATTCTGGCATCAGACTCTGAGAGCCAGGTGAACATTCAACTTCCAATTACTTAGCAGCAGTCTCCCAGCTGTGCGGAGAAGTGACCAAAGCTAGGGTTCCTCTCAGGGATCTTCTCCCCAAAGAGAGCCAGGCTGAAAAAGAAAAGGGAAGGAAGCTGAGATTTGGTCACAGCCACAGAAGAAACACCTTGGGCATGGCTGGGGGAAGCTCTGCCATGTGGAGACACCCTAGCCCTAAGCAGCTGGTACGGGACACTGAAGAAGGAAGGAGTGATCTCTCCCCACTTAGAGGCCAATCAGCCTTGGAGTAGCTCTGCCACGGCCCTTAAGCCACATTGCTCTGTGCATACAATATGGTGGACCCCATTCCTTGTCTCCCACAGAGCCCCTGGAGATGCCCTCTAGAAGTTGAGAGGGGAGGTCTCAGTCGCCATTTGCAGACTCTCCACTAGAGGGCAGCTCTGGGTGGGGCTCTGCTGCTCCTTTGGGGAGTTCTGGGGACCTTCGGGGCTCAGGGCTCTGGAAGGAGTTCCCAGATGGTGGAGAGTGAGGCATCCCCTCCACTGTAGTACATTCTGGGTCCTCCGTAAATCAGCCCTCTGAAGCCACAGCACCCTCCATCTGAAGTCGGAACAAGCTGACCTCACACTTGGCTGCCCAAGAGGCCCCAGATGTCCAAGCCTCTTCTGTGGTGAAGAGGGAGTCCAGGGTGCAGCTGAGATCTGAGAGTCGTGTCAGAGCTGCCCATGCGGCCCCTCAGTGTCCCTTCCAGAATTCTTGAGAGGTTTGCTTCTCTCAGAACCACAGGGGAAGGGGGGAGGTTTTTGCGGGGCTGACATCTTGCTTATCCCCAGCTAAGAGTCATGGGGTAGGACCTGGAGCCCTTTTTAAGAAGACAAATAAAAATGTGGCACGAGTCTGAGTGCTGGCTTAGCGAAGCTCTTAGAAGAAAGCCCAATTTGTAGAACACACAAAATCAGGGCTGGGCTGGTCAGAGGAGGAAAAACAGAAACCCGTCCTCTGAGTAGCCTGACACTACCCACCCTCTCCACCCCGGCTTTGAGCGCCTCTGGGAGAAGCTGAGAGTCTTAAGGATACAGTTGAAAAATCACCAGGCAAGGCATCCTGAGGCCTTGGGCGTGGTCAGAAGGCCAGGCAGCCCCAGGCCAACGCACATGGGTGAGTACAGGGAAGGGGGTTAGGAAGCAGGAGGGGACCCTCCTCACACTGGGGCAGCCCATCTGTTGACAAGATGAGCTGTGTCATCCACAAAACTCTGGCCTTCTGAGTAGGTTCCTGATAGGCAAAAGGGACAGCCCAGGGTCTCTGAGCATGAGCCCCACTGCCCGTATGGCTGTCACAGGCTCACAGAAACACAGAGACAGCCTCAGGCACAGGGACTCCTTGCGGCCAAGATATGGCCTTGCCTGCCTGGCCCAGGCCCGGGCCCCATGCATGTGGGTACAGGGTGCTAGGGCAGGCAGGAATGTGCTTCATTCAGCCTAGGAGGCAGGGGCCCTGCACCTGGCAAGACTTTTTGGACTCAGAGACACTGTTTTGTCACATTTTCAGGAAAAATTGGAAGGAGCATTTAGCATTGCTCTAAGGGGCTCCCTAAAAAGGAAGCAGATCATAAAATACGCATAGCAGCAAATATACAAATAATCCCCACACATGTGCACATATAAACCTCACAGATACAATATGAACACCCACCCATGTGTGTGGCTTGCACACATTTGTGGCCCACATTACAGTGCCCCGAGGCAGTACTGCAAAGATGGGTGGACCCTGGGTCAAGAGCTCTCTGTTGCTGTCTATCTCTGTGTCCTCAGGGAAGTCACTCCACCTCTCTGAGCCTTTGCTTTCTCATTTGTAAGTGCATATGGCAGAGCCATCCACCTCCAAGGCTTATTATGAGAGCTGGATGAGAAGCTGGTCTACAAGCCCTAGCCCGAGATCTGTGCCTGACCATGTGTGTGGACACCCAGGAAGACAGTGCTGGGTGGGGGGCTCTGGAAATCAGGAGGCGCTCACCCACTCTCTCAGTGATGGACCATGGCCTGGGTGGCCATCACTGCTCTTAGGGCGGTTTTCTAATCCAGCGGTCCCTGTGGAATGAGGGTCCTCAACCAGTGTCAGAGGGCCTGCAGCGTGGGGACTGCCAGAGGTGATGTAGGAAAGAACGTTAGGGTTCGAAGCCAACAGCCGAGAAAGAATTCTTGAGACGTCTTTGGCGCAAAGGTGATTTTGTTAAAGCACGGGGACAGGACCTGTGGGCAGAAGGAGCTGCATTGAGGTCCTGAGGAATGGCCCATTATAGACTTTCAAGTTGGGAGGGACTTAGGGATAGCATAAGTCTTTAAGAAATTTGGAAGCAAGGTTTCCAGGACCTTGAGGGGACTAGCCATTGTTAGGAAAAGTCATTTATTACCGTCTAATAAGAGTCATGAGACCCTTCAGATGTATATCGGTGGGTCATACGCTTGGGGGAAGACTGCCAACATGTATCTTGGGGGGGTTAGAGGTAAAGGAAGTTTCCAAAGGAATTTTTATATGTTAAAGAAGACTTAAAGAAGCCCATGGAAGGGGTGAGGGTTGGCTAGAATTGTCTTTCGCCCTTAGCAAAGTGTCAGCTTCGAGCTAGTGGAGTCCCCAGAGGAATGTCACCCCGCCTGTTTCAAGGACTTGTCAGTGGATTCTAGGTAGTAAGGCAATTTAATACTTTTTCTGCTGCCTTTGTTTCCCACATCAAGAGGGATGGAACCGGGCACCTTTCGCCTGCCTGCGGCTTGCGGGGAAGACCCAGGACTGAACCACCAGGCCCCCGGGGAGGGAGGCACTGCCTGCAGGGAGACAATGCGGGGAAAGGGCTGAGATAAATATAGAGAAAGAGAAACTGTAAATAGAGCAGTGACAGATGCAAAGGGAATGAGCAGAAATGGCCTGGGCAGAGAGAGCAGCTTAGGAAGGTCGTACAGAGACAGACAGCCCCTGACAGACCGACAGACAGACAGAAGGACGGCCATCCACGACGGTGGGCTTGAGTCCCCACCCAGGCACAGGCGCCCACGTGAGGACGGGGACAAAGGATGGAAACAGAGGCCCGGCTGCCCATGACCTCTGGGCCCACTTCCTGCCTGGACACCCCAAGGACCTTTCTCTCCCGGCACTGCGTTGCTGCCAGGCCGCTGGCCACCAGACCCGCGTCGTGCCCGGGCAGCGGCAGAGCCCGGCGGGGGCGGGCGGGAGGGGGCAGCGCAGGTCACCAGCAAGCCGGGGCAGGAGGCGCAGGAGGACGCGGGGCTTCAAAGAGCTCCTTTCCCCGGCGGCTGCGGGCAATCACGGAGGACCTGCACTTGTCGGCCCTGCATGTTAATGGCCTTAATGAGACCCGGTGCAATTTTCTCCCTGGAGAAGGTGTTTTTCTTCTGTGCTTCCTGGCCCTGGGAGCCTGCACCTCCTCCCCGTCCTGGCGTCACCTGCTCTGTGGGGGAGTGCGGTGGAAATCCTTTCCGTCTTCTTTTTGTGATTGTAATTAATTCCTTCCAAGGGGGATAAAGGAATGTGCTGTCCGTGGACCTAATCATCCGCCATCCCTCTGGTAATTCACCCAGAAGTGGAGTTGGCTGCTGTCCACCGCTTCGGAATTGGGATGGGGGAGGGGGGAGGGGGGAGCTCCTTGAGGGGAGAACGGCGGTCACGGTCCTGCTCACGTCCGTGTTGCCTGTTTACCTCCGGCGCCGGGCTTGCGGCAGGGAGGGTCCCACTGAGGAAGGGACAGGCGGGGCTAGGTAGGGAGAGGGAGGTAGGGGGCTGCGTGACCAGGCTCACAGCCATCCCAGATGGGGAGAGATGCTGAGGCGGACGAAAGCGGAGGGAAGGGAACAAAACCAGACCACCTTGTTTGTCTTAAATGTTACAGACGAGATATTTTCATGATAGTGACAAACTGACGCTGAAAGTTAGCAAACTTCAAAGGAGAGGTAACATGGTGTTACCAGCAGTGACCCCAAGAAGATTTAAGTTCCCTGGTCAGTTTCCTGTAAAAGACCATAAAAGCCCCCAGTGGCAACCCCGTTGGGGCCCCTTTCACTCGAGAGAGCTTTTTTCCCTTCCTTTCTGTTCTCACCTTCATTTAATAAATTTTCACTTCACTTCACCCTTTTGTGTTCACGAGATTCGTTCTTTGACTTGGTGAGACGAGACCCCCGCAAGCCTGCAACAACATCGGGTACAGCCTCTGCTCTGGGGACAGGGGCCCGGTGACCACAGGCACGGTGTGATTGGGACCAGCTGACTTACCTTCAACTATGTCTTCCCCGAGGTTCTCCTATTCCCACCTACCTTTCTGAGCATGTTTCTTGGTCTCTCTTACTGATTACTGTTTTTCCACTTGCCCTTAAATGTCAGGGTTCCCCAGGTACCACTCTGGCCCTCTTCTCTTGTCACTCTGAAACCCTAAGTCAGGAAATCCATTCATCATCCGGACCCACTTTCCAAGAACACCAGCCCCTAAGCCAAGCCCAGGTGGGGCAGAGAGGAAAAGACCAGTCCCTGTCTTCAAGGAGCTCAGTCTTCCAGAAGAGCATCCAAATCACAATGGAGCCTGGGAAAATGATCAGTGCTTAGTGAGTGAAGACACGTATTATGGCCTGAGCCAACACTGAGACCCATGTCAGTGTCCAGCTCACACCTTTCTCTGTGGCTGCACACCTATCCCTCCCCCCAGGCCAGTCCGTGTGGGCATCCAACAGGCACTGGGATTCTAACAGATCCCAATGGAACGCATCACCCAACCCCAGCTGCTATCCCCATAGCGATGATACCGCCATTCATGCATTGGTCCAGTTGCCTGAGGTACAACTTGGGGGCCATCTACACTAGCCACAGTGTTCTGAAAACTCCAGCGGGGTCAGGCGGGGGCATGAAAACTCCTGAACTAAAAGTTAAGGATAAAAAGATAAACATTGAATTCTTATATAACCCATTCCCATACATGCCGTTCCAACTCGTAGGTAAATACCCAAAATAATTGAAAACGGACACTCAAACAAATCTTTGTACACAAATATTTGTAGCAGCACTATTCACAACAGCCAAAAGGTGGTAACAATCCAGATGTTCCTCAGAGGATGACTGGATAAATGGAATGGGGTGGGTCTATGCAATGGAATACTAGTCAGCCACAAGAAGGAATGAAGTACCAATGCATGCTACAACGTGGATGGGCCTGGAAATTCTGGTAAGCGAAAGAAGCCAGACAAAGAAGGTCACATATTATATGATGCCATTTACATGAAAGGTCCAGAGTAGGCAAATCCACCGAGAGAGAAAACACATTGGTGGGCGCCAGGGGCAGGGAAGAAGGGGAAATGAGAAGTAACTACTTAATGGGTTCTGGGTGTTCTTTTGGAGTGATGGAAACATTCTGGAACCAGATAGAGGCTGTGGTGGCACAACATTGTGAGTGCACTAAAGGCCACTGAATTGTTCACTTTTATGTGGTTAATTTTATACTCTGTGAATTTCACTTCAATATTTTTAAAGGAGCCTACAAGGTTTTCCCTGGAGAGTCTGTTGATCTCAGACATAGATCCTTTTCTGTTCCCAGATTAGGAATGTCAGCCCTTCCAGGTAAGAAAGGCTAGCAGTGTGGACACTCAGTAGGGAAGACAGAGCCAAAAGATCGAGAAATGGCTTAGAGAAACCCCCTTTCTCCTCTAGGACCCTCCTCAGAGGAGCTGGCCTCCCTCCAGCTGCCCCCATGGGGAGCTTCCTCCAGAAGTTGCCTCTAAGGTCAGGACATTTATTAGCAGGGAGGGAGGGGCTCTGGCCCAAGCAGCAGGCCAGAGACCAGCGGGAGGCCCCTCCCCACCATGCCTTACAGTCCTTGGTCAATGACTGGCCTGGTCTTGGATAGAAATGCTCATGCTAGAAGGAGCCCCAAAGGACTTACACTGGGACTGTTAGCCAGGTGATGCTAATGCTAATCTAGAGCATTGCAGGCTGCAGCATTTGGGAAAAGCAGCAACCCAGGTAAAGCAGATGAGATGGTAAAGTGTTGTTTGGCTGAGTGGGGGACTTGCTTCCAGGTGCTCCTCTCTCCAAAACCAAACTGCTACCAGCAGTAGCTGGTAGCAACAGCTAAATTGACCCATTAATGGCTTGGGGAACCCACCCCTCCACCAGCAAGGTCCAGGCCTGGAAACTCAGGTCTGTCTGTCTGTCCTCTTGACTCTGTCCCTGTCTGGCTAGCTTCCTGGCCTCTGGATTCCAGCTGGAGATCAATTTTCTACTTGTCTCTCATTTTCTTTTATCATCTCACTTTATCTTTCCTGTGCATTTTTCCTTTCTCTGAGCAATTCCTGTCGCTCTTCTAACTAGGACGGGAAAGACATAGAAGGAACAAAGGGAAGGAGGGTCTGCCCCTCCATACATATGCCCTCTCCATACAGTTCCCCAGGTTGTACACACAGACTCCTGTTCTGGAGATTTTGAGGTGGTGATAAGATCCACCTGGATTTTTCTATTATTTTCCCCCCAAACAACTGAAGTCCTATTGATTCTCCATTTCTCCTCCCCATTCCCCTCTCCCCATCTTTGCACAACTGCTTCAGGCCCCTCCTGCTGTCCCCTGAATCACTGCAGCAGCCAACAGCCTCCTGACCCACCTACCTCTCTGTCCCAGCTCTTCCCTCTCCAGTCCATCCCAGAGAACATCTGAGCACTTCCCTTCCCTACATCAAAGTGTGGCTTTGGACCACCAGCCTCCCCATCCCCTGGGAACTGGTTAAAAAAAAGCAAATTTGCAGGACACATCTCAGAGCTACCGATTCAGCAACTCCGGGGCAGGGCCCAACAATTTGTGTTTTAACAAGCTCTCCAAGCGTTCGTGATACCTGCTGAAGTTGAAAACCACTGACCTACTTAAAAGCTTCAGTGGTTCCCACTGCCAGGCCCAGATTCCTTGGCATGGTGCCCAGAACCTCCGGGACCGAGTCCCTGCCCATCTTCTGAATCCTGCCTCCTCCTCCCCACCCTTTACTACCGGGCCCGCCCCCAGCATACCTTGCTTCAACTCCCCCCATCTGGCAATGACTCCCTGGACAGGGGGGTTGCCGGCCTTGGTGCCCTGTCCCCTCCTGCCGGGGTGCCCTTCTCGCTTCCGCTCAGAGCACACTGGCCACTCCTTCTCTGGGTGTCCCCTCCAGCCTAGCCTTCAACCCTACTGCTTAATATCAGTCTGTCCCTGTCTGTCTTCCTAGATTATGAGCTCTTTGAAGGCACCGTCACGTGTTTGCACTTTTGGGCCCCAGCATCCTGCGTGTATATGGTCCCCGATTCAAAGCCATGACTCAAGCCCTGTTTCCTGGGCTGTCACAATTTCCCTGGCCACACACTGCCACACAGGCATGACTGTTTCCCTTTACTACTGGGTTTACTATCATTACGGAGCTGTTGCTGGGCCCCCCAGAGGACGCACAACAAGCTCCTTACAGCTCTTCCAGACCCGTGCTCTTATTCACAAGGCTTCTGGGGGCATCCAGAGTATGTGGAAAGAAGTAGGGAGTTGGAGTCCAGCTACCTGTGTTTGTACCTTGTCTCTGACACTTTCTAGTCCTGGGACCTCAGGAAAAGCTCCGTGACTCCATTTTCTCATTCACCATTAACAGGACTATAGAACTATAGCTCTAAATAGAACTACAGAACTAAATTTAAAATAGAACTATAGAACTAAATTTAACTATAGAACTAAAAACGAAATAGAACTAAATTTAGATAGGTATATGTCTTTTTTTTTTTAAGATTTTATTTACTTGAGAGAGAGAGAGAATGAGAGAGAGCACACGAGAGCAGGAAGGGGGAGAGGAAGAAGCAGACTCCCTGATGAGCGGGGAGCCTGATGCGGAACTCAGTCCGGGGACTCCAGGATCATGACCTGAGCTGAAGGCAGTCCCTTAACCAGCTGAGTCACCCAAGTGCCACAGGATAAGCATACATCTAAATTCGAGTCCGCCCTGAAAGCAGAGCCTGAGAAAAGGACTTGGATGCGTGCAATTTACTTAGGAAGTTAGCCCAGAGAGTGGGAGAAAAGATCTGGGGAGAGCAAGTCAGGAGAGAGGGAACAATAATACAACTACTGCTATAGGTGATCAGGCCTCCCTCCAGCTGGAACCCCTGAGAAGCATATGAGAAGCATACAGAATGCCCCCCTAAGACTGTCCATCCAAAGGACAGGAAGAAGACCTCCCGTCTCACACTGGTTAAGGACTGACATGCCCACTAACACCCCACTCCCTCCTCCAGACTGTACTTCTCAGGTGCTCCTGTTTGCAGATGTGTGGGCTTCTGAAGCTTCAGGGAATGCCTGACACAGAAACAGAGACATGCAAGGGGCACTTGCGGTGGGACTTGAGCTCATGTGAAAGTTTCCACCATGGCTGCAGCTGAAATCAGAGGTGGGCTGGGAAGATGTGAAATGGGGCAGAAAAGCATCTGCTCTAGTCTGTGAACACACTCCCATAGAAGGCCACGACCACTTCTCGGGTGGCCCTGTTCCTCTGAACTGTGTCTCCACCAGTTGGGGCCGGAACTATATCCATCTTGCCCATCCCCCTATCCCCAATGGAGAGAGAGCTCTGCACACGAACATTCTCAAAACCACTTATTTGTTGAATGCCTGTATTTGTTGAGAGGGTACCTGTCCCAGAGTGGATACCCAAGACATCAACCCCAACACTACTCAGACTTTCTGAATCAAAGAAACCAGAATGCACTGCTTTCTTATCAAGTTGTAAAGAATCACTCAAGATGAAGGGTTGGAATTCCTTTTCCACCCAAGCTGGAGTAACAGAGACCAAGGTTGTCCTCTGACCCGGAACAACTACAAGCCCACATAAAATATACAAAACAATGGTGCTCGAGACACTGGGCACTGGGCAGCAGAGGAGGGTAATTCCTGAGAAGCAGGAAACAAATGAGGTGAGCCCTGTGATGGCCCCAGTTTAATGCTCATGGCAAGTCTCCAGGCAGCAGCAAGAAGTAAGGGTGGAGAGTATGGGATTGAGGGACACATCACAAAGGGAAATGAGGAAACAGTTGAGGGTGATGGATAAGATCACTACTTTGACTATGGAGATGACTTCCCAGGTATATCTGTATAACTTATCAGATTGTTTCCTTTAAACTATGCCATTTTCTTGCACATAATTATACTTCAATAAAGCTTTCTTTAATATTTGAGGGGACGGGTATTTCTGCTCAGGTAATGAAGAATGATCTACATTAGAAAAGAGATGCAGAAACTCATTAAAGAGTGTATAAGTGATTAATATCTTTCTGGTAAGCTCCTTGTCTCTCTGCTTTTTGACAAATAATCTTTGTCCAAACTTTGTATCCAGTTTCCAGGGAGGGTTCAGGATTTGGCCGGCAGGCCCAGAGAAACAGAAACACATTTGTAAATCCCACATGAGTCTCTCTCCCATCCAGATCCGAGTCACTTGCCTTAAGAGGGGCATATCCAGCTCATGAGGCCACCTGCCAGACTCTTTTCCTCTGGAGCTTTAACCTTGCTCCCCACATTCCACTGCCTCTGACAGAGATGCCCCAGGTGGCTCCTTCCCACAGCTGCTCTGCCACACCTGGATCCTTACCTCCACATTTCTGAGACCTCTTTCGTTGGATGCTCTCTGCGCCCGCCCATCGCCACGCTCAGGGACCGCTCAGGCTCCCGCTCCAAGGCTGGAGCCCCTGGTTCCTCCATGGGTCACTCAGCCCCTTCCTTCCCGGGGCTACGCTGTGGGCGAGGAGAAGGAGGAGGGCCCCTGCAGAGCTGCTTGGGCCCCTGGTCAAATGACTCCTCCCCATTTACCACCCATTTCCCTAGAAGAGCAGTTGAAGTTCTAAAAGGAACACCTGGGGCACCTGGGTGGCTCAGTGGGTTAAAGCCTCTGCCTTCGGCTCAGGTTATGACCTCAGGGTCCTGGGATCGAGTGCCGCATCTGGCTCTCTGCTCAGCAGGGAGCCTGCCTCCTCCTCTCTCTGCCTGCCTCTCTGCCTACTTGTGATCTCTCTGTCCCTGTCAAATAAATAAAATCTTAAAAAAAAAGAAACAATTCCTTCCATTTCGTCTTATAACCACCTCCTTCTAAGGATCCAAAGGCGTCCCTAAGGGACTATGCTGGGGTGTATTCAAGCTTAGCCTAGTGTCCCCTTCTCTGCAGGACCTGAGTAAGTCTGGCCATTGAGCCAAATCCCTTCTGTATTAATGTGGTCTTTCTCTCTCCCCCCAGGGCCCTGATGTCCTTCTTGACCATCTGGCATCAGTCTGCAGGATACATTCCCTCCTCAGCCTCCACCTGCCCCCCCCGCCCCCCCCGCCCCCCAACACACAGAATCTACCCTCCAGCTATAGGTAAGTGAATCTCAGTTGTGGGCAGGGCTCTGGTTCTTTCCCAGCGGGATTCAGGGCCCAGTGAAAATCAGCACAGGGTGTGTTCGGGCTGGGTGGGGTGAACATCACACTCCACGAGGAGCCACAGGCTCAGATCAATAGTTCGGGGTGGCCCACGCAAAGCATGGTAAAGCCGACCATGGCTTCCAGCCTCTGCTTCCTACACCAACACTTTTGGGAGGGAGGGCAGGAGGGCGGGAGGAGAGGGATGCTTTGGGAGACAGGGTTGTAAACTATGAGGGATTACGTTAGAAAGTCCTGGGCCCTGGGTAAGGAGAACTTGTGCTCCGCCGGGCTGTTGACGGAGTTGTGTCAGGAGGGAGAGTCTGGGAGAGGAACCGGGGAGGCGCCTTCACCAGGTTCCTACTGAGGCAGACGGGCTCAACTTCCGAGCTGGGTGTCAGGCCTGCATGAAGACAGACGGCTGGTCTGATGTCATGGCTGTTGCAAACGGTCACATCCTATGACATTCCAGGTGGGACAAGAAGACTCAGGTCCAGTCCAGTGGCTCCACGACGTAAGCCCAGTAGTACCAGGTGCTCAGAACTTGGAAGAATCCTAACCCAAACAGTTCCGGGAGCTCTGACACCCCCTCCCCTCTGTTCCCGCAGCCTGGCCCGAGTTCCCAGCTCTCACGTGCATTCCCACAGCGACTTCTCTGCCTCCAGCCCTGGGCCCTTGTGCCCAGCCTTGCCTGTTCCTGCTACAGGGAGGGTTTCCTAGAACAACTGTGCCTACAGTGCTGCCCACTGAGGAAACACATGGTGCTGGCCCCCTCTGCTCTTAGTCACATACCTCCCCGCGTCTCCCACCCACCCAGCCCCATGTTTCTGCCACTCGGGACTTGTCACCACCCCCTGCACGCCAGGACCCTCTCATTCTCTGGGTTTTGTAGCGATGGAGCCAGAGGAGAGGGAGACCGTGGAGATGCAGGGGAGAGCGAGAATGGCAGAGGGAAGGAGGCCCAGGGGTCAAGGACAGTGGAGGCAGGGAGGACAGAGGGGCCCCTAACTGCCCAATGGGTGGGGAAGCCAGAGGATAAAAGTTGAAGGACACCATGTG
The DNA here is from genome assembly GCA_002007465.1 of Ailurus styani. NCBI lineage: Eukaryota > Metazoa > Chordata > Mammalia > Carnivora > Ailuridae > Ailurus > Ailurus styani. The sequence goes on from LNAC01000196.1 coordinate 1,774,390, forward strand.
CTCAGCCCCCGTTATCTAAATTAAATAGGAAAGGGGATCAACTAAAAACTGCAACCCAACGGGCCACATCCCTCTGAACACGCATGCACAGTCACACACACGCGCACACTCCCACACGTGCCTGAACACTCACACGTGTGTGCACACTCACACGTGCACACCCCCGCAACCTGCTCCCGGTCCCCAACCTGTCCTCAGAGTACTGCTTGTCTCCCTGTGGTCAGGCGTGAGCCTCTGGGGACAGAAACACAGATTTCCTGAGAATTCCTTTAGGCAAGTTTCAGGACCCCCTCGTGGCCTACGAAGATCAGTAGAAGGGAGCAAACAATCCCAGAAACACACTAACATCCTTAGGTATTTAGTTTATGATACATTTTTTGTTCCAAAACTGTAGAGGAAATAATGGGCTATTTAATAATGTACCCTGAGGCAGAAGAAACTCCCATCACACACCAAAACAGGCCCGGATGGGTTTAATGGAAACACAAACCACGCTACAACTGGGAAAAAAATAGGTAAATGTCTTTTCTAAAAATCATTTGGCGGTGAAGTCTTTCTAAGCATGGAGCAAAGGCGGAAACCATAAAGAAAACGATGATCAGATTTGACTAAGTGAGAGATTATTATAATCCTCATTTTTCAGATAAAGAAGAAGAGGCCTAAAAGGGTCAGAGAGCCAGCAAGCGTGGATGCTGACTACCAGCCTGCCCCTGAGACACGTTTTCCTGAGAGACGTAAGTCTTCGGGGGCCATATTGGATCCGTATCTCAACTCCAGTGTCCCCTGGGGCCCAGCAGTGGGGAGGGAAGAAAGGACTGGGGGTGGTTGTGTGAGGGAGAGACTGTGCAGAGAGGGTGAGTGCACACCCCAGCTAAAGGAGACAGGGTCCCCCTACCCCGGAAGAACCGTGAACCTGGGCCAGGAGTTTTGAGGGACGCCCTTGTCGGATCTTCAGAGGCTCAACAATTGGGTATTAAACTTCCTGCTTTTTGTTGACAGAGGGGAGAAAACAAAGTGAAAGCCAAAAACTCCAGTCTCCAGGCAGAGTGTGGAGGCGGGCAGGGAGGGGCAGGGGTAGAGGCCACTGAGACTGAGGGAGAGCCTTGGGTACCACACTCTGTTGAGAGGGGTTTCATGCTACAGGGCAAAACTGGGAGCTGCCCTCAGCTAACACCCTCAGCCTGCCCAGCACCATTCTTCCTCAGAGACGCCTGATGAGTCACGTCCAAATAGAACCAGCACAGTGCCTCTGCCTCTGTCCTCCAGAAAACAAGCTGAAAGGAACAAAATGTGCTGGAAGATTTTGTCAAATATTCACTTACAGGTGCAGCCCTCCCCACTCTGCGAGGTACTATTCCAGTCTCTTCCTTAAGGTCAGCCCTCATTACTTGAGGGGAGTTAGCCTGGAGGAAGCAAGAGGGCAAAGGAGTCAGTCTCAGTTTCTAGTTGGAAATCAGTGTTCCTCAGCTCTCACAGGCAAACGAATCACCTAGGGACCTTGTTAAAGGCAAGATTCCGGTTTGGAAGCTCTGGGGTAGGGCTGAGCTCCTGCAGTTCTCACAAGCTCTGAGGCTGCTAGCCGGCAGACCACATTTTGAGTAGTAAGGATCTGAGGTCTACATGTTAAGACAGGAAAAAAGGGGGAAATAGGGGATCCACCCTGACCTCCTGAGACAATCGGTAAAAGGGAGAGGAGAAAGCAAGATCAGTGTTCCCGAGATAAGACTAACTTGCTCATGATGTTTTTCTTGCTTGCTGTTGGGTTCAGATTTCTAGTATTTTGTTTAAATTTTTAATCTGTTTTCTGGAGTGCTCTTGTTTCACCAAACCGCTGTTAAAGGACATTTTGGTGGTGTCTAGTTTGGGCCTATTACAGGTAAAGGTGCTATAAACATCCTTCTGCAGGTTTTAGTGTGGACATAAGTTTTCATTTCTCTGGGATCAATGTCCAGGAGGGAGATTTCTGGGTCTCACGGTAAGTATATATAGAGACAGCTTCTTTTCCAATTCTCATGCCTGTATGTTCACTCTTACCCAGTTCCATTGGCTAATACTTCAGGGACAATGCTAAATCATACTGAAGATAGTGGCCATCTTTGTCTTAGTGGGAATACCTCTGGCGTTTCCCCATCGAGTAGTACTCTGACTTTAGGATTTGAGGTTTTTATTATTTTTTCATGCTAAGGAATTAATTGGTTTCTTAGGGCTGCCATAACAAAGTGTCACAAACTGGGGGGCTTCAAGCAACGGAATTTGTTCTGGAGGCTAGAAGCCTGAAATCAGGGTTGGCTTGGACATGCTCCTTCTGAAACCTGTCGGGGGGCATTCCTTTTTTACCTCTTCACAGATTCTGTTGCTTTGCCAACAACACTTGATGTGTCTTGGCTTTCTACACCTGCAGCAATTCACTCTCTGCCTCCATTGTCATGTGATGTTCTTCCCTTCTGAGTCTGTGTCTCTGTGTCTCTTCTGATGAGGACAATGATCATTAGGATTAAGGGCCCACCCTACTCCAGCATAACCTCGTCTTCACTAATTGCACTGGCAAGGACCCTCTACCTTCCTTTGTAGGTTTTTCTTGAGAAGACAGACAGAAACTTAATTTTCTTATGCCCTTAAGAAATTTCATAATCTTCCTGGAAGCTCTAAGGGTTTTTCTTTGTCTATATAGTCTGATAGTTTATTTCTCAGATTTGAGATTTGATCATTCTGGGACAGTCTTCCAAGTAAATTCAAGTGTTGGGAGACAGTTCTCTACAAGTCCGTCATGTTTCTGTATATATTTCGAGTGAGGCGCTGACTGCCCTCTGTTCCAGAGGATCTTTTCAAGGAGGTTTGTATAGCAAATAGCCTCAGAAAATAGAGCCAGTGTCGCCCTCCAGGACTAAGAGAAGACATACTTATGGGCAGTATAATGAAACAAAGGGAGGGGATGTTTCTTACCCATTATAAAAAATGCAGGTTCTCGAAGCTCAGAATTTCTCTCCTGCAACGTTGTATGTACAGATAGCACTCAGCCCTCTGCATGTCACCCTTGAACTCCAGGGCTTAGGGAACCAATATAGAAATGACAATACACTGGGTGTTGCCATTGCTGTGAGTAATATCTTATCTTTAGTCTCTGGTCTAGGGGGCTCATGTTTTCTACTGACATCCATAGAACTGGCAAGCCAATGTATTAGCTTGTAAGTAGGATAAAATATAAGACTCTTCACAGTGCTGAACAACATAATGGGCCATTTTAATATAGTTATCTAATTTTCTCTTATTTCTGGAAAGTTTCCTTGAATAGCAGTTTTAAATATTTGCTTTGTTTCTGGGCTTTGGTCTTTTCTTCCAGGGACTCCAAATATATGAAGACTGAACCTTCTTTGCCCATCTTCCATTTCAGTCACTTTCTCCCAGAAGCATTTTGGTTCTTTCATTATTTCATTTTTGCTGTTTTGGTTGTTTTTCCTGCCTTTCTTCAGTGTTCTTTAAAAATTTTCACTTCAACGTATTCCTTCTCACATGCCTTCTCATTTATTCTTTATTTCTGAAATTGTGTTGCCTTTTTCTTCAATTTCCTTCCCAAGTTTGGTCAGTCTTACTGCGTTTCTTTATATGTTCTGTTCATTTCTGTTTTTAGGTTTTTAATTTTGGTTCTAATTTTTTAAATCTCCAAGTGTTTTTTTAAGTCTATTTAATTCAGATTGAAACATGTGTTATCAGTTTCTTCCATTTTGTGGGTGTTTGTTAGGGAAGAATTTTAATCGGCTAGTAGTCTTATATGGACTTAGTTTCACTTATTTTTTTATCTTTTTTTTTTTTTATTCCTGACCATAGTGTGGACTGAGTTCATAGTTTAAGAGTATCTCTTTCGTTGGCTTGATAAAGTGCAGTTTCCTTATAGGTGATGATGAAGGGAATGAAAAAGATTGGCCTTTCTTGTTCCTTTTTTATTTCTGCAAGATCACTATTTCTCCTCTCTTAACTATATCACTGTGATATACTATGACACCCTGGGGTATGATTACTACATCAATCTACAAAGGGCATAATTCATCCCCCATTTATTTGATTATCTCGTAGGAGCTCTGCTTCTCTGCAGCTGCCATTTCTAGGCAGCTCACTTCCAAGCCATTCTCCCTTCAGCTGATGCTGTGAACTACCACGTCCCGGACCTGACACTTACTGTTGCCTTTGTTTTTCTGGGAGTGATTTTGTATATGTTTTTGTCTATGCCTTCTTCTCCTTATTTTCCTTTTCACACATTCTTCTAAAGCCTCTTCTCTCCTACTCTCCTCCCCTCAGATCTGCGCCAGCAGCAGAAGCTCTGTTGGAACATGGTGTTTGTTTCTCAGCTTATAGTTAGTTGAAAGTTTGCAGTAGTCTCCGTCTCCCAGTGATGTAAAGGTGTGGGTCAGCGACGATTTTATTTGTCCTTCCTCCAGACTTAAGTGCTTTTGCACGTGATGTATAGAGCTAAACAGATCAGAAAGCTGCCACGATTTTTCAGCCTGGAAGCTCTCCCTTATTCTAAGTATTTTAAATGTCCATTTTGAGTACTTTTTGGATACATATTTAGAGATACGTGGGGCTTTTAAATTATTTTTACCAATTTTTTTCTCCCTTAACTGCCTTGAGGTAAGATATGTGGTCTCTATGCTATGGATTCTTTGAACTATGCACAGACCTAATTAATGGTGGTATTTTGATTCATTTTTATACGTGATCCTTGTGTGCTTGAGAAGAATGTAAAAGCTCCAGTTTCTTGCTGCATGGCTCTCTCTATATGGATGAAGTTTGTTGATTATATTGTTCAAATATTATGAAAGATGTGTTGCCTAGCTGGTCTGTTAATTACTCAGAGAGGTATAACAAAAATTTTCCAGTATGACATATATTTGTTAATTTGTTCTTGTTGGCCTGTCAAATTTTGTTTTATATATTCCTTTAAGACTATGTTATTAAGTATATTTGAGTTTACCGGTTATCTCTAATGAGATAATGAACTGAAGATTTCATCATTCTATGTTGCCCCTCTTCACCTTTAAAAAAAAATCTGATATTACAACCCATGAGAATGAAATGTCTTTCCATTTCTTTGCATCATCTTGAATTTCTGTCATCAATATTTTATGGTTTTCAGAACACAGGCCTTTCACCTCTTTGGTTAAGCTTATTCCTAGAAATCTTATTGGATTTGGTGCAATTATAAATGGGGTTGTTTTCTTCATTTCACTTTCTGCTGCTTCATTATTGGCATATAGAAATGCAACAGATTTCTGTACACTGATTTTGCATCCTGTGACTTCACTGAAATTCGTTTATCAGTTCCAGCAGTTTTTTGGTGGAGGTTTTAGGGTTTTCTAAATATGCTATCATGACATCTGCAAATAGTGGAAGTTTTATTTCTTCCTTACCAATTCAAATGCCTTCTATTTCTTTTTGTTGCCTGATTGCTGAGGCTAGGACTTCCAGTACTATGTTGAATAAAAGTGGTGAGGGTAGATATCCTTGTCTTGTTCCTGACCTTAAGGGGAAAGCTCTCAGTTTTTCATCATTGAGTACGATGTTCACTGTGGATTTTCATATAAGGCCTTTATTATGTTGAGGTGTGTTCCCTCTAGACTTAATTTGTTGAGGGTTTTTTTTATCATAAATCGTTGTTGTACTTTGTCAAAATGCTTTTCCTGCATCTATTGAAAGGATCGTGTGGTTTTTTTCCCTTCTCTTATTGATGTGATGTATCACGTTGATTGTTTTATGACTACTGAACCTCCCTTGCATCCCTTGAATAACTCCCTCTTGATTGTGGTATATGATTTTTTTTAATGTATTGTTGAATTTGGTCTGTTAGTATTTTGTTAAGGATTTTTGCACCTCTGTTCATCAGAGATATTAACCTTTAGTTCTGTTTTTCTGTGGTGTCTTTATCTGTTTGGTATCAGAGTGATATGGGCCTCATAGAATGAATGCTGATCATTTTGTTCAAATTTTCTATTTCAGCTTCAGTTTTGGTAGGTTAGATGTTTCTAAGAATTTGTCCATTTCTTCTAGGTTGACATTTCATGTTCATCAGTTGGAAGAACATGTACTTGTTAAAATGTCTATACTACCCAAAGCAATCTATAGACTCAGTGCAATCCCTATCAAAATACCAGCAGCCTTTTTCACTGAACTGGAACAAACAACCCAAAAATTTGTATGAAGCCACAAAAGACCCTGAATAACCAAAGCAATTCTGAAAAAGAAAAACACAACTGGAGTAACACAATCCCAGACTTCAAGTCATATTACAAAGTGATAGTAATCAAAACGGTGTGGTACTGGCATAAAAATAGGCACCTAGATCAATAGAACAGGATAGAAACCCTAGTGGGGGAAAGCCCCACAATTATATAGTCAGTTAATCTTTGACAAAAAGGAATGAATATACAATGGGAAAAAGTCTCTTCAACTCATGGTGCTGGAAAACAGGACAGCTACATACAGAAGAATGAAACTGCATGACTTTCTTTCACCACACACAAAAATAGACTCCAAATGGATCAAAGACCTAAATGTGAGGCCTGAATAGAGAGGGCACAGGCAGTAATTTTTCTGACATTGGCTGCAGCAACATTTTTCTAGATATGTCCCCTAAGGCAAAGGGAAATAAAAGCGAAAACAAATTATTGGGCCTACATCAAAATAAAAAGCTCTGCGCAAGGAAGGACACAATCAACAAAACTAAAAGACAACTTATGGAATGAGAGAAGATATTTACAAATGGCATATTTGATAAAGGGTGAGTATCCAGAATATAGAAAGAACTTATATAGTTCAACACCCCAAAAATAAATAATCCAATTTAAAATGGGCAGAGGATATGAACAGACATTTCTCCAAAGAAGACGTACAGATCACCAACAGACACGTGAAAAGATGCTCAACATCACTTATCATCAGGGACATGCAAATCAAAACTACAATGAGATATCACCTCACACCTGTCAGAATGGTTAAAACAAAAATCAGTAAGTGTTGGCAAAGGATCTGGAGAAAAAAGGAATCCTCGTGCACTGATGGTGGGAATGCGAACTGGTGCAACCAAACAGAATGGAGGTTCCTCAAAAAAGTTACCCCCAAAATACAAAAACATTAATTTGAAGAGATACATGCATCCCTATGTTTATTGTAGCTTTATTTACAATAACCAAATTATGGGAGCAGTCCAAGTGTCTATCAATAGATGAATGGATAAAAAGATGTGCCATACATATAAAATGGAATATTATTCAACCATAAGAAAGAATGCAATCTTGCCATTTGCCACAACATGGGTGGAGCTAAAGAGTATAACGCTAAGTGAAATAAGTCAGCCAGAGAAAGACAAATACCATCTGATCTTACTCATATGTGGAATTTACAAAATAAAATAAGCAAAGGATAAAAAGAGAGAGAGAGAGATAAACCAAGAAACAGACTCAACTGGAGAGAACAAACTGATGATTACCAGAGGGGAGGTGGGGGGTGGGTGAAGTAGGTGAAGGGGATTAAGAATCCACTTTTCCTGATGAGCACTGAGCAATATATAGAATGGTTGAATCACTATGTTGTACACCTGAAACTAATATAACACTTTATCTTAACTATACTGGAATTAAAATTTGAAACTTAATGAAAAAAATAGGATATTAATATAGGTATACCAGCTTTGTTTTTGTTATTTTACCTGATAAATATATATTTTCTAACTTTGGTTTTCAGCCTTTTCATGCCCTTTTGCTTTAGTGTGGCTCCTGCAAACAGGACATGTATAGATTTTTTTTTATTGAATCTGATAAGTCTATATTTTAGCTACAGAGTTTGGTACATTTCTATTGTGATTATAGACATATTTATATAGAATAACTTTTTGTGTTATTTGACTTACTCTTTATTAATTTACAGATTTTTTTAAAGCAACTCATTTATCTTTTTGTGAAAAAAAACCCAGTTACCTGGAGTTAAGTAATTCTATTAGTTACTCTTTAATATTATCTTCTGTCAAATCCAAGTACAATTAAATGTATTGTTACAACCTTGTGTATATGTATGGGTATACACATATCTACTTATATCTATTTTTCCTACAATGAGCATATATGGACTCCGTAATAAAAAATTATTTAGAGATCCTTTAATCTATAAATGGATAAATAAATGAATAAATAAAAGTTATACAGAACTGTGTTGTTACCACTAGGTAGACTTACCAAAAGCCATAAAATGGAAGTGGTCTGAAGGCAGAAACTGCTCAATCCCTCCTCCCCTAAGTGGTTTCATTTATGCTTAGTAAACAGGTGCAGAAAAAGAATGGGTGCTAGGAGGAGCATCTGACCTGATCCCCTATGGTAGAGGTTCAGACTGAGCAAATAAAAACATGACATGGGATATCCTAATACTAAAAATTTACATGAGATTCAGATATAGCCATGTCCTATATTTCATGTGGCCTCACCCACGCTTTACGCTGGGGAGTCGAGGGGAGCAAGAGGGCTCTTCTCTATAAACTTCTGGCCTTCTCCCTGCTGAATGGAGCTGAGATGTGTGCCCTCTATTTAAACACCCAGGACTCACCGTCTCCTATTTGGTAACACTCTCTCGGGGGCCCTTTTAGCACTTAATCTAGGGAATGAGGACACTGCTGCCATTGCTCTTCAGCCTAAGGGAGTCAGCATCCTACAGCTCCAATCTGGCCCCTTGTTAACAGCTCTCCCACAACCACCCCCACCACACACACACCTCGACCTTCTGCCGCAGTCAGACCTCAGAAGCTGGCACCGACCGACCAGGAAAACCCCACACTGAGGGATCATGGCCAGGCACTGCCTCCTCCCTGAGCTCGAGAAAATACTGCTAACCAGTTGCCTAGCAGGACATCACTGACTCAAAAATGACAAATGGATTAACTCCAATGAGTCTGAGTCCCCCCAAATCACTGCAAAGTCCTCCTGGATCTTTTGGTCACCCCTCGCCTCTCCAAATCCTTACTCATGAGTTTTTCCTGCTCACAATTATTCAGAGGTCTCCACTGTTTCCTCTCCTTCCTAAAATAATTATAATAAGCTAATAATGGACCATTTTGTATAAAACTCTGAGTTCCTGGTATACTCTTTCACTATATCTGTGATGATTATGTCTCAGTCCAGCTCAGAGAAAACATGGGCTCTGACTCTAACAGGCTTAAGTCAGAAGCCTCAATCAATCATTTGCTAGCTTATGACCTGGGCCAATTCACTGACCTTCTCTGAGACGTCTTTTCCTCATCTATAAAATGGGACAACTACAAACGACTCCTTTGGGCCAAACCTTACCCTGTTAGAAACCATTCAGACTAATGGGGGAAAATTTTGCAAACTCCACATTTGAATGAGATCTTAACATTTTAGAAGCCATAATGATTAATAGAAAAAAACCTGCCTAGCTGCACTTGCGGCAGAACTAGAAACTGATTAGCTGATGATAAGCTATCCACACAATGGAATATTATATCTGCGTTACAAATCAGGAAGTTCTTTATTATTTTTTTTAAAGATTTTATTTATTTATTTGACACAGAGAGAGGTCACAAGTAGGCAGAGAGGCAGGCAGAGAAACAGGGAGAGGAGGAAGCAGGCTCCCTGCTGAGCAGAGAGCCCGATGCAGGCCTCAATTCGAGGACGCTGAGATCATGACCTGAGCCGAAAGCAGAGGCTTTAACCCACTGAGCCACCCAGGCGCCCACAGGAAGTTCTTTAATCTTCACAAAAATAAGAGGTAGACTTTATTTTAAGGAGCAAAGGAAGGTGGGAGCCAGTATGCACAGCACACAACATTTTGTATAAGAAAAGAAAAATATAAAAATATATTTCCTTTTCTTATTGTATATAAACAGTACACAGAACTTAATAAAAGTGCTTAATTCTGGTGTGAAGATGGTATGTAGTGCTTCAGGGAAGGGGTGGGAATGAGATTTTTACACTATATATCATTTTACGCTGTTTTGATTTTGGAACCACTTATGTGCTTCAAAAGATATATATATATATATATATATATATATATATATATATATATATATATATATTCTTTCCCGCATACC
>LNAC01000196.1:1784641-1842822 GCA_002007465.1 Ailurus styani
ATATATATATATATATATATATAACTTATTCAAAAATAAAAATTGAAAGTTGAACAGAAGGGAGGTGAGTGGGGGTGGGTTAAATGGGTGGTGGGGATTAAGGAGGGCAGTTGTGGTGAGCACCAGGCGTTGTAAGTACGTGTTGAATCACTGAATTCTACACCTGAAACTAACATTACACGATACGTTAAGTAACTGGAATTTAAACAAAAACTGGAATAAATAAGTAAATAAATAAATATTTAACACAAAGTTTACCTCTCAAAATTGTGAGTTAAGTGTATGTACATGGTGTGTGTGTGTGTGTGTGTGTGTGTGTGTCCAAAAACCTAGATGGCATACAATGGCCATTTATTAAATGTAGCGCCCTTCCCCTTTTCATGGTTATTTTTCTAATTATAAAATTATACATTTGATTAGAGAAAAGTTTGCAAATTAGAGGAAAGTCTAAGGAAAGAGAATCCCCCATTATCCCACCACTCAGAAGTAAATCTGTTAACATTTTGCATATTGCATATCAATCTTTAAATTTTATTTATATATTTTTACATAGGGCAGTATACCTGAAAGCAAAGATATCCTTTGCAACTTCTGTCTTAATATCTGTAGGATGTGCCGTTGTAGAAATGGCCTTTCACTTCTGTTCACTTGCCTATGTTCCCATGGCCCTATCAAGTCCCTGAAGCTAGGGACTGTGACTTCTCCATCTTTGTGCCTCCTGTGTGCGCCTTGTAGAGGGATCTTGATAAATATGTGTTGGAGACATGCACAAATTAATTAGCCCAGAATCATCTAAGTAGTTGCTTACTGTTGGGTGTTTGGTCATTTCTACTTGTTTTTACTCTCCTGAATAATCCGCACAGTCATCCGTATACATAGATCACAAATCATGACATGTGTCTTCACTTGTTTCCTTAGGCAAAATTCCTAGAAGTGGAAGGACTGGCTGAATGGATAGGAAAGAAATTGAAGGTTGTTGAAATCACATTGCTAATTTGCCTTCCAAAAAGTTGTCCCAGTGTGCACTCTTGGCTGCTTAGGGGAGGCCTGGTACTGACCTCACTGAAATTAGGAGCTCCTACTCCTTAAATCTTTGCTCATTGCATGGGAAGAGCAAAGGCATCCTACTGCTTTCATTTAAATGTCCTTAATTGTTTCAGTGAGGTTTAACAGGCTCTCCAATCTTATGAAACACGGTGTTTTTAACCAGTTGTCTGCTCCACACTGTGTTCCTTTATCCACTTTGGACCTTCATGTTCTTCATGTTTTTCTTCTATATCTTCTTTTTTTAAATTTTGAATCTCCCTGCGTATATCTCCCCTAACAGTTTACCTAACTGTCTCCAGGGAATTTTTTGGAGGTTAGGGAAGATTTATACTGTGGAAGATTTCCAGCCGACACGAAAGGAAAGAAAATAGTACAATGTACCCCCACGTTCCCATCGCCCAACTTCAACGATTCCAAACACTTCGACAATTTCATCTGTTTATCTGTTTCTTCTCCAACACACACATATAGACATTTTAAAAACTTTTTTTTTCTGGAGTATTTTAGGCAAATCCTAGACATCATAGCATTTTACCCATAAATATCTAAAGCATTTTTAAGCTGCCATATGAGTATTTCTATTTAAGCGCACGGATTGACTCCACAATTAGGAATTTATTTATAACTTTTCAGAATGCTGCCCTCTGTCATTTCTCCACATTTAGTTGATACTTTCTCTATAGCGAATGTGGCCTTTGTGCTTCTTCAACCCCCCCTGCGTGTATTCCATGGGGTGTTGGTGAACTATTGTAGCCACGCACTTAGGACAAATGCATGGCCAAGGCCTTGCTAAAGTCACCCAGACAGGCAGAACAGGAGAATTGCCAATTTTGCATTTGCTGAGCACATAAACAACTCACCTCCAGGCCCGTGTTTTAGTAACTGCTCGCCCACCTTAATCAAACTCATAATTCAACAGCATTAACGCTGTTAAATCTTAGTTCGTCTTCATTAAACCATGCTTCGTGTTGAGAGGGGCAAATGGGTTTCTTCCCTTTCCCTGTTAAACAGAGCTTTCTCTGCCACTCTGGAAGCCACGAATCCCACTGCCCTCCCCTTTGCAGCCTGGGCTTCGGGTAGTAAGCAGAACTCCAAGATGGCGGCAGTGTCTCTATCTCCTCTGTCGAAACCATTTTTATCCAATTTCAAGTCTCTGTAGAAATCAGAATTCGAGCAAACGTCCCCACCTGTGAGGACTAGAGGTGTATGGGGTGGAAAAGGACAAAGAGAGAGAGATCGTGAGGAAGACATGTCGGCAAGACAGCAAAAGTCGTTTTTTAAAAATAAGTGCTTGCAAAGACATAACTGCAGCCAGGTTGGAAGAGGAGAAGGCCGTGCCACCCCCGCGAGCTCCAGCCGGCCGTACCCTGTGCTAATCCCAGTGAGAGGAACAGGAGCCCTTGGAATCTGAGCCTCCAGCCTGACTTCAGCATCTGGCGCAGGAGCCTGGGACTGGAGAACCGGGGAAGTCATGTTGTGGGAGTGAAGAAATACCAGCTTGTCAAGGCCCAGGACCAGCCGTGGCCTGGGTCCTGGGCCCCCTCCAGAAAATCAAAATGCCCTTTATTGACCAGCGCTCGCATTTGGGTCAAGCTGTCACCCTAGACCCTTTAGCATCCCCTGGCCGGGTGTGTTGCAGGGAGAGCCGGTGGCCGCTCAGCCTGCCCCTAATAACAGTAACGTGGTGGTGGTGGTGGTGGTGGTGGTGGTGTGTGTGTGTTGGCATGCACGCAACACCACATCCCGCTTTGGGACCTGGAAGCTGCAAAGCACCTCGTTCAAAATGAAGCCTGCTGTCTAGTGGTAAACAAGGTGGATTCTGGGAATTAAAATGTCAAACCCAGCCCAAAGCCAGGTCTTTGCTAACAGGCATGGTAGCCAGGTGGCAGCCGGGAAGGTTTTTAAAGACTCTAGGCCGGCACGAGGTGTGTGAAACCAGAGCTTTGTCTTTCCGTGGAAAAAGCTATGGGAGAACAGGAGAAGATAGGCTCTCTCACCATGAAACGTGTTCATAGGAGAATCTTTGGAATTAAAATAGATGCACTCCCAAAATAATCTTGTTTTGAAACATCAGAAATCTTAGGAAGAGAAAAAGGCTATCAATACACTTACCCTTTGACTCTGTTACGGCCCTTGCTGTTTATAATGTTATTTTTCCTCCAAGTGGCTTAAAATAATCAACGGACATTATCACATTAACTCTTGAAATCCCCCCTGCCCTTCCACAGACGCCTCACCTTCAGGGCCACAGAGGACACAGGCCCAGCTCTGCGGATGTGGCCTCTGCTGCCCTCGCTCCTCTGAGCCCCCAGGCCTGCCCAGGCCCAGGAGAATGTCCTGGCCATCACTGTTCACAGCCTTTCCTCACCAGCACCGCTGCCAGGTGGCAGGGAGCCTGCTGGAGAGAAACCTTGGAGCCTCAGAGCCGCAGGACCCTAGAGACTCTGTAGGCCCCAGTGCCCACAGCAGTGTCCTGACCTACCGGTGTCACCATGAGGCCCACAGCAGGTCCCCGTTGTCAGCAGTAAAGCACTGGCCCTTACAAATTGTGTGCCTTTTAAAAAGTAAATTAGAGTTAATGCAAAATAAATATTTATTTAGAATGAGAAATGACAGCAAATTACAGTTTTTATGACAAATACCAATATTGACAATTAGAAAGTGATGACAATACACACACAATAGGCACAAAATCTAGAAAGGTAATATAATTTAGAAAAATAATACTTCACTACACGACATACCTCTATACTACATTTTCCTATAGTTTTTGCTGTATACTCTGATTACATCTCCATACAAAATGATTTTATAATATTTTCTCTAGAGAGAACAGATAGACATTCACTCTTTCCTCTAGATCAGCCGGTTGAAATTTGGTTTAAATTATTGATAGTTTAGAGAAGTTTCTTCTAGCTTTGCCCCTCATTATCGGTAATGTTATGTGCATTTTTATGATTGTTGTCAAATTTAGAAAAACTTCTGTCAAGTTCCTTTCATCGATGAACTGCTACATTTGTACTTGAAGTTTGATGTACTTCCACAGGCCTGTGCCTGCGGCATAGGAATTCTAATCGATTCTATTTTACATAATTCTCATCAAACAAAGGGGGGGGAAGGCTGGATAGTACGATTATAATTATATGTTCCACCTTATTGAGTATATTCTTGCATTAGTGAACTTCTGTGTTGGCGAGGCATTGATGAGAATTGAATCCATTGCTTACAATTTTATGGGCCTGATCATCCAAAGAGGATCCTGCCATAGTCTCTGTACATCTCAAGCCTTGATCCTCCTGCATTCCCCAAATGCTTCAGGACCTGCATGCATATCATGGTGCTGAGAGAGGTCGTAGAATGGGTAGGAAGAACATTCTTGGAGACTATTCCTAGACCAGCAGGGTCAGCAATAACTTATCCTTTTTTTTTTAATTTTATAATTTATTACAATATAAAAAAAGAACAAAAGCAAAAAGAGAGTTAAACCACCCATAATTCCATCTAGGGCATCGTGCTGCTGCCTGGGCTTTTCCCTGGCACAGTTTATACCTTTAAAGAGGTGAGCGGAGGGGCACCTGGTTGGCCCAGTCAATTAAGCATCAGACTTTGGCTCAGGTCATGATCTCAGGGTCCTGGAATTGACCCCACTGAGTGGGGGAGTCTGCTTGTCCCTCTGCCACCACCCCCATGCTCGCTCTTTCTCTCTCTCAAATAAATTAATGAAATTTAAGAAGCTAAGGATTCCTGTGCAAATGCTGGCCTCCCCCAGGATTCTAAGAAGGAAGCAGATAAGATCTGGTTTGATAAAATGGGCCCTGCTGCCCACACATATACTCACAGAGACTTAATCACGCCTACATATACCCATGCGTACACGTACACACACACACACACCTCACACATACACATGTATGCACCGATGCACAGGCCTGCTCACACATACATACACAAAACTTGCATCCATTCACACACATATATACCCATTCTCATTTTTGTGTCCCTAGGTGTTGGGGACAGATCAGCAGTTCTGAAAAACTGATGTTGGAGGGAAGGAGGGAGGGAGGGAGAGAAAGAAAGAGGGAGCCAGAAAGGGAGCGCCAGAGAGCCCCCCATCTGCCTTACCTCCCCACCCCAACCCCACCCCACTCTCCTTGCTTTAGGAAGCAACCTGAATAACCCAGGGGCTCTCCATTCAAGAAGCATCGTTACAGAGGACTCAAAACCATGAAAGTCAAAGGATGATTTCTCATGATCAGTTTTCTGGAAGTGGCCCATGGGCTGGTCCTCAAAGTAGAACGAGCTCCGTCCACCTTCGCCAGCTGCAAGCGGCTTATCCAAGTAGATAGACCCTGCCACCTATGTGTCAGGGGCTTGTACCCCTGCTCCCCACCCCCACCCCAGGCAGCTAGAGCCTGCAGCCGCCACACGCTGGGCTCTGTGGGCAGCTCAGCAGGACTCAGGGGCCTGAAGGAACATCGGCCCAGGGAGCCTGCAGCTTGGGGAAAGCTTAGAGGGTGGCATGGAATTGAAGTGTCCTCCAGGGAAGCCACAGCCTGCCTCTTTGTACCCCTGTGCCTCGCCAGCCCTGGCATGTTCTAGAGACTCTAAATCTGTTAGCCATCCAGCTATTGGAGGAATGAAGTGATTCTGTTTATTTTGTACAGCAATGACTTATCCTTGAGAGTGACGCAAACCCCAGAACTATATTCCACTAAACCCAAACTAAATGTATCCCAACTTCACCCCCATTACAGATGCTAGCAAAGCCCTTGGCTGCTCCAACGCCACCTGAAACAAAGAAGTCTGGCTGAGCAGAAGAGAGAATGGACAGGGACAGTGGTTGTACTGTTATAATTCAAACCCTTCACTTTGCAAGTTTAATAAAAATGCAGAACCATTTGCACACATGGTGAAGGTCCTTCCTAGGACAGTTGAAAGTGGCCCAGCAAGGGAGGGGCCTGAGGTTGAAGCTTCATCTGATTCCAGGTGAACTGGCCTCTGTGGGTAATAACAATCTCACTCCCCTGCTTTCTTAAATGGAAAAGAAAGAGGCCAAATCATCTGCAGACACACATTCGGGATCTAAGCCACAACCCAATATGAGCACCCTGTACAGCAGCACCTCCAGTTGGGGGCTTTTTCAATTACTGTCAATTACTGAATTTCCCCCAAATTATCTTTCAGAGTTTTGTCAAAATCTGGATCTTGTGAAGGAAATGCATCTGACATACAGCCATGGTCCACCAGCTATGCCCCACCTGCTGAAAAATGGCAGAGGACCGCTGTGCCGGTGGGAGGCCCTGATGCTGCAGGTAGAGAGAAGAGAGGACTGACTACAGTCATTGCGGCCACAATTAGACTCCCCCTAAACCATCCTCAGCCCAGAGCTATTTCCACTACTTCAGAGCAGAGTCTCAGCTTGAAGGTGACTCTACCATCTCTTCTCAAATACACAGGCACGGCCTTCTCATGGGTCTTGCTTAGTGTATTGATCAGGCATTGCTCAGTGCTGTGTAACCACCCACCCCAAACCCTTTGGCTTGAAACTACCGAAACTACCATCACTTATTCTCGGGAATAGATGGGTTAGCTAGAGAGGCTCTGCTTCCTGGTACAGGACTGTGGGTCTAGGTTTGTTCCAGGCGTCTCTTATCCTCCTTGGACCAGAGGACAAGCTTAGGCATGTTCTCCTCAGGGTCATGGCCAAGGAACAAACATGTGAGACCTCTTAAGACTTAGGCCTGGAATTGACATACTATGGCTTCCATCCACATGCCATTGCCCAAAGCAAATCATGCGGCCAAAATCAACATGAAGGATGTAAAGAGTACTCCACTCATAAGCCTGTGGCAAGGGTGTGAATGCAGAGAGGCGTGAAATACTGGGAGACAGTTATTCAGTCTACCACACCTAGGAAGGAGCACAGATGACAGATGGACGAGGCCAGCAGCCCACTGTAAAGATGAGGAAATGGGGAGTGCCACAGACAACACAGCTTTAGTAGGGCATTTGGCAGGGGCAAATGTGGACAGCTGGGTAGATTTATTGCTGAACCACAGTGCCCAAACAGCATTGACTAACGGACTGATGTCCATCTGGAAGAGGCTTGCAGTGGCATACCATCGGCTTCTACTCTGCTCCATGGTTTTCATCCACATCTTGGATGTAAGTATTCGAATCATGTTTTATCAGATTTGCAGATGATACACAGCTTAGAGGCATGACTAATGCCCTTCGATGATGAAATCAAAATTCAAATTGGTATCAACAGGCTGGGTCTATGGGCCTAAAATGACAAAGATGAATAAATTTTAAAAAGGAAATTAACATTTATTGAACACCTACTATGTGCCAGGCACACATTTTATTTAATCCTTATAATACACTTTGAAGCAAATATTATGCTCTTCTTGCAGATTAAAAAACCATATCCTAGAAAAAGAAGTACAAATTACATCCAAATCAAACAGAAGGATAGAAATAAAGAATTAACATGGAAATTAATAAAAGAGGGACTAGAGAAACAATAGGAGAAAAATCAACAAAACCAAAGGTGGTTCTTTAAAAAGAACCACCAAACTGACAAACCTTTAGCTATCCTGATCAACAACAACAAAGAGAGAGAGAGAAAGAGAGAGAGAGAAAGAAAACTCAAATAATTAAAATCAAGAATGAGAAGACATCATTACTGACCTTACAGAAACAAAAAGAATTGTAAAGGAATCCTATAAACAATTGTACATCAACAAATTAGATAACTCAGGTGAAATGGACAAATTCCTAGCAAGACACAAATTACTGTGACTGACTCATGGAGAAATAGCTAATCTGAATAGGCCTATAATAAGTAAAGAGATCAAATTGGTAATTTAAAATTTTCCTATAAAGATAAGCAACCCAGGCTCTGAGGCACTCACTGATACATTCTACCAAACATTCAATAGAGAGCTAATACCAATTCTTCACAAAACTTTGGGAAAATTAGAAGAGGTCATAGCTTTTAATACATTCTATGAGGCCAGTATTGCCCAGATATCAAAACTAAAGATGTCTCAAGAAAAAGAAATCCTACAGAACAATATTCTTTATAACATTAGATGCAAAAATCCTCAACAAAATACTAGCTGGCCCAAACCTGCAATATATTAAAAGAATTATAGGCCATGAGCAAATGTTATTTGTCTAGAGAATCCAAAGTTGGTTTAATCTTCAAAAATCAATTAATGTAATACAGCATGTTAATGGACTAAAGGGCAGAAAACATAAGATCATTTCAATAAATGCAGAAAAAGTATTTAACAAAAATCAATATCCTTTTATGATAAAAAAACTCTCAGTGAACTAGGACCAGAAGGAATCATCTCAATCTGCTAAAGGACATCTATGAAAAATCCATAACTAGCAGTATACCAAGCAGTGAAAAACTAAATACTTTCTCCCTAATACTAGGAATAATATAAGGATGTCTATCATCTCCACTTCTATTTAATGTGTACTGGAGGTTCAAGTCAGGGCAGTGGGGTAAGAGAAAGAAAGAAAAGGCATCACAATTGGAAAGGAAGAAGTAAAACTCTATTTTCAGATGATATGATCTTGTTTATAGAAATGCTAAGGAATCCACTTAAACACTATCAGAACTAATACATGTATTTTTATACACTATCGATTCAAATTCAGTTGTTCGAGTTGAATAATTAAATTAAGTAACTAAAATTAGAGTTAGGAAAACAATTCCATTTATAATAGCATCAAAAATAATAAGTACTTGGGTATAACTTTAACAAAAGAAATTCAAAACTTGTTGAGAGAAATAAAAGAAGATATAAATAAATGGAAAGGCATACCATGTTTAATGTTGGGACAATTAACACTGTTAAGATGACAATACTCCTCAAATTAATCTCCAGATTCAATGCAATCCCTATCAAAATCCTGGCTTCCAGGTTTCTCTTTTCTCAGAAACTGAAAAGCTAATCCTAAAATTCATGTAGAAATGGAAGAGATCCAGAATAGTCCAAACGATCTTGAAAACAAAGAACAAAAGTGGAAGAGTCCCATTTCCCAATTTCAAAACCTGTGACTATGCTAGAGTAATCAGTACTGCGTGGTACCATAAGGACAGACATATAGATCAATGGAACCAAATTGAGAGTTCAGAAAATAAACTCGTACATTTATAGTCAATTGATTTTTCACCAGGATGCCAACCCCAATCAATGGGGGAAAGAACTGTCTCCCTTCACAAATGGTGCTGGGACCACTGAACATGCAAAAGAGTGAAGTTGGACCCCTACCTCATTCCGTAGACAGAAATTCTTTCAAAATGGATCACAGACTTAAATGTGTGAGCTAAAACTGTAAAACTCTTAAAATAACACATAAGAGTAAATCTTCATGATCTAAGACTTAGTAATAAATTCTTAGGAATGACATCAAAAGCATGAGTAACAAAAGAGAAAAGCAGTAAATCAAACTTTAGCCAAATTAAAAACTTTTGTGCTTGATAGGACATTATCAAAAAGTAAAAAGACTACAAACAGAATGAGAGAAAATATTTTTGAATCCTTTATCTGATATGAAACTTGTATCTATAGTAAATAATTCTTATAAATCAATAGTAAAAAGACAACCCAATTGGGCGCCTGGGTGGCTCAGAGGGTTAAAGCCTCTGCCTTCGGCTCAGGTCATGATCTCGGGGTCCTGGGATCGAGGCCCACATCGGGCGTTCCACTCAGCGGAAAGCCTGCTTCCCCCCCCTCTCTCTGCCTGCCTCTCTGCCTACTTGTGATCTCCATCTCTGTCAAATAAATAAAATCTTTAAAAAAAAAAAAAAGACAACCCAATTTAAACAGGGGCAAAGGATTTGGAGACATTGATCCACAGAAGATACAGAATAGCCAACAGATACATGAAGAGGTGCTCGAAATCACTAGTCATTTGGGAAATGCAACTCAAAACTACAGTGAAATACCATGTCACACTCACTAGGATGATATAATAAAGACAGACAATTTGTGTTTGTGAGGAACTGAAGAAACTAGAACTCTCATGCATTGTTGGCGGGAATTTAAATAGTGCGGCCATTTTAGAAAACAGTTTCGCACTTCCTCAAAAGGTAAATGTGCAGTTACCACATGACCCAGCAATTCTACCCCTATGTATATGGCCAAGAGGAATGAAAACACACACCCACACAAAGACTTGTACACAAATGTTCATAGCAGCATTTTCTATAATAGCTAAAAAGTGGGAACAACCCAAATGTGTGTCTACTGATGAATGGGTATCCCAAATATGGTGCATCCATACAGTGGAATATTATTCAACAATAAAACGGAATGAAGTACTGATACACTAAAACATAACAAACCTTGCAAACATTATGTTAATGAAAGAAGCCAAACACAAAATATCACATGTTGTATAATTCCATGTATATGAAATGTCCAGAAGGAACAAATCCATAGACAGAAGGTAGATTGGTAGTTACTTAGGGGTGAGGGATGGAGGTAAGAGGGGTGTGAAAATTTGACAGTTAATAGGCATGGGGTTTTCTCCTTGAGGGGGACAAAAATTCTCTAAAATTTGAATGTGGTAATGGTTATAGAGCCTTGCGAATAAACTAAAAAACCATGAATTGTATACTTACATAAATGAATCATATGGCATGTGACATATCTCAATAAAGCTCTTTTTTTAAAAATTGACTGAACAGGTATAAAAAAAGCACTGTATCCCAGGAGAGTGCTTCTCATATTTTAATGTGCATGCAGTTCACCGGGGGATTTATTAAGATGCAGATTCAGATGCGTGGGTCTGGGATGGAGGGGAAGACTTGGCATTTCTGCCAAGCTGCCCACCCCACGTCTAGAAGAGCAGGGCCCTGAGGTGGTTAAACAGCTGTCTCCGGGTCAGACAGCAAGCAGACTCAGGAAGCCTGAGTTCCATTTGTGTGACAGCAGAGTTGCTGACTAGCGGTAAAGTGAATAGTGGACGAGGCCTAGCTTCTCCTCGAGTGTGAGAACAGCTCTCCAGAACCTTGACCTCAATCAAGAGTTCACCGCAGGCGCTGAGACTCTGGAGGCCGAAACTGAATTACTAGAAGTGGAGAGTCCACCCCAGGGAGGAAGGCCTGTCTCCAGTTAGACTCCAGTCTGATCCGACGGCCCCCGGATTCCCAGGTTCAGATGTGGGAGCCACACTGAAGAGGAACTCCGGGAAGTGACGACTGGCCTAAAAGGAGATAAGCTGAGTGGTGAGAAGATCGGAAACCTTGTCACAAGGGGAAGTGGTAAAATGCCTGGTGAGGGTTATCATCCAGAAGTAAAATGCAGGCAAGCAGTGCTGGCTCTAAGTGAGGCTCTAAGAGGAAATGAAAGCTTTCTCTGTGACCCAGAGGGCAGAACAAAGATTTAAGAAGAAAGGTTGCAGGGAAGTCACTCCAATAAATAAAAAGGTAATATAATTTTAATAATTAAAAGCTTCCTAGGTCATTCAGGACTCAGAAACCAAACACAAATGGGCTTAAGCCAAGTGAGAGGTTTGTTTTTCATGTACCACAAAAGCCCAGAGATAGGTTTCAGGCATTGCCTCTTTGCATACTGTCTTTCTCTACATTAATTCCATCTCCAGGCATGTCCTCCTTTTGGGGGTGTCGATGTGATCACTAGCAGTGCCAGGCCTTGGTCCTATCTGTTTAACAACCCAAAGAGTGACTGTCTCTTGCCTGAGAGTTCCATCAAAACTCCCAGGGCTGATTTCTGCTGTCCAGCCAGACTCACATGCCCTTGTTGGGTCACACAACCCATCACTGTGGCCACAGTGGGAAACATGACAATTTAACAGGCTGGGATCACATGCCCAGCACTGAAGCTGAGAGGTGCGGTCTGTCCTGCCCAAACCAGAGGGACTGAGACTGGAGGACAGGTGACTTTTCAAAGAAAAGAAGAAATAGCTTGGCTCTTTTTTACTGAAGGGAGAATAGAAGTTTGTCAGGAAAACCAACAGATTTCTATAAACTGCAAATTAAAGAGGCTTCTCTGGGAAGGGAGGAGGGAGAGAGATCCCCATCTCCAGAGACATCCAGCAGAAACTGAATGATGACCAGGGCCCTACCCGGCAGGGAGCAGTGGATGGGAGTCAAATCTTACATGATCACTTCTAAGGATAACAACTCTCCATGGTCTTCCTTCTCACTCTCAGGCACTTACTTCTCCTTGCATCATAAAAATGCTTCCTAATTCATACTGCATAGAATTTTTCAAGCCCTATTAGAAACAGACACAGCTCCTTTTGTCTTCCCTCTGATGCACTTTCCGTGGTCTGGATGTACATTCATTCTCTGCGACTGGCCTTGGCCTTTTGTCTTTGATGTAATTAAAGATACTGTCCCCAAGGACACATGGAGTGAGGCTTCAGCGGGGCCTTATCATCTCTTGCATATTGTTCTTTGGCAAGTCACCCCTTATTCAAGGTGAGGTGCTTTGTTTTACAAAAAAATAAGATCACTCAAGCTAACCGAAGAAAGAATGTGTGTGTGTGTGTGTGTGTGTACGCACACGCACACACGTGTGTGTATGGAGCAGGGCAGATATTATAAGGATATGGCAGGGTTTGGGGGTATCTGGGACAGGAATTGCTGCCAGCCAGCAGTCCTCACAGAAACTACAAGCAGTCCCCACCATCAGATGGCCCTGGGACTTCAGCACCGAGATCCATAGGCCCTCCCAGCACTTTGCCGTTATTCACCTGGCTAGCCATTGGCCGCCTGTTTGAATCTCCCTATGCAGCCACCAGCTGACTTGCTTTTCACTGCCCTGTTCTCATGTCCTGGAAGAGGAATGTCGTTGGACCAGCTCTTGCTCTGCCCCAGACAATAAACCAACCCTGATCTAAACCTCAACCCTTCTCCAAATACGGCCTGGAGAGGAGACACAGATTTGACAGCCCAGGCTGGTCTACAGTAAGTCTGTGGGTAACACCTCTGGAATGTGGTGCTCACCTAACACACACCCCACATTTGGCAAGTGTGTCCCTCCTCTTGCACCTGAGTATTGCAGAGAAAATTTGGGCGTGCAGCCTCCTGTCCTCCCTGTAAGTTACCAACCAACAGAAAGGGTGCAAACTGATCAGGCCATCAGGCAACACAGAATAAATGCCTTTCCAAATGACAAGGACAGAGGAGACTGGGAGGCTATTGCACATGGCTCTGAAGAAAGTGCCAGGAGAGGGGTTCGGCCTAAGGAAAAGGAAGAAATTCATCAAAGCTCGAGTGTTTCTGCACCTCCACCCTATGGGGCGGGGGCGGAGCAGGGGGGGGGCGGTTGGCGGTGGTGGCTCATGCCTGTGTGTCCAGGCTCTGTCCAAAGAAGAGGGCTGCCTGTGTGGCTAACTGGACCAATCCTAGGAAATCCCAGCCATACACAAAAGGAGCAGCACATGAGTGCCCCTGCTCAGAGACTGAGCACCCCCTCCAAACCTTGCATCTGCCCCCTGCAGGATTTTCAGGGGATTCACCAGGGAAGGGGCCAGACCAGGTAAGAGTCAGGCCACCTGCAACTCAGCTACCAGCTCCTTGCTGCAAATAAGGCTGAAAATATCCGCTAATGTAAGAATCTGTGGGCCCACCATCCCTAACTCGAAGACACCATTCTGGTGAAAATATGCAGCCAGAGAGACTAGAGGGAATTCTAGGGGATTAAAGTGATGCCTGTTTCCAGGCACTGCAAGAGAATTGGACACAGTAATTAATGGAATCTTATAAAACAAATTCAAATTGATCAGTCAGTAAACGAGAGTATTGCCACCTAGACTGAAACCGATTTAAAGGAACATAAATTGAGTCAATAATAAATGTGGAAGGAGACAGGAATCGGGAGAAAGCAACCAGTGTAGCATTATTGGAGTTGATGTTATTTATTATAGGGGATTAATAGTAATAAAAACAAAAGGCTCCTATGACAAAGCCTTTGAAAGAACCTGCGATGTAAAACTTAGATCAATAAGTAAGATCTGGTTTTAGGAGCTTAATTGAAAATATTAAGTAGGGAACAGCAATTTAATTAAATATAAAGATGATGATAAATTGCTGGGTTGTATTTAGTCATGGGAAGAGAGATCTGGAACAAGGGCTCTGGTGTAATAAGAATGTTGGGAAACACAGACATTTTTCTAAAGAGGACATTCGCAAAGCATCGATTGAGAGCTGCCTGCAGGATACTCTCCCAGGACCCTCTGAAATGGTCAAAGCCCTCTGGGGTCTGTCTTTCTCCCACCCCACCCCAGAGAGAAAAGCCCCTTCCCCACCCAGCTGCACAGCCCTTCCAGCACTAAGTCCATCCCTGAATGTGCAGAAGTGCAGGCCCGGCCCCACGCCCATCTTGCACGGAGCAGGCAATGCCAGGACCCCCCACATTCTATATGCAAGCCAGGAGAAGAGGGACCTCCGGGAGCTGGGAGGAGTGCCGTTCACCACCAGATTCATCACTCTGACGAATAGGAGAGGAAACTCACTAGAGATTAGAGATTTGCAAACTGCCTAACTCCAGAGCGGACCTCCAAGCCTTGCGCCTAAGTGGAGGGTTCAGAACATGCCCCCAACCTTCAACAGTGCCACCCCGTATGCCTCCTCCACACCATCTCTCACAAGAGGGGCTGCAGCCAGGGCCCAGGCTCCGTGTGGAGGGGGAAGGACCGGGCATCCTGGCCACTGGACAAGGAGAGAGCGCACAGATTACAGGAAGGAACCATGAGCTAAGAAGAGGCAGGATGACTCTCACAGCAAGAGACACATGGCGCATGAACAAGGGTGGTGGGACCTTCTCGTCCTCGGCACTGAAGACTTGGGCCAGCATCAGCAAGTCAGGAAGGCTTCCCTAGATCTCCCGCCTCCCCCCAACTGGGGTCGGGGCATCCTCCTCTGGGCTCCCTTTCTGCAGAAGCTTCTACCCAGGAACTCAGCCTGTTGTCTTATGGTCCTAGTTTATTGGCCGAGTCTACCAGCTGGACAGCGTCTTGGTCTTTGCAGTCTCCCCAGTACCCAACAGAACCAGGCACGCTGCAGTGGATTGAATGGTAGAGCAGCAGGGACTAGGTTTGTTTGGAGGAGAGCTAGTCTTCAGAGCCCGACACTGGTGGTGACAGCTACTAAGCCAGTGGCCGTCCAGCCGAGCAGCAGGCCAGGGAGAGCCTGGTACTGCCTCAGCTGCCCACCCATGGTGGGGTGGATGTTTGAGGGTGACAGGGGACTGTCAAGAGATGCCTGTCCCAGCTTCTCAAAAATAGCCTGACTTGGTCATCTCTCCATGCTGCTGGACCCCAAAGAGCTGGGCCCCTTCTGAGAACTGGGAGCAAGCCAGAGATGGGGCTGGGGCCTGTGCTCTCAGCTGTGGGGAGGGAAGGGGTGTATTCAGAGGGCATCCAGTGACACAAGATGGAACATGAGTTGGTATACATTGAAGCTGAGTGATAGGAACATGAGGGCTTATTATACACCGCTCTACTTTTGTGTATCTTTGCATTTTTCTATAATAACACCATTTAAATAAAGTAAAATTTAAAATTTAAAAAGTTATTAACAACAAACGATTTTCCCTAACAGTCTTGCTCTCTCCCCACCTCCCCTAACACAGTGTTTCTCAACTCTGCGACCCCAACCAGCAGTATTGGCATCACCTAGGAACTTCCAAGAAAGGCAAATTCACAAGCTCATGGAAACCTATTGAATCAGAGAGTCTGGGGTGGGACCCAGCAAACTGTGCTTCACAGGCCACCTAGATGATCCCGCTGCAAGTATACATTTGAGATTGCCTGGTCTAATGTATTTTCTTTAAATCTTCAAACTTGTAACTTCAGTGGATTGGTGATATTCCAGATTGTTGCGAGTCCCCACGCCACTGCCTGGGGGAGAATGTGTTTTCCCCACAGCTGGCATCCTCAGGGTGCCCGGTCTCAGCTGCAGCCCGGCTCAGGTGCTCAAGATCCCTGACTGGGAGGACATGAAGAGGCCATGGCTCAGTATTCAGTGGGTCCGGTCCCTGGCAGTCATGAGCGCTCACTCTGCACGGGCCAAGCACGGAGCTCTCATATGTTATCTCATTTGATAATCTCAACGCCAGGTACTGTGATTACTTTCATCTTGCAGATGAGGAAGCCAGGCTTAGATGCATGGTGAAGTAGCTCACCAAGTTCACCAAGAGCAAGTACCAGAGTCAGGATTCCAGAGCATGAAGCCCTAATCTCGAGACACCCCCACTGTATATTTGTGTCCCTTGTGTGGCTCTGATTGACATCTCACTCCCAAGACCAAACCTGTACCTGGCTTGGACCCCTGTGGCTCACTCCATGATTTAAGCATATATCCAGGCCCTGGAGGCTGGGACTGTAATTTATTCATGGTGACATCACTCACCTTGTCAGTTAGGAAGCTTCCAGGTGCAAAGAATAAATTAATGGACCCAGACAACTGGGAGAAGCTATCACCTCGTCTAACAAGGGGCTCCCAGGTAGGTTGGCTGTGGCAGGTTAAGGCAGTGGTTCCATGGTGCTATGAAGGACACAAGTCCCTCCTTCTTTCCTCCCCACCACCTCAGCTTATACCTCTCTCCTTGAAGATCAGCACTCCAACTCCCGGCCACCATCACAAGATGGCAGCTGGCATCATGATCAGACAGGAAGAAGAAGGGCTATTTCTTCCAGACATCTCCCAATTCAGAGTGAGGGGCCCTTTCCCAGCAGACCTCACCTCATGTTGCACTGGCTGGAAGTAGGTAACATGCCCATCCCTGAACCAATTGCTGCCAAGGGGAAACGAGATGGACTGGATGAGATTAGCCTACTCAGATGGACCCCTGAGCTCCCTGGTGGATGTGTGTACAATCCAACACAAGTGGGCCTTGGCCAATATGGAAGAGGAAGGAACGGCTTCTCTGGATCCTTCCCCAGGAGCCCATGTAGGACTATGGGAGAAGAAAAACTCTCCTAGCACATAGCCCCAGAGAGTGAAAAGAAAATGTTGTTGAGTCATGTAATCATGAGGTTTCAGAACACTGGGGCCAAAGTTTCCAGAAAGCAACAAATAAAAGTCACCTACAAAGGATCAGGAATGAGATCGGCATCAGACCTCCAGCCAGAAACTTCTCACAGTGAGTCAGAAGACAGGACCACAGGGCCTTCCAAGG
The DNA here is from genome assembly GCA_002007465.1 of Ailurus styani. Lineage (NCBI taxonomy): Eukaryota > Metazoa > Chordata > Mammalia > Carnivora > Ailuridae > Ailurus > Ailurus styani. Next base: position 1,801,867 of record LNAC01000196.1, read on the forward strand.
GATGAGGGAAAAGGACGTCAAATAATCAGGTTACAACTCGGTCAAAGAATTATAAATAGTCAAATTATTAATCAGTGTCAATAAAGACATTTTCAGACATTCGACATTCAGGTCTCAGAGTTATGCATCTTTCTCAGGAAGTCACCAGAGATCATGACTCACCAAACAAGGGAAAACGCTAAGAGGAGGAAATGGGACCCCGGACATAGGTAAATTCCTGAGACGGCACGAAGGAAGGCCATCGGATGACAGCCACAGTTGTGCTGAAGGCCTGGCGAGAAACTGGGAGGGATGGGAGAGTCTGGAGCAGACGTCCACAGGAAGACGTGAATCTGGCACTTCCCGACCACGTTGAGGAAAGAGAATGCGGAGTGTTAGTGATAGAGACAAGAAGTTAAAGCAAATAAAAAGTGAGGCAATTATCCCCCTTCCCCACCCTCCCAGAAAACAATAAGCAATACGTTGTTAAAGAATAGAAATGTAATCATGGAACAATAGGCTGCTTAATTATCAATTATACTTATAGTCATACTATTGTGAACACTGAATATTTAATCAAATCTTGTGATCGAAGCAGATTGAGAGGAGGGAGAAGTGTGTGTGTGTGTGTATGTGTGTGTGTGTGTGTGTAAAAGGGCTAAACCCTAATCTTGAAGTAACAAGTTCATAGATAATGTTAAAGCTGGAAAATCAAGAAACTGAAGTATAATTGTGTCTTTTCAAGAGAAGTGAACAGAAAAAAACAGTGCAGGGACTCTCTTGAGAACAGCATGTTAGCGTGGAAGAAGTGAAGGAGGACCACCATCAGCCAAACAGTGCTATCTGAATTATCCAACTCTGTTCCTGTTGTTATGTTATGTTATGTTATGTTATGTTATGTTATGTTATGTTATGTTATGTTATTTGACAGAGAGAGAGAGAGCACAAGAAGGGGAAGCTGTGGAGGGAGAGGGAGAAGCAGGCTCTCCACTGAGCAGGGAGCCCAAGGCGGGGTTCCATCCCAGGACCCCGGGATCATGACCTGCGCCAAAGGCTGATGCTGATGGGGGGCCTGCCATCGGCTTCCTGCACAATCTTCATTTGGAACAACTGATGCTACTGAAGCTTTTGAAAACTGCCAGGGAGAAACCAACCAGCCCTTTCCAGGTGGGCCTCACACCTCCAGTGAGACCTTTCTCTTTCCCTGACACCCACAGCAGCAGGCCCATCATGCAAGGCTCAAGGGGGCTGTGAGCAGGTCCTGGGGCTCCAAACAGCCTGGGGTCTCGGGGCCGGGGCTGGGCGACAGCACGTCTGCAGGGATGAGGCCCTGGCCGGGCAGAGACCAAGCACGGGTGCTCCCACCCTGCCCAGCCACAGACCTCCTCACCCTGTGCACCATACTCGTTTCCACCTCAGGCTGCTTCTGCCAGCCAGTCTTCCCACTCAGAGTCCCACTGACGCCAGTGCTGTGGGTGGAATGAAATTGAACCCAGACCAAAAAGACTGCTTGTTCAAATCCATGCCTGAGACCAACGAGCTGTGTCTGTGATCTCCTTCCCCGCCATCCAGTGGCACCAGGAACCGGCTAAACAGTTTCCCCTTCTTACTCAAGGAGGCTGAATGACCCGCCCCCGTCCACACAGGTAATAACGACCAGCTCAGCTCTATTGGCTCCAAAATCTGAATTCTTTCCCTTTTTCCAGACTGTCTCTAGAAGTGGGGAGTGATTTTATTTTTTCCCAGGAGGGATGCAAAGTTTCCCTGGGAGAATATTTATAAACATCACTATACTACACAATGTTCGTTTGTTGATTCAAGAATTGTTTATGCAAGGTCCAATGATGAGTGCAGTGCCCAGGCTCAAAGAGGGCACAGTCCTGTGTGGGAGGAAGACTCTAGAACAAATCACCCCAGCTCTGTGATAAGCGAATCCAGCCCCCCACTGGTTTCCAGGAGGCCTTAGCCGCCTCTCCTGTGCTGTGGGACGTGTCCCATGACTTCGCAGGAGGCATTCTGCTCCCCCTTCATTCCCTCTTGCCCAGAGCTGTCCACTGCTGAGGCTTCAGCCATCTCCAGGCACCCAGTGCCACAGTGTGGCCACCACAGCAAGAAAGCTCTGGAGTCCTGAAGCCCCCAGAACGGGGCTGTAGCGTCAGGAGCCTGAGGGCTGAGGCCACATGGCTTTCTGGGCCTGAAGAGAAACTCTGGCACCTGGGGCCATAGCAAAGCTGCTCCTGCACCCAAAGTCTTTCAAGGTCTCCACTGAAAAGTCTCCTTTCTTCTGAACCTGGAGTTTTGGATATGACCATAGGACACTGAGCTGGGGACAGATCCAAGTGACAGCCCCTCTAAAGACAGGCGTTTTACTCCTCAGCCTAACTCCTGCCTGCCTCCCTCTTCCCCACAAGCTCCTCAGTCCCTCATAAAAACAGTCCATTCCCACCTCAATGAATCTTCCACATCACACACCCTCACGCACATCCACGGCTCTCCCCCTGCCCAGCCTGACCCATCCTGCCTGGTCATCCTTCCACAGTCAAGGCCCAACACTCTTAGACCTTATCACTTGGGGTCAGAAGGCTGCAGAAGGACACATGTCCTCCCCACACCTCAGGACAGTGCCCCAAAATTTCAAGAGATACAAATCTCTAGTAATTGATGGTTATTGAATAGAACATAAAACCTGGTAGTCTAACAATCAGATGTACAAAATGGGAGATATTTCCAGAACCGTGTTCATGCCATGAGGGGTAAAAGCCACACGCTTTTCAATGAGTCAGACACTGCAGAACAAGGAAAATGTGAGGGCCGTGCCAAGCCTGGAGGGGCGTCCCTGACGGGGCTCTCAACAACCACTTCAGTCACTCTGAGCCTCTAAGTTTCCAGCCCTCTTGATCATTCCCTCAGTGACCCATCAAGATAATGAAAATCCTCCCTATTCCCTCGGGGCCCCGGCCTCTGCTAGGCAAAGCTTTATTGTTGTGGGAAATCCCTAACCAATCGGACAAATTAATCTCTGATAAAAGATTAATGTAAGGATGGCAAATGGATTTCATTTCTGCTGCCAACCATAATTGATTGGGAGGGCTACCTGCAGTGCTTATTTGCGGGCTGTGGGCAAAGCTTAGCGCAGCAAGCAAGAGTGCCAGATCGATTCAGGATGTCTGCCCTTAGCCCTCCAGGGACAATGCCATCACAGGGGCTGCTTGTCTGCCATCCTAGGGTTAGTGGCTGCCCTGGCTTAACCTGTCCCTCCCTCTCCAGCATGGCTGTTGGGGGAAGGAAGTCTTACTCCTAATATTAGAAGACCTTGAGCCCCTGGGGAGGTATGCGGAGTAAGGAGGACCCTATCAGCCCCTTTGGGACAGCCCTTTCCATGCTCCAGGAAGACCTGACCCCAACAAACAGTATCTTAGAGGGTCCTCAGCCCAGAGTGAGAGAAGGGCTGACCAGCCATTGATTCCAATTAATCTCAATGAACATCATTAACTTGTACCCTCCAGGGTAGTGACAACCATCCACATGTGGCTAATTCGAATTATCCATTGGTGGTCCAGCCCAGGTACAGGTGAGCAACCACCACCTGCTCTGGGGACTCGGGTCCCAGGAAGGAGGGCTGGAATCTGCAGGGTACTTAACAGTGTGAAGAGTCTGTAGATCAATCGTTTGAATGAACCCTAGGTATACCCAGGTCTCATGGTGGGATTCCAAGAGGTTACTTTTGTTTCATTTTGCTGCTTTTTCCAGGCTGCTTATGCGCCTGTTAAAGTAGTAAATATAAAGGGCTCTGAAAAGCTAGGCAGAGCCTGGGGACGTTGTGTGGACCCCATAATTCCTGGGGTCTGGGTATGAGGTCAAAGAAGTTAGGGGAGAACAAAGCCCATTCTGTCTGCTTCGGTGGGCCTGGCAGACCCTGGCTGGCTCCCTCCAAAGACAACTTACACACTCTTGCCAGGCCCCACCTCTCCAGCAAGCCACGGCCCTTCCATTCTGGGATCCACACACTATTTGCAGAAGTTTCCGGCCCATGGACAAGTCCCAGCTTGCCCAGTTGGTCCAAATAAAGCACATAGGGACCATGATGGCAGATTGGCTCATCGGAGAGGTGCGCTGGGAACAGACTCCTGCAAATAGCAAGTGTGAGCTAGCCCTGGCTCCAGAGGAGAGAGACCTGTGCTATAAGCATCTTCCTGTGGCAGGCTTGGGGCTGGAATGACTCTTAATCACCGTGCTCTCTGGATTCAACTGGAACGCCCTTCTAAGATGGGCTTCCATCAGTTTCACTCTCTTTCTGTTTGTCTTTTTTGTTCTTTATCTAATTATTTGTCTTCTTCCTTCCCTCCTTCTGCTTTCATTGTCTCTGTGTACAAGTGTTGATGTTTACTGGCTGTCAGGAGCAGCTCTGGCTGATGGAGACACAGAGATGAACAGGGCCCAATCCCTCTTCTGCGAGCTCTCAGCTGGAAATGGAGATCGTAAATCTACATGCACAGAAGCATATGGCAGTTGAGAGCACAGGGAAAGGGTCACCCAAGACTGCTACAGATAATTTGGCATTTGAGCCAGAATTTGAAGGATTAATTGACATTTGTTAAGTGGGAAATCAGGTAAGGACACATCAGGCAGACACTGTAATAAGTAAAAGCATCCAGGCTCGAGAGAATATGCAGTGTATGGGAAAGTGTCAGTCTGGGGGGTGAGACTGAATACGTAAGTAGAGAACATGGAGAGCCACGTGTCCTGAGACAGGATTTTGTCCTGTGGCCAAGGGGAAAGTTCAATCAAAGCAGGAAGTGGCCCCACTGGATTGACCTGAGAAAGACTTCTGCATGCAGGCAGGGTATGGAAGGTTGCTGCAGGCCAAATTTCCTCCAGCAATGACTAGGGAAAAAAGGAAAAATTTGAAAAAAATTAAAGATCTTTTATTAATTTTTTTTTTAAGATCTAAGAGTATAATGGAGGCAATGAAGTCTGAATGAACTAAAGTCCAGGGAAGGAAAAGCCTTTCCTGGGTGAGCTGATGAATATTGGCTCTCTTCTTCCTTAGACACTCTTGCCAGTTCAGGGCACAGGCTGGGGATTGGACTTGGCCCAGCCAGAGGAACATTACCAAGGAAAGAGGAACAAGGAAAGTCTTCAAGGTCATACGGGCTGGCTGATGGACTGGAAATAAGAGGAGCCCACAGGCAAAGGTGGTTTTGACCTAGGACAGCACTGGGCACCAGGACTGGAAAAAGGAATGAAGTCCCCCCCCCAAAATCAGAGGGAGGGGGGCTGTGACAAACATTCCAGTCTCTTCTAAAATACTTGCCAGATTTTGAATACACCCAGAGTGAGAGATAAAGATCTAAGCTCAAAATATCAGTGGTGTTCACTGTGTTAGCTTAGCTAAATTGGAAGTGCCTTTCCCAGAATTCTATTCCTTGTTTGGTACCAGATTATAGTGGTTACAAGATAAATTTGAGATTTATAAAGTGGATTGAGGCAACAGTACTCTGCTGATCTATAGCAACTTCTGGCCCATCACTAGACACAGATGCAGTAACCATCCATAGATTCCCCCACCAGCTCCCTCAACTACATAATGTCTAATCCATATAATTGTTATTCCATGTCATTCATATTAGCTCTGCTGCTGTGATCAAACTCTGATACACCAGAGGTTAGCAAACTTCTTATGTAAACATTTTATTGAATAATAATGATTATTATTTAGTAGAGATGATATATATTTATTTTATTTTATTTTTTAGAGATTTACTTACTTACTTTAGAGAAGGGGTGAAAGGGAGAGGGAGAGAGAGAAGACCAACAGACTCCCCACTGAGCACAGAGCCCAATATGGGGCTTAATCCCATGACCCTGAGATCATGACCTGAGCCTAAATCAAGAGTCCGATATCTAACCAACTGAGCTACCCAGATGCCTCAACATATATTTATTTTATAGTAAATATTTATTTACATGCCTTGCAGACCAAGAGGCAAAAATGAGGATATTATAAAGGTATTTATACAACAAAAGAGAAAACAGATTTCCACAATTTTTTTTACTGTCAAATTACAATAAACATGATTGAAGATGAATTTTTTTGTAAGATAGGTCTACTTATAAGAAGAGCAGAATTCTTTTGGACAAGATAGAATTTCACTTCATAGGGATTCAGAGTTAATGTTCCCCATCACCAAACAGATTGCAAATTTTCATCTGTAAAAACCGTTCTTGCTTGTGGACAATACAAAACCAGGCAGTAGACAAGATGTGACCTGTGAGCCATTAGTTTGCTGGTCCTGTGATACATCCTTTAAAGAGGGAGGAACTTTCAGGGCTGAGGAGACAGTGCCAGCAGGTTGTAAATCAAAACTTCAGAAAGATTTCACCCAAGGAACAAGGGCAAACTACAGATAAGCTGGGTCTTACTAAAACTGCAATCCATTTCAGTTGGATTGAGGTGGTAGTCTTTTTACCCTACCCACCTTACAAAGAAGGAATCCTTGCTGGTTGAGAATATCAAACAAAGCCTCTATGATTCTATTATACATGACAACCAATATGTAAGAAAAATTACTAGATATGCACAGAGACCAGAAGATGTGATTGATGGTAAGGAGAAAAAACAAATAATAGAAATAAGTTAGAAAACTTTAAAATAGCTATGATTGCTATGTTAAAGAAAGTGGACACAACTGAATAGAGGATTAGTGAACCTAGAGATCAGGCAACAGAAAATATCTAAAGTAAAGCACAGAGAGATTTATCTGAGCAAAAGATCCTTCTGGCTACAGGGTATAGGATGGATTTCTGGGGGAAAAAATTGAAGTCAAAATACATTGAGGGGATGAGTAGAGATTTGCTTTCTCAGGTCATCTCAAAGGAACCAGGATGAAGAACAAATAGCACCCAAAGCCGCCTTCTCTCCCTCCTTAAGGAAAAAGGACCTTATTCAGCCCCTCCGTCACCCATGGCCTTACCCAACTGAAAGTAAGTAAAATCAGAGGTCTCTTGGAGAAGCATGTCCATCTTAGGGTCAAATCAGGTCTCTTCATTTTTTTCTATCTAATAAAGGTATTTCTAGCTTGGCTAAGACTGAAGAAAGAGAGGAGGAAGAAAAGTTTATGATTCTCCAGATTCCTGGCTCTTCCCTGGGCAGGGAGGGAGACATTCCAGGCTCCAACCCAACTTGTTGACTATCTCTTCTCTTGCTGGTTCCCAGAATGTTAGCAGAGATTCTGCGCCACCATCACCCCTCCTGGGAAACTAGAAGTTTCTAGCTGATCAGAAGTTGTGAAGTGCAGCCCATCCAGGTCCTGGCAGAAAACCACTCCACAATAAAGCCAAAGAGTGAGTGGGGGGGGGGCAGGAAAATTCCCTGCAGAGGGAAATCTCTATGTGATGCTCATTTGTTCAGCAACATGAAACCTCTACTACGTGCCTTGTATAGATCTAGACCTAGCAGGAAACAAGACAGGCCAGGCTACTTGCATTCTAATATATCTCAGGCAGGTTAATAAGTTTGTATAGTAAATAAACACATAACCAAGGAGATACCAGTTTGTGGAACATGTTATGATGCAATTAAAATGGCATGATATAATATAAAGTAGTAAATTAGGTGGCCAGGGAAGGCTTCTCTGGGTTGATGGCATTTAGACTAAGATCCGAATGATAAGAAGGAGCCAACCATGGAGAAACCTGGATTAGGAGCATTTCAGTCTCCTTGGCCATGCAAAAAAAGAGCATTTCAAGCAGAGGAGCTAGGGGAAATACCCCAACGCTTGGTGTAGCTGTAGGGCAGTGGGTGCTGGGGAGAGGAATAAAGAGGAAGGTGGGAAAGGTGGGAGGAAGCCAGTTCTGTAAGTTCTCAATCATCTTGACATGGAGCTTGATTTTGTGTGCAACAGGAAGCCATCAGGGATCTAAACGACACAGAAGAGCCCTCTGTGTTGCTTCCTACTACCCTCAGGCTTGATTCCATGGGCCTGAGTCTCTGGTTATTCATGAATCTCCCCACTTCCCTAATTCCTCTACCCCTCACCCTTCATCGAAAGGCTCAGGCCAAAATTCTTGGAGTCATCCCTTGACTCTACTTCTTTGAAACCCCATGAAAATTCTGTGGGGTTTACCTTTGATGTATGTCCAGTATCCAGCGCTTCTCACCACCCCCTCTTCAGCCACCCCCACCTCAGCCACTGTCATTCCACAGCTGGGAGATTAAAACGGGCTGTTTCTCCTCTTGCCCCTATAATCTATTTGCCACAGAGAGTGAATGTTTAAATTGCCAAGCAGACCAGTTTACAACACTCCCATGCTCAGAGAGCGTCCTTGGTTTCCTTCTTCTCTGGATAAAATCTGAAGTTCTTACAAGTGTTTATAAGGTCTCTGTGGTATCCACTCCTCCTGATTCCTCTCCCCTCACCACCTCCCATTGCCCTTTGCTCCTTCCATCCCTGGGACCCTGGCCTCCCAGCCTCCACAATGCTTCTGCTCCAGGGCCTTTTCGATTCCCTCTGTCCTGAACACACTTTCTCCAGAGAGTCCACAATATCCCCCTTCTTCCAGCACATCTAGGCTCAAAGGCCACCCCTCAGCAGGGGCTGTCTACACTGCCTGTCTACACTGTTGCATCATGCAAACCGACCCATCCTGGCAGTCTGTAGACTCCTTGCCCAGCTTTACCGCTCATTTTTTCTGTAGGTCTCACCACTTTCTAAAACATTCTACAATTTGCCCATTTATTATGGTAATTGATTATCATTTGGCTTGTCCCCCAATGTGGATGAATTTCTGTGGGGGTGGGTATCATGTCCATTTTGTTCTCTTTATGCCAAATCCTTGAAGAGGTGTTTAGCATGTAGTCGATGCTCAATTAGTATTTTTGAATGAACGTTGTTGAATGTATTGACATTTTTTAAATTTCTATGCTCTATATTAGCATAGGTTATAACAATCATTATACATGACAATATTTGTATCCATTGTATGTCACTTGATCATTCAAGAAAGGATTTTTTTGAGGGGCACCTGGGTGACTCAGTTGGTTAAGTGTCCGACTCTTGATTTCGGCTCAGGTCATGACCTCAGGGTTGTAAGTGTGGAGCCTGCCTAAGATTCTTTCTCTCCCTCTCCCTCTGCTCCTCCCCTCACTCATGCTCTCTCTCTCAAATAAATAAATAAATCTCTCTCAAAGAAAGAAAGAAAGAAAGAAAGAAAGAAAGGAAGAAAAGGAAAGGAAAGAAGGGAGGAAGGGAGGGAGGGAGGAAGGGAGGGAGGGAGGAAGAGAGGGAGGGAGGGAGGGAGAGAGAGAGAAAGAAAAGACAAGACTTTTTGAAAAGAAAAAAGTTTGAGCACTGTGTGCTGAACACAATTGCACCTACATTGGCTTCCAAGTTGAACATGATGGATTGACTACATGTGTCTTCCCCAAATCCCAACAAGATGACAAAGATGAGGTAAAAGAAGAACAAACCCATAAAGACAAAATTAATAAGAGGAAGATGACAATGAACAAGACATATGAACAAGGTATAACATGGAAAGCAGATGGACAAGGGTAGCCATGTTGGCACATTTACCAAGGGAGAACCACGCCTGTCTGAAGGGAGGGAAGCCAGGAAGAAGCTGGTTCCTGCCTCAGCATTGAGAACTGGAAGAAGGGATCCGGCTGTGAAGGCTGTCACAGGTGGGGCTGAACATAAGAGAATGGATTGAAGATCTGGTTGAGAGACTGTGGGGCCCACACCTCCCCCCTCCCCCCCCACGCCCCCGTCCAGACAGCAACCTCACGTGGACTGCTGAATTCATCTGACTTGGGATGTAGCTAAAGTAGAAAGATATGATCGCCACATGTCTGTATGATGGGTGGGGGATAAGAGAGATAATTCTAATTTCACATTTGGAATTCAGTAGAAAATAGGCAAAATGTGAAAGTCAAATGTTGGCAGTATCAGGACGGTGGCAGCTGCTGAGAGCTGGAAGTTCTCACCTCTGGAAGTGTGAAATGTGACCGAGAAGGGACGGGACAGCAGCCTGCTGTTGTCCATTAGAAGCTTATAGAACTAGTCATCTCTTAACACTGTGTCCGTATATTACTTTTGTAAAAATTAAAATTGCATTTCTGGCTACTGTGTGGAAAATAGACTGGGAGAAGGCAAGAATGGAAATGGAAGAATCCCATAAGTGGTCAAGGGAAGGGGTGATGAGGACAGGGCCGGGGTGGTAGGAATGGAAGTGGAGAGAACCGGATGCATTTGCTAAGTTCATGGTAGAGTCAAAACCATCCTCCTGAAGGACTGAATATAGGTGTTAAAAAGTAAGAGGAATCAAATGTGATTTCTAAGCATTTGGCTGGAGCCCCTTGGTGTGGAGAAGAAGCAAGTGCCAAGGGCACAATATTCAAGGAGGCCATTTCTCTCAAGACCATGCAGGTACAGGTGGGCACCTAAGGGCGAAGGCCTCCTCTATTGTGCTCACCTCGCTCTTGTCCCAGCCTTGACTTGGAAGGTTCTAGTGCTGTTTACTGAGATGGGCAAATGAGTGGCAAATGAGGAAGTCACAGGGAGGACAGAGAGTGAAAAAAGTGTGGGCTCATTGGAATGTAGAACCATCCACTTTGGAGAAAGGCATGCCCAGGAAGGGCCGAAGTATGTGCCCATTCAGCCCAGATCCTAGTACGGTGCCTGGCATGTGGTGGTGGATAGAGTGGTAGATGGATGAATGAAGTGCCCACCCTGAACTAAAATACCAATGATCTTTGGCAACAACAAAAACAAATACATAAGGAATCTTTTCATGGGAGATGATGAAGGTTGTCTTTGGGAGGGGTATGCGGGGTCAATCTGCCTAGAGACAAGGTACAGACAAGGGAAGCCCAGAGATCTGGCCCCATGGGACTCCCTGAGCCCGGGCTGAGGTCATGAACCTGCTCCCTATTCCATCTGCTGTCTGATGCTCAGGCTAGGTCCTAGAGTTAGTCCAGCACCCATATTCTCCAGAGCATGTGGCCTTAGTGGCGTTTGGAGCTTGGAACTGCCTCAACCAACAACCTTGGCCTGACAGGCAGCAACTGCAAACACCCAGCAAGAGACTGCAAGATTGCATTCCTTGGGGTGGGAGGGGATTCCAGGCCTCTGAATTTCAACCCTATGGAAATTGGCCCTGGAGGTGGAGGGTGGAGAGGGCAGCCCCAACCTTTGCAGTACCTGAACCCCCTTCACATGGAAGCCAGAGAAGCTAGCAGATGGGAAGAACCCATTTCCTGATCCGTGGCTCTGCTAAGGGACTGCTCAGCTCTTCAGCCAGCCTTGTAGAACTTTCCAGAGTCAACTGTCCAGGCACCTGTAGGGTTATCCCAGCCTCCCATAAGGTACTAAAAAATATACTTTGAAAGACTATATCTTGTAGGAATGGTATTAATGCTTAGCCCCCTGGAACTGTCTCCTCTCCCCCACCCCCGCTTTTTAAGATTGATTGATTGATTGATTGATTTGAAGGGTGAGGAAAGGGCAGGCGAGAATCTTCAGCAGACTCCACACTGAGCAGGGAGCCCGAGGTGGGGCTCGATCTCAAAACCCCGAGATCACGACCTGAGCCAAAACCAAGAGTTGGATGCTTAACTGACTGCACCACCCAGGCACCCTCCCCCCACAGCCCCTTTTATAACAAGACATTCTACCATATGGCCCGTCTACACCCCACCTCTGTGAACACTTCTAGCCAGGTGGCCTCTGCCCCAGTGGGCAGCATGTGCCTCACCATCCCAAAGACCCCATGACGAGTTCTGTCCTGCAGCATGAGGCAAAGCCTCTGGCCAACATTAAGCTTTTATTTTCTTGCACTTCTTCCTGTGTTAAGCCAAGAGGCTACTCCATAGGGCTAGTTTCCACCGTATGGAGTCACAGTAAGAATTCACTCCCCTTCTCACAGTATGCCCCTTCAAACATTTCAAGGCAGCTGCTCTGTTCTCACCGCCTCTCTTTTCAAAGTGAAGAGGTTCTCGTCTTCTCAATCACCCCTCAAGGGAGCAGATATCCACGTCAGAACAATCACTTGGCCCTGGACATGTCCTTTTGCGTCAAAACCCCTTAAAGGTGGGCTGGTGCTTTACAATGGATACTGAGGCCCCTGACAATGTTCCTGGCTTTTATTTCCATAATCTGACTTCCAGAAATCCATCATAAAGAAACGATCGACATATGTAGCCTAGGGTTGCTCTTACAGCTCTTCCCTTGAAGCACTGGCCTTTATTACAGAGGAATGCACGATAAGGCAGGCAAATCAGTTATGTCCTGCCCACAGAGTGATGCAGCATGATACAGCCATAAAGCACTGTGTCTGTGAGGAATTTGGAAGCAAGCAAGGTACATAGTTATATACTCAGTATTACGCAGATGCACACCCACGTTGCACACTCACACATATGTATGCGCACAGGTGCATGCACAGACCCACGCCCAAAACAGGAAGGAACACCCTTAAATGTGAGCAGTGGGAATATGTGTCAGCAGTATGCTGGGTGAAGATTCTTTCCTATTTTGTCTGTATTTCTCGAATATTCTACAGTGAGCATAAACTACTTCTCATTTGCAACTCGAAAAGTTACTGTTTTAAATAGAACTGGACACGGGGCCCTCATATTGTCTGCCCAGCACAGGGCGTCTGTCACTCCCCCAGGCCATGTCCTCATCTCCTGTGTCCTGAAGCCTGATAGGCACAGGCCAGAAGGCAGCCAACTGCCCTGAGGTGTTTTGGAGGCGCTGCCCTTACCCCATACCCTTGCTGGCGACACCAGGGGACATGTTTTGCCCTGGGCAGGTCTTGTCCCAGACAGAGAATGCACACACAGCAGGAGACAGGAGTAAGTCAAGGCGGAGTACATAAAATACCCCCGCAGCAACTGGCCTGCCTTTCACATACTCCTCGTGGGGCCAGATTCGCCAGGCCATTACCATACGCTGAGGGTGGCCTTGTGGGCTGGTCCCAACTGTGTGGGAAGTCCCCGTGAATCTGTAAAAGAGCCCATCCCAGGAAGCTGTCTCTTCCACAGGGGCAGGGAGGACAGCAATGCCAGGAGGCCAAGGGAGGGGTCCAGTGAAGTCCTGAGAAGCCCAGAAGCCCTTCCTGGCTGTGTGACCTGAGGCAAGTTACTCAACCTATCTGAACCTCAGCTTCTCTCAGTATTTTAAAAGGAGGATCATCATTGGACTGTATACCCTGGTGGCTACAAGGATTCACTGAGTACAATTCTTCTAAGCACTCAAAGTAGAAACTATGAGCCACCAGTGTTCACAGGCCACATGGGGGCAGACCAGGGAGGGGACCTTGGCTGCCTGACCCTGCGTCGACTGCTCAGGTCCTGGGGCCTATCACCTTTCTTTCTCTGCCCATGAAAAACTGGCCTGTGTGTGGACGTACTGAACAAGCAGAGGGGCGTGCACACTGGGTTCTGCGCTTTTCTCCGGGAGTGGTGCAGAGCCCCTCCTTTCCCTTGGGGGCTCCACCGGGCCCTAACATAGCGCCTCTGCTGAGCCGTACCTCGTGCTCAGCTTCCCCACCTGCCAGGACCCACATCCATCTGCTCACAAAGACCAGATGGGCCTCCATCTCCTCCTGTGAGTTGAGTATCAGGTCCAAGGAAGCAAGAAAGGTCACTGCCATGTGCGGGCAGGCCCCTCTCTCTGTAAACTCATCTCTCAATAAATGATGAGTGTTGTCACATCTCACTTGAGAAGCCAGAACAATATATGCTCAAGCCTTTCCAATCAGGATTGTTCCCACAAGCCTTTGGCTTCTGTGGGGGAACATTTGGTTTAAAAGGAAATGGAATTTCCCCTTCAATATTCTTCTTGGATGACAGGTCTGTGATTGGAATCAGGGCATGAAAAATCATACCCCGGTGGTTATTTCCATTAGTGGCTTTTGACTTTGCAGGGACACCTGGAGCACAGAGCACCCAGCCTCTCCCACCTCCCACTTCCCGTCGCCACAGTTCAGGCAGGTCACGGCTGGCTGACCCGAGGCTGCTTGAGATTTCAGAGCCCTGTGCTGTTTGGTCGGGAGCTTGGCTGACTCAACTTAGCAAGAACCTGTTACCCGGTCCCTCCTCACATCAGTGTCCCCCAAGCCCATGATCTGGTCCAGCCTTCTTCCTCTGCAGACATAGTGGAACTCCTGAAACATGCACACACACACACACACACACACACACACACACACACAGTGAATGCTTGCTTCTCTGCTTGCGACAATCACAGGGAAGGATTCGTGGTCACATAAGACAAAGAAATTGTTCATCGTCTAGGTTGCAGGATAGCAGAACCCAGAGAAGAAAATGGACACAGGGCCTGGAGACTCAGAAGAGGAGTAAGATGAGACCACACTCAAGAACGAGTCCTGGAAGAAGGTTCAGTAAGAAAGAGTGTGGTGGCAGCATGGTAGCTGGCTTGTGTGTCTGGCTCCTGTCATAGCCTGGGAGCCCTGGAGGGCAGCCACACATCTCCGTCCCTCAGCCCCGCACAGGTCCAGACACAGACCAGTGCTCAGGAAATGTCTGTTGGTGATGGAAAGAAGGAAGAAGCAAGAGGAACAGGGTAGCTAGCTTCTGCTTGGAGACCCGGGTGCTGTTTTCCTTAGCTTCAGGTGGGGTTTGGAGAACAATGATGTGTGTTTGCTGAGCAGGATGTGAGCCAAGAGGAGAGGGGTCCTCTGTGGCCAGAGGAGGAGGAGCCTGGTCTGATGACCTGGAGCGGGAGGGCCAGCGTGCAGATGCCGCATAGAGCGCACAGAGAATGCACCTGCCTGCCGTCGGCATGGACCCCACACCACCCACCCTCCTTCCCAGAAAATGGTGGCTATGCTCAGGAGCCAGAGGATTTGCTTCCTGCGGTGGGGACCAGAGGCCAGGGGACCGATGGAGAAGGTTAGCATCTGGGCCTGTGCGGGGAGTGCCGCCCACATGCCCCAGCATGGCTGCCAACACTCCTCAGGACACCATTGCCTTCCTCCCAGTGCCCAGAGCCCTGAGCAACCCCCCCACTGCCCCGGTCAGTGCAGGCCGCTTCTGACCCACCGCCAGGAGGGGGAGGACTGTGAACTCACCGCCGGTCCCCAGAAGTCAGGCTATGACCGTGCAGGCCGGGGGGAAGCACGCACAGATTGTTGCCCGATGACAGCCCTCTCCCTGGATCCCCTTCGCTCCGGTTCTCTCACATCTTCAGAGAGGATCCGGGGACTGTGGGCAGAGAGGACGAATCATTTCTCCGCAGAGGCTCTTGCCTCCGGGCAATGTCTGAGCCCCAAGTGCAGCTGTACGCCAGCCAGAAATGAGCCCATTGCTTTCTGCTCCCTGCCATTTTCTATAAAGCATCTTTCTAGCCAATAAAGAAAACGAACAACACCTTGCATTGTTTAGGAACCGTGTTTGGCAACAAAAATCGGAAATCCGGTGACTTACATGCAGGCACGTGAGGGCAGGCCACGGGGAGAGGGGCTGGCCCATCCTGAGAGCTGCGCCCCAAGGAAGCTGCTCCCCATCCTACTGCAGCACCCAGGCAGCGGGGATTTCTGTCTGTTGTGAGGCCCTAACCCCCATGTGCTTCCAATCAGTTGGCTTTTAATGAGGTTGAGTGTGGTTCCATCTCTTGCAATAGTTCCCATGTGAACGGCCTACTTCCCACAGCCTCCCCGTTCCTGACCCCGGCTTCATGGGGTCAGGATTTATTCCCAGTGGAGACAAACACTGGGAGGATCCCCTGCAGCAATAAGAGGGATGGTGCCACTGTCCCACATCCTGGGCCCCTGGGGTTACAAGCACACCCCTCCAGGCCAGCCCTCCCGTCCCTGGACCCAAGGCAGGCTTAACTGGGCTAAGTCAGAGTTTCTCCCAAAGGCACACGTGGAGCGGTAAAAAGAGCTGGCAGCCTTGGAGAAAGCTGATAAAGATGGAGGTACACTTGGTGGGAATCAGAAGTTGTGGGTCCTGGTGCATTTTGGGAACTTCTCCATGCTACGTTCTTCCCGAGTGACCAAAGTTGCTTCCTGAAAGCACAAAGAGCTGTGTGACCCAGGGTGAATCGCCTGACCTCTCTGAGCTCTAGTTTGCATTACTGTTGTGAGGCTTGGTGATGAAGAAAGCACACACACGGCGTCTGGCACACGGATGACGCTTTTCTCAGCTTTGTGGTCATGCCAAAGATTACCGAAGGGAAGTAGAGTAAAGTGACCCTACCCCAATCCTTTGCGCGGGGGGAATTGCTAAGGCTTCTCAATTAAGATAATGAAATTCCACGCTGTATGTGCCTAGTACAAGTCATACTGCGCCTGCTGGGTGCATTCGGGCCAGTTACCCTATCTCATTAGCCTGTTTCTGCAGCCCTGCTGTGCCACCCGTGAGAGCGTCCCTCGCGGCAGGTGTGCTGTAAGACTCCCATGAGACACTGAACCGAGACCCCTGAGCCCAGCTTTTCATACTAGCAGGACTCGCTAGCATTGGCTGATAGTGGATAGTGCAGGCGCTGTTACTAGCCTTTTTCTGACCTTTCCCTCAGTCAGGAGCTGCCCTCAGCCTGGCTGAGGTGGGGCTGCCTCCGGAAAGGGTCTGCGCTATGTCAGGGTGAACAGTGGGGTACCAGGAGGACAGGAGGGCAGACTGGAGGGCCTCTGGCTACAGGAGCCCCCTGCAGCCCCTGCTGGAAGGCCCTGGGCCAGCCAGCACATCAGCCTGCCAAGGACACTGCTGACCCCAGCCCAGGTCAGACGTGTGCCTGGTCGCCTGAGCTCCCCAACCCCGCCCAGCCTAGGACAACAGGTGTATGTGCTCTGTAACTCGAGCCTACCTTCTGAAGCCCGAGCAATTGAGAGAGGACAGACAACTCTTTCTTCAGACAACCACAAGGCCAATAAACAAGTTTTCAGGGAGACCATGGCCAGCTCGAGATTCTGCAGGGCCGGCTGTCAGTTTGGGGATTATCCAGGACCTTTGCTTTTCATAACAACAACAGTGGCAGCAACCAGCACCATTGGCTGAGCCGCCAGTGGGTGCTTAGCGCGGCCCCGGGCCCTTCCCATGCTGTTTCCCTGTCCTTCCCCGCCCCAGCCCTGTTCACAGAGTGACTGGTAGACGCAGAGACACCAGAGTCGCACGGAGCGGCCTTGAACTTCCGCTCTGCCGCAGGCTGACAGTTCGAACTTCAGCCAGTCAATTAGCCTCATGGAGCCTCGGTTTCCTTGTCTGTAAAACCCAGCTGATGACACCTGCCCCACGTAGCTTTTGAGACTGGGATGAAGTGATGTCGAAAAGGTTGGTAGCCCAGAGTAAACCCTCAGTATATGGCCCCAAACACATCACTGGAGCAGCGTCCCCACTTGAAGCGTAAGGACACGGAAGCGCATTTGGCCGGAACCAGAAGCGGTCCGACAAGCTCATGTCTCACCCACTGTGTCCTCTGCAAGATGTCTGGGTTGTGTCCCCCAGCTCTGGTTACTGTGCTGGTTGACAGACAGGAGAGAAGTAAATCACTGGATTCAGGATTCCAGCCCGAAAGAGACGAAAAGCACCAGCTAAGACAGGGGATGGCATCAATGGCTTCCTACTCCCACATCCAGAATGTTCTTCAGGAAAAGCTAAAGATGAGTGCCCAGAGATGAGATCCCAAGGTACCTTGTTCCAAACACAGACTCTTATCGATACATAGAAAGCCACAGAACACATGTCCTTGCCCAGACCCTGGGGCGAAGGGCAAAGGATAAAAGCCAATGAGAATCCTCATTCAAGGCATATGGTGACCGTTCCCAGAGAGTCTGCTTCTTCTCTCTCTGTGTCTGCATATGTGTGCTCACTCAGATGACGTGGGTCAAACAAGCCCTGTAAGGGGTCCAAGTGACCACGGTTCCCCAAAGTCCTAATTATTCTAATTATCGCTTCAACTTAACATAACTTCAATTAGTATAAATGCATTTCTAAATAAGACGTTTTGTCATGAGGTCATGCATTTTCTCCTTGCAAACAATTTTATCCATGACCTTGAGGCTATAAGTTTAAATCCATAAAGTTCTGTTTAAGCCATACTATGTCAGCAGTACCACGTCTTTTAGAGAAAATACCTTTATGTTAGAATACGGTAAACATGGACAGCCGAGTTAGACAGGATGTAATGTCTACCCAGCCTCCAATCCTCGCCCTCCTCCCCTCCGGCCACATGACGCAGAGGAGCCTGGACCAGCCCCAGCTCCAGGGAAGGTCCTGATGCGGGGAGCCAGCAGGTTGAGCACACCTCTTACCAGTGCTGGGTTCAGGAATCCAGTCGGCCCCTGGCATCCCTCTGGCGGCTGTCACGGGTCCAGGGAGGGACGTGAGACCTGAGTTGGTCCCATGGACTGAAGGAACATACTTTCATCCTGTGGTTGGAGGAGAGGGCTTCTTGCCGGGCGACAACACAGAGCACAGCGTCCCAGTTGCTGGAGGCGGGCATCTTGCTGGCACCAGTGAGGCCACCAAGAACAAGCAGTAACGGAGGAAAGCAGAACAGAAAGATCCTGGGGAACCGGAGCCTGGGCCTCCCTGTGTCGTGCCACTCTACCCCACCTCGGGACTCCCCCCTTTGCAGGATGGTAAACTCCACTCCTTTGCCAAATTGGAGGGAATTTTCTACCGTGGGAAAGCATCCCTGTGCAGGAGGAGCTATGTCTGGAGATAATGGAAGGTGAGGGACTCTCTTGAGTTGGTGAAGCAAAGCAGGAGGTTGTGGAAGAAGGTAAAGGATTCATGACAGGGCCTGAGCTTAAGCCATAAAGACTTTTCCCCACCCAGAATTATTTGACCAGAGAATCAGGGGGAAAGATGGAAGGAGGACTAGACTCAAGCCCCAGCACCCAAGGGAGAAGGAAGGTCAGAGTGGAGAGAGGTTTTGTGTGGCTAGAACCACACTATCAGCCCCAAAGAGCTGACTCCCCATTTTTCAGGGAAAAAGTGTGGGAACAGGGTAGGAACAGTGAGCCCCGTGGGAGAGGACACCAAGGAAACATGCACTCAGCGGCCATGGGCACAAACCAGCCTATGACCTCATGTCCCCAGGATGTGGCACCTTCCTAGCATCTGTGAGCAAGTCTGAAACTACAGCCCTCATAGGCCACTTGTACCATCTGCCAGGGGCTTCCTTCCAGGCCCTGATACACATGAGAGAGATCTTTTTCCTTTTCTCCCAGTCCAAGGGAAGATGTTCTTAACTGTCCTCAAGGCAACACGACATTCCCTTCCATGGCAAAAGCCAAATGAGAATGAAAAGCGTCTTCCAGCAGCCTGCTATCAGGACACCTTAGAGTGCCTCTCTGTTGTGGTGCCTGCCTCACATCCATTTGTCCCAGGTCTGCTAATAGCACCCTGCCCTGAGCCAGTCTGGTTTGCAGTGGGTGGGACCCACGCCAGGTCCAAGGCTGGACATATGGCTCAGGTCCAGCCGATGAGAGCGTTGCATCTCCTGGCTGAGGGTGATTGCTTCCCATGTGGGCAGGTGACCCCAACCGGCCAATTGGAGCTAACGAGATGGAGCTGGTGGTGGTGGGACGTGGGGAAGAGGGTTCTTCACCTGCTAAGCCTATAAAGGCACTAGCCGCCTTGGAGCTCCTTGGGGAGCTCGTGAGAAGAATCTGCAGAAAGTGAAGTGAATGTAGAAAGAGGGAAGCAGAGGAAGAAGCAGACTGCGTCCTGATTACATCATTCAAGCACCATGTCTAAAGCCAGTGACTGGGCCTTTTCACAGACACGTGCAAATGATATAGTCTCTAAAGTTGGGTTATCCCTTCAGCTGGTTTTTCTAGCACTTGTAAGGGATGGAGTTTGGGTGGGTAACAAATTTCAACCTTAGAAGAGAGTGATTTTCCTTCTCTCTTATTATTTACTTCTCAGTCCTGTATAAAAGCCTCAGGTTATTCCTAATGTCATTAACTGCTTGCTGCCTGACCTTGAACGGGGTCCCATCCAAGGAAAATTAGGCCATTGGGCTCTATCTCGCAAGTTCCTTCCAGCTCTGAAACTGTGGACTTCTATGAATAGTCTCTTAGCAACCTTCACACTCAGAATTAGATACAAAACTATTTTCTTCAAGAGAGTGGATTCAAAACATTAAAATAAAACTGGAAAAAGTTTAAATCAAATGTCAGATGATGAAAACCACGCAAGGCCTCTTTCCTCTCGCAAAGCATAGAACCACGTCGTGTGGCTGTGGCACCTGCCGGTTTCCGGTGCCTGAAAACTGCCACCACCCCCACGCCCTCCCACGCGCCTTCTCCTGAGGAATTCCCAGGTGGGGCTACAGCTCATCTATCCCATTTGGCCTTTCAGAGATGGGGTACATATAGAAGTTTAATAATCCTCAGACAGGTTTAAAAACAAAACTGTGGTTGTTTTTTCCGTGGAATCTAAGGTCCCCTCCCCAAGCCCTTCAGCGACTCTCTGTCACCCAGGTGCCACGTCAGACACCTGCCTGCAGGCTCCCCTCCCCTTTCCCACTCCTGCCTACTTGTGCAACCTTGGCCCATCACTTCATCTCGTGGGGGTCTCAGTTTCCTCATCTGTAAGGTAAGACGATAATAGTACCTTCCTCCGAGGGTCGCTGTGAGTCCTGAATGAGGAACATCCCAGAATAGCGTCCGGCAGAGAGTAAGCTCCATATGAGTGTTTGCTCTCATCTTCACCATCATTATCCCAGAGGGACTCCTCGGTGCCAACGGATGGTGGCTTGGACGGGAGTAGGAACGAACAGGTTAAAAGCATGAAATACTCAGAAATAATTCACATCCTGTAGGTTATCAGTAAATACTTATTATCGGTGGTGTTCTAGAGACATAAAAGCAACAATTCAGAAGGAACAAAGCACATGGCCTGCTCCCCTTCCTGCCATTTCTGCCCACTCCCAAGTCCCTACCAAATCCCTTCTGCTTAGAGCTTTCTCTACTGGCTCGAAGGGCCTAGGCTGTCCAGTTAATGATAATTTGTAGCTCTTGGTATAAATTTGCTCCTCTTGGTACCTGATACGAACTGCTCCCAAGAAAATTGCACACTCATTTCTCAATTATGTCTATTTAGGCTGAAAAATACCCAGAGTGACCAGCTGACCCCAGACTTCAATTCCCTGGGACACCCAGAAGTAACAGGATTTGGGAACCAATTCTCCTAACCTGCTCTCAGATGAAACAATTGATGACTCGAACGACCATTTGAGAGTAATAGGAAACAGATTAGACCAGATCCCCAGTTCTTGGCATCATGTAGAGAATTCCCTCTCAGAACACTCACCTTCTGGGCCCCCAAAGAGCTGCTCACTGGGTGCAGAATAAAGTGGGCTGGCCCATCTGGAGGCGTAAACCCTCCAAATAGCACCCAGAGCAAAATGAGAACAGGCCAAGGGCCCACAGAACTGGGTTGTTACTCTTGCGAGATTTGTTAGGTGGGTGACTTTGAGCAAATTTCTAACTGCTCTGAGCCCCGGTTTCTCCCAGTGCAAAGAGTAGCTGTGACAACTGAGATCGTACAGCTAAAGTACTTGCTACACCAATGAATGGTACACCTCCATGGCTTTGAATGTCCTTCCTCCCCTTGGGAACTAATTCTGTGCCTACAGCCAGCATCAGCGACTGGATGCAGTCGCTCTGCCCCCCACAGGGATGGATAGACTCCAAACTGTTTTCACGCTGATCCCCCTTCCCAGTTTCTGCCGTCTCCTGCCATAACTTCATGGCAGTGCTCCCTGGAAAAGTTACCACACATTTGCATATGATTTCCACAGGCTTATAGCCTCCATGAAGCCTCTCTCCATGCCCTCTGGGGCCACGTGCACCCCAAGATTAAGATCATCTGCCGTAATTGACCCTCTGTGGCTTCTGGGCCTCCCATCTGTACCTGGCCCCTGCTCCTCTTACCCATGATTTCTCAGCTGGTCCCCAAAGGTAGCAGAGTAACAGTCCCTCCCTCCACAGTTCACAAAGTACCCCAGAACAAAGCGACACGTTCTCCCTTGAATGGTCACAGAAAGCTAATTCCACCCCTCCCCAGCCTCCTCTCTGTGGGTCTGCCTCAAAGGACCTGCTTTCCTGACTCTCTTCTCAAAATCAAAGGGCCCTCGCAGGAGCTGGGGCTGCAGAGCGGCCACCTCCCCTCTCCATCCAGCTCGGCCCACCCTGAGGCCCGTCCCCGCGTGGTTCCTGGGCTCCCGTCCTGAGAGCCACCTGGCCCCGGGCTTCACGGACAAGCGCCGCTGGCCTGCAAAGCTCCCATGGGCTCCGCCACCGGGACGGGGGGACGAATTAAGAGACCGGAGCTGAAAGACAGCAGGCTTCAGAAGCAGACTCTGAGAGACTTGAATAGCAGAAAGTTTCAAAGGCTGGCGCCGAAGTCCTCGTAGCACTCCCGCCGCCTCTTCTGCGAGCCGGCGGTCCCGGGCTCTCTCAGATCTCAGAGCCGCCTCCTCGCCAGGCCACCAGCTCCGGTCCTGCCAAGAAACCGAAGGGCCTTTTGTGTTCAAGCCTTTCAGGGGAACGAGACTGGTGGGGGGCTTTGGGCCCTCCCGGTCTGAAACGTGAATGTCTCACAGTCCCGCCAAGCCAGCAATTCTCGACGGTCTCCCGCCAGGGAAGGCTGACCGCCTTGAGCTGGAGGGGCACCTGGTCGTTTGTCTGCACAGCCCAGCGGGCCGGTGAGGAGACGGGCTCAGGAGAGGCTTCTTGTCAGCCCAGAGCTCTCGGCGGGGAGTGGCCCAGCGGGACCCAGAATCTTCGCCTCCTCCCTACGCTGCTCCCCTCACAGCCTCCTCAGACGGTAGCTGTCCAGACTGTTACTCCGTGTTCCTCAGGCGGCCTGTTCCTCCATGGCCCGAGCTTCGGGAAACTTCGCAGTGCTGACAAGGCTGGGACTATCGAACACTGAACACTGAACATGGTCACACAGAGCTTTACAATGTATCTGTGTCTTTGTCTGCTGCGGCTGTCCCGACAGCAGCCACAGGCCGGGCGGCTTACACGAGCCACATCTATCGTCTCCCAGCTCTGGAGGCCGGGAGTCTGAGATCAGGGTGTCCACGGGGTGGGATTCTCCTGAGCTTCCGGGGGGGGGTGCCTTTCCGCCTCCTATGGCCCTTTGTCCAGACGTACACCTTGGGGTGCACCTTATAAGAAGAGGCCACCAGTCCCACTGGATTGGGGCCACCATAATGACCTCATTTTCCCTTCATTACCTCTTTCAAAGGCCTGATCTCCAAATACAGTCACATTCTGAGGCATTAGGTCAGGACTTCAAAACATGGTGAACGGTACTGCCCTCCCATGAGGGCTCCCCACTGGGCTCTTGTTTCCACAAAATAGTTATGTCTTTCTCTTTTAAGAACATTCACATTGCTATGGGCTCAACTGTGCCCCTCCCCCAAGACACATGCACAAATTCGTGTGTCGCGGTCCTAATCCGCAGGGACAGGCCCTTGGCTATGCTGAGACACTTGAGGGCAGGACTTCCTCCGTCACCCGCTAGCTGAGCCATGTACTGCAGCGGGTCGGCCTGCGGCCAGAGCGGTGAGCCACTTCCGTCAAGCAAGGAACAAGTGCAAGCTTAGAACCAACAAACCCCGGTCCTAATGAGCCTTGGGCAAGTGACTCAATGTTGCGACATGCAAGTGTCTCTTGTGTGCAGTGGGGCTAACCTGTCCTGAACACTCCTGAACACTAACCTGTCCTGAACTCCCCTGAAGCAAGGGAGAGCAAATAAGATCAAGCAAATACAGGGCAGTCTCCTGTGAACTGTAAACTGTAATTATGCCAAATAAGGGAAAGTTATTAAAACTCACGTTTCTTTTTCCTTTCGAGTAAACTAACATGTCCCCCACAAAAAGAGGACCATCGTCGGTGGTGTTTCTTAAGAGCTGGGGTCTCATGGGCCCGTATGTCACCAGCTGTACTTGTGCTGGGGCCTGAACGAGCTCTGAGCGGTGGGTGTTGTGCTTTGTTCCAGTGAAGGGTATGTGTGAAGGGCTCATCCCTGCTGGGTCAGGTAACTGCTCCTGCAGGGGGAGGGGGGGGTGTGAGCTGAGTCCCCAGCAATGTGGTGGACATGACCGGGCACTGGCATTCCCAGTGCAGGGGATGCAGGGCAGAAGTCCGTGATGGGCTTGGGCAGATCTGTAGAAGCAGCACAGGGTGGTGGGTACCGGCCAGCCCCTAGAGCTGGGTGTGAATCCAGCCGCACATCTTTGGATAAGGTTCTTGGCCTTGCTGTGCCTCAGTGTCCTCATCTGTAAAATGAAACCATTTTGGCGCCCACTGCATAAGGTTGTTTCGGGGTTTAAGTGAGTCTTATATGAAGAGGTCTTAGAGTGGTGGCTGGGACACAGTGAGTGGCCAGGGAGCATTAGCTGTCACAGTTCACCCTGCTCCTTCACTAAGCACTGACTCAGCCGCAGGTATGTGCCCGGCACTATGCTAGGCACATAGCCTCGCCCTCCAGAAGCACACAGTATGCATAGATGTGAAACCACTTAAAGAATTTATCAACAATCTCTCAGAGATAAGCCCAACAGCCTTATGGAAACCAGGAAGAGCACATGACCCCACCTGAGTGGAAGTGGAGGGAGGGCCAACATGGGATAGTGAGTCCAGGAAACCATCCCCAAGAAGGCATGACCTTGTCCAGACTTAAGGAGTCAGAATATCTTCAGAGGGAGCTAAAGGTAGGAGGGCACCACGTGCAGAGAGATGTGGGGGCAGCATGGTCCCCATGGCAACCAATCAGCAGTTCTGGGTTGGAGGAGCTTACACCTAATTAGAGATGACAAAGGACACATCTGAGTGCCAGGCAGCTCAGGTGCCCGGCCAAGGGCTTGGACTCGATTCCGTGTGGGTTTGAGCAGGGAGTAGCGTATTTAGATTTGTGGTTTAAACCTGAGCCCAGCAAGAGGTGGAAGTGGAGGGGAGAGTACTAGAGGAGAGAATGGAAACTGAGCCATGAGCAGACAGGACCAGGGGCCATGGAGACGGGGATGGAGAGAGAGCAAGGACACCAGGAATACTTACAAAAGTCATGCATGCATGAGGTGACCAGACTATATGAAGAGGGGGAGAGGGGGCTGGGTCCATGAGGGTGCCTCAGAGAAAGAAGGGGGGGTCAGAGGAGGACGAGTCGGCCATGCAGGTAGGGGGTCCAGTTCTTAGTCCTGAGCACGGAGCATGGAGGCAGCAGCCCAGGGAGAGGGAGCAGAACATCAAAGCAGAGGCCTAGCACAGAGTCAGGGGAGGTGCAAGCGTCCCGGGATGAGGAGAGAGGGAAGGGACCTCCAGGAAGCCAGGGAGGACAGGAGGTGGCAAGGTTTGGCCACAGGGGGGCAGTAGAGTGCCCATGGAAGGTGGGCAGTGACCCAGGCAGCGCTAACAAGACAGAAGGGGTGGCTAGGAAGCGGACTAGCAGGTGTGGACCATCCTCTGGGAGATGTGAGTGAAATGGCGAAGAGAAAAAGGTATGGGGTAGAAGCGGGGGAGAACTAATTTTTAAATGGGAGAAGTATGACCTCGGACCAATAGGGGCAGAGGTGGAGGGCGGGAGGAAAAGGTGCTGCCTGAAAGGCCCAGCCCCCGGGAGGTCAGAGGGCATGAGTGCCAGCCTGGGATCTTTTGGGGGTAAGTGACAGAAAACCTGATCTACCCTGACCTAAGAAACGGAGAATCTGTTGGCTCATGTAACTGAAACATTCCAAGGTAGTCTGACTTCTGGCACAGCCCGATCTAGGGGCTCAAGCGGGATCACAGGATCTGGCTTCTCTCCCTCCGTCTCCTGTATAGGATTCCTCTCTGTTGACCCCATTCTCAAACAGATGCATCTTTTTTTTATTCTACTTTTTAAAAACAGATATAATTCACTTATAAAATTCACCCTTTTGAAATGTACTATTGCACTCTACAATTATTTTAACTATATTGACCTAGTTGTGCAACTCTCACCTCTAACTGATTCCAGAACATTTCCATCACCCCCTGACAAAAACCTGTACCCACTAGCAGTCACTCCCCCATTTCCCCCTACTCCCGGCCCCTGGTGAGAGGCTGTGTGTGGCTTTGGGAAGAGTTTCATATTGGAGGCAAATAATTTGCAAAACTATTTGTGAAAATAGCTCATAGAGTCTCAAAAATCATATCCAGGTTGGTTTATCTAGTTGGTAATAGACAAAAACCTTTTCTTGTGCTCAGAAATTATTTTTCAGTCCCTAAATTCCATCTTTTTAACATGCACTGGCACTATTTTTACTTAAGATCTTTGACCCAATTACCCAGGCATTTCAGTCCTCCAAAAATGATGGAACAATGACTTAAGAGTTTTGTGTGACTGAAATCACCATCAGCCTAATCAATAAGTTACAAGAACCGAGGCACAGTTAGCCGGGGGCAGCATCAGTGTTATGCAAAATGCTTAATGATCCACACCACACAGGAGCTGATCGATCAGAGCAGATAGCAGCTGTCAACAGCCTGCTGCATCCATACCAGGCAAACCAGCCAGAGAGTGGGGTCCAAGAGCCACTGGTCATTCCTGCACAGCCAGACCCTTGCATTTTGTGGGTGACAAGCACCAGGGCTAGAGGAGTGGGTAGAAGGAGAAACCAGAACATCACCCCAGCACAGTGTCTGATCAGAACCCCCAAGAACAGGCTTGTGAAGAGGAGGAAAAGGGGTATTCCTCCAAATCCATGGTCTGTGTTCCTCTGCCTACTGCAGTTTGCTTCTTTCAGTACCTGCAACTTCCAAAATTAAGGGTCTGTGAGATGTAAGACAAATTCTTTCAGGTGTGAGGGTGAGAGTGAAGGCAGTAGAGGTGATGGAATGGTGTTGGTGGTGGAGGTGGTGTTGGTGGTAGAAGCGAAGGTGTATTTGGCAATGGTGGTGGGCGAGGAGATGGTGATGCCCATGGAGGGGGTTATGGGGTGGAGATGGTGATGGTGAGGGAGATGGTGATGGTGGTGGAGGGGGGGTCATGGGTGGAGATGAGGTAGAGGTAGAGGTGGAGATGGTGATGGTGGTGGTGGTGGAGGGGATGATGGTGATAGTGGTGGGGTGGAGGTGGATATGGTGATGGTGATGGTGGTGGTGGTTGTGGTGGAGGGGTTGTTGGTGATTGTGCTGGAGATGGTGATGGTGGTGGAGGGGGTGATGGTGGTGGAGGGGGAGATGGTGATGGTGGTGGTGAGGGAGGGGGTGATGGTGAGGGAGGTAATGATGGCAACGGTCATGGAGGAGGTGATGGTAATGGTGGTGGTGGTGGAGGGGGTGATGATGGTGGTGGGGGAGATGGTGATGGTGAGGGAGGTGGTGATGGTGATGGTGATGGTGATGGAGGAGGAGATAGTGATGGTGGTGGTGGTGGAGGGGGTGATGGTGGTGGTGGGGGAGATGGTGATGGTGAGGGAGGTGGTGATGGTGATGGTGATGGAGGAGGAGATAGTGATGGTGGTGGTGGTGGACGGGGTGTTGATGATGGTGTTGGAGATGGTGATGGTGGTAGAGGTAGAGGGGAAGATGGCGATGGTCGCAGAGGTGGTGGCCTCTTAATAGAAATTTAGCAATAAGATGTCCTTTATTAAGAAAGAACCAGTCCAAGGGAAAAGTAGAGAGTGCACTCACCTCTGTGGAAATCTACAAGATGTGACTACTTGGAGGTCTACCTGAAGAGCAGTTGAGTTCAGTGAAAAAAAGAAACAGAGATGATTTTATCATGGGAGTTAACTGGATACCACTTGGACAGAAAGCCATTCAGAAGTTGGGAAGGCCCACTTTGCTAAAAGCAGTTCCTTGTCTTGAAGAACAAGGTGGCAGTGAACTCATAGTGCCACCTCCTATTTGTCCTCCCTACTCTGGGAGGACCCATCTCCTGGGGGTCAAGGGCTACCTGGCAGCTCCCCTCCTTATTGGCTTACACCAGGACAGCCTATCTCAGTCCTCACCTTCCTCCTCACACTGAGGTGGAAAGCTGCGTAGACAGGGAGGCCCGTGGTCATGGGCTTCATGGCTTCCATCCATGACCTGGCTAGGGTCACATGAGAAGCAGCATGTCAGAGCACCCCAAGAGTTCACAAAGTGCAGACTTGGATTTGCACATTTTATAGGCCCCAAGCTCCTCCTTCCAGGGCAGCCCCAGAATGCAGCCCCTGAGCACACACTGGAGCTCCACATGTCCAGTTCTTGGCACTTCCATCGGGAGGGTCTGAGCAGAGGCCTGGGAGCTGATGTGTGGCGGCTCCCCACAAGTCCTTCCTCAGTGGCTGGAGCACAAGGTTTGCCAGCTGTCTCATTTGGAGCCAAGGAATCCCCTTCCAGGATGTGTCACTAGCCAGATAAGACTGTGAAGCAGACCCATGGGTGTCTCACTACGTTTTTCACACTGCCAAGTTGCCTATATATATATATATATTAATCTCTGCCTCCAGTGTCTGCTACTATTTGGTCTTTGAGCCCAGTTCCCAACACAGAACTCCTAAAACCCTTGTAATTTCTTGGGTGACAGGAGGCTAAGAGGAGATGACTCTTGGAGGCCTCCTGGATGGGAGCTGGTCACCAGAAAATCCAAGCCATGATTATAGGCTTAAGCCCCAACCACCATCCTCCAGAGAAGGGGACTGGAGCAAGGAAATGGGTTAATAATTTGTCCTGACTGTGTGAGGAAGCCGCCACAAAAAGCCCAGAAGCATGGAGCTCAGAGAGCCTCCAGGTCGGTGAGCACGTCTATGTGCCAGGAGGGTGGTGCACCCCAACTCGACAGAGACAGAAGCTCCTGCATGTGGGACCCTTCCAGTCC
Organism: Ailurus styani; assembly: GCA_002007465.1. NCBI lineage: Eukaryota > Metazoa > Chordata > Mammalia > Carnivora > Ailuridae > Ailurus > Ailurus styani. The sequence continues at coordinate 1,830,659 of LNAC01000196.1, forward strand.
TCACCCTATAGATCTCTTCACCTGGCTATTCATTGCTAGCCTTTAAAATATCCTTTGCAATAAATCGGCAGGAGTAAGTAAACTCTTTCCTGGGTTCTGTGAGCTGCTGAAATATACCATTTCAAGAAATGACATCCCACTCATTGTTTCTGGAAACAGCCCGTGTGCCTGAAGGAAAGGGCTCTGCTTTCTGAAACCATGGCCAGCTAAGTGGCACAGCTTCCTGGATGTTCCTTTCCCTTCTGGCTTCCTCGAAGCCATTCCCCCTGCTTCTTGCTGCCCCGGGATTACAGCCCAGCCCACCCCCTCTCAGAAAGTGTCAGTCCAAGAATCTGCCCCAGGCTCTGTTTTCTAGAACTGTCTGGAAAGACAGCTACCTAAAACCCTCCTCCTCACTTCCAGGGGTATAGGTAACAAGTTTGGGGTTGGGGTCGGGGAGGTGGGGATGAGTTTGAAGAGTACTGCCTGGGTCGGTGCTAGGGACATGAAGCTGACCTGGGGATGAGCTATTACAACGGGAAACTGGTGTCTGCCACGACCACCCTGAGCTGGCACTGGCGGGCCTGGGACACTGATTGGATGAGGACAGGGGAGGAACTAAGATAGCTGTGTTTGGGATCTCAGCCTGAGAGCCAGTAGAGCCATTAATAGAAATAGGGGAGAATTGAGCATGGGTGTAAGGGTAAGACAGGCACGGAGGCGGGTCCAGGCTCTGCCATTTACTAGCTGTGTGCCCTCGGGAAGGTCACTTGTCATCTCTGGGCCTCATTTCCTCACCTCTAAGGTAGAGACAGTGATGACCTTTCCCCTGCTGAAGCAACGAATAGAAATAATATGCAGCACAAAACCTGGGCCACAGCCCGAGCTAGATAAATTAACGTGTCATCTCGTCTTTATAGTCTTGGCCCAGCCGCTGAGTTTCATCCACTGCACAGTGGTTGGGTCTGAATCATGACCTCCAAGGTGTCTCCCCGTCTGCCCATCCAGGGGTAGACAGAGGGCCCCAACCCTTCCTGGGGCACCAGCTGGTGAACCAAGGGGTGTGGGAAGCCTCCAAGTCTGGTTTCCTGGGGAGCCTGATGGAAATGCAGATTCCTGGCCTCCTTTTGGCCAGCCAGTCAGACTCTGGGGATGGGCCTGGCACCTGAACTTGATGTACCCTCCAGTGATTCTGCTGTGCACTAACCCCTGAGAACCACCAACAGGACCCCAGACCCCGGAACCCAGGGTCAAGTATGACTTCTTTCCTCTCAGTGTGCTGAGGCTGAAAGGGCCATGGCTTATGAGGCCTCTCCTTCTACCAGGAGCCTGACCAGAAGAAGTACCCTTGTCCATCTCCCCTCCCACCCCAACTACACTAGCACACGCCCCCTCTTTACCTGCCAGCTCCAGGAATCAGTCTCTCTCTGTCTCTCTCCCTGACTGTGTCTCTCTCCACCTCTATCTTCCTTTGTCTCTCTACTTCCATGTCTCTCCTCCTCATCTCTCTCTCTCTTGTGATTTGCTCTCTTTGCTCCTCTGTCCCTATTGTTCTCCTGTCTCTCTGTGTCTGTCTCTGTCTCTTGGTCCCGCTATTTCTCTGTCTGCCTTCTTCTCTCTCTCTTTCCTCCTCTCTCTGTCCCTCTGTCTCTGTGTCCCTGTCTCTGTCCCTCTGTATCCCTGGTTTCTCTTTGTATTTCTTTCCCTGTCTTCTCCGTCCCCGGAGGCCTCCAGGCTGGTGGCTGGGAACAGATGGCTGTCAGGCCTTGGCCAGAGGCACATGTCACCACAGGCTCCTCCCTCAGTGGCAGCTTTTCAGCCACCACCTGGGGAGTGCGAACTGTCCTGCCACCAACAGGTCCCTGTCATCACTGTGCTCCAGGGCCTGGCCCAGCCCTGGGGCCAGCCAGCCTCAGGTAACCCTGTGAGAGGCAAGGTCCCCACTTTGCTCATGCAACACCCCTCCAGGGACCAAAGGCCTTAAGGGAAGGGTAGGGGGTCGGTGGGGGCAGGGGGGGGAAGACCTGCACTCAACAGGCTTATCCCAGGCACAGCACTGGGAGCTGGGGGTCCTCCACAGACAAAGGCCAGCCCTGACCTCTCTCCCTGAGAGGCATGGTCAAGGCCTTCACCCTGGTCCCCTTTCATACCAGGACATGGGGGAGAAGAAGCCAGGCTGGCAGGAGGTCCCTAACGCCCCCTGCTTGGTTTCTCCCAGGCCAGAAGGTGGGACCCGCAGTGGCCTCATGCTGCGGAACTTAGGCCAGGCCTGCCCCACGTCAGTCTGCAGAGAGGGCCAGTGGCTGGCGAGAAGCCAGGACTCCCCACTCCCGTCGCCCAGCCTGTGTTCTGGCCTTTCCTCTCCCTTCCCCCCTGGAGCAGACCCCAAGGCAACCTGAGGCAAACCTCTGCACTGGATGGGGGAAAGAGGATGGAAGTCCCAGGAGCCCTCATTTCCTGTGTGCCGTGCAGGAGACCAGCTGGGGAATTCGGAACAGCTGCATCAGGCAGGAATCAACACACCCATTGTTCAGACGAGAAACCAAGGCCCAGAGAAGGGACGTGATGCTTCCAAGGTCCCACCGCACCAGTGGGGGACCCCAAATGGTCTCGTTACACCCCCGCACACACCCCTGGAGTTGCTTTAAAGGAAGCCCTGCTGCAGGCGGGAGGTAGGCTGCTCGAGCAGGGCACAGATGGACAGTCCTGTCTTGAAAGCCGCGCTTCTGCACACGAACACATGGTTTACACGCCACCCCTCAATATTCCTGAGACCCTGCAGTGAGGTGCACGCACGAGGGCTCTTTTTGTCCTTGCTCCTCCCACCCAGTGTCCCAGAGGTGTCCTAACAGTGAGGGAGTGGCTGCCAGTCTGTGGTTGTGTCCCACGTTTGAGGGCAGGACTGACCCTGTTTCGGAACAGGCACCGCCAAGTGCCAGCCACGTGCTGAGCCATGCCCGTACCCCCTCCCTTTGTATTCTACCCTGGGCAGTGGGCATGACTGTGGCCAGGTTACAGCTCAGAAGACTGAGGCTCCCACTTGCCTGGCAATGCTGGCACTAGAGCTCTCTCATTCGTTAAGTGACCTTTCTGGGATGAAAATAAAAAGAGTGAGTGGGGACCCCCCCCCCAACTCCAGACCCAGGGAAGTGAAGGGGAAGGTAGAGCCCAGGGGAGGCAGGAGAGGCTCTGCTGGATGGAACTGGCCTAGCAGGTGTCCAAATGCCAGAGGAGCCAAGAGCAGTCCCCGGCATGTGGGCTCAGAGGGAAGGCCTCAATTTTGTGGTTTTCTTGCATCTAGGAGGCCACTGAGCCTGGGAATTTCCTCCAGGGCCTGCCCTCCCCTGTCCCCAGCCCCCTCCCTTCATCCGTGCTGGCTGGAGGGAGGACAGGATGGCAGGATGTAGTGGGAGAAGGCTGGCTCATGTTTCCCCCCTCTCTTCCTGGCAGGGATTACATGGTGAGCAAGGAGGACAGCTGAGCTGGCAGGTGGGTGGCCTGGTCACGCTGAGGGAGAAAGCTGGGGAGGAAGGACGGCTGAGGTAACTGGGGCCTCGAGCAGCCCCTCTCCGCACGCATCCCCTCTTCCCAGCCACTCTGGGGCCAAAGGACCCAGCTCCAGCACCTGGGCGCCTGGATTCCATTCCCCCAAACTCTGCTCCACAAGGTAGGCAAAGCAAAAGCCAAACAGTGTCGTGACAGACAGACAAACTGGCTGACTTCAGAGAATAGAAGACCCACAAATTTGGAGGAGACAGCGGGGCTCCTGTGAATGAGACCTGTATAATTCTAGAATCTCTCGTTTGCATGCTCCTCACCCGGACACCATCATATCCCCCACTCCACAAGCTCCACAGCTGTTTCTAGAAAACCTCAGTCTGGTCAACTGCAGAACCACTTCACCTCACCCAGAGCCCTCTCCTCGAGTGTCCGTAGAGCCCGTGGTTGCTCGGGCCACCTACCTAACCATCTGGAAGTCCTCCAGCCTTGGGACAGTGGTTGTCAACACTTACACTCTACCAGGTGGTCAGGGAACAATTTAGTGGCATCAAACAACGAGAACTGGGTATGGATCCAGAAAGTGCCGGGAGTGATATGTCAGCAGGAAACTGCACCTTCCTGGGTGCCAGAGGGGCCTAGGGCTGGGGCTCGTGGACCCCTGGATGAAGCCCTAACAGACGGGAGATGAAGCTGAGCTCTCCTCCCTGGGCCTGTGCTGGGGCTCCAGAGCCCCCAACCCCTCAGGAGGAGAGCAAAGCTGTACATTGGACTCGTGTGTAAATCCCTTTAGATCTGCCTGAGCTGCTTGGTGCATCCTGGCAGAGAGACTCCAGGGCCAGGAATCTTCCAGAAGGATGCTGGATCTGGCCCAGCCACCGAAGGATGCTCCAGTTCCACATCAAACAGGTACGACCAGGCATCAGACTCCAACAGCAGTGCACGCCCCGCTCCCCCACAACCTCTTTCTCACTGGTCACCATAGAAGTGACTGTCTGTTCCCATCCAAACACACTTCAGGCAATGCGGTCCAGAAGTTAGCTATCAGACACATGCTTTCCACTTGTCCTGGACCTGTTTGCTTCAGGCTCTCATTCTGACGCTCTGTGTTAGCAAGCATGTTCAATCTCGCTCTGCTCTTCATGTTTTATTCATGTGGAACACGTGCCCTGAGTCCCAGGTCCTCATCTCTAAAATGCAGGGAACTATCTCGAAAGGTCGATGGAATAAGTAAGACTAGTGAAAGTTCCTAGCACGGGGTCCAGCACAGTGCAGGTACCCAACACATATTTTTTCCTTCCTTCCCTTCCTCCTTCCCTTCCTCCTTCCCTTTCTTATTTCCTGCCTTCCATGTCCTCGACCCGCCCATTCCCTCTCTCTTTCTTTCCATTATTATCTTCCCAAACTTCAGGGTCTAAGTATCTTTTTGGTTGAGCCTCCTGTAGCCACCTCCCTTCCTTTAGCTCCCTAGGACTCTCTTTGATTCCACTGCTCCCTTCGAAAGTGGACCCGCCCTGTTTTCTAGGTTGACTACAAGAAAGAGTCATTCATCTCTGTGTCCCGGCAACACCAGACACAAGGCCTGGAGCTCAGCGTCTGGCTCCGGATGGGACGAAGGAAATGGTAATGGATGGGGTGGGGCGCAGATGGATGAACAGATGACTGCGTGGATGGGTGGAACAAGTTAGTTGGAAGGGACAGGAGAATGGGGTTGGCAGAGAGATTGAGGGGTGATGCTCAGGTAGAGAGTGAGGCACGGGAGAAGGAATGACTAAGTGAGAGATGGATGGATGAGAGGGGCACTGGATGGTGCAGTAGATGGCCGGATGGATCGACATGAGAGAGTGTGGGACAGCATGGATTGTTGGATGCATAAACAGACGGACAGAAGCACGTGTCCCGTCTGGCTTTGCACTGAGCCAGGAAGGTGCAGAGAGCTCACGTCGATGCTTTTCATCCCAAATCAATGTTTACGCTGCCTCCTTCTGCTCTCACACTGTGAAGATGTGGCAGGGAAGGAAGGGAGTGGCTGACGGCAGCTGGAGCCCGCTTCTATCTTCGCTGCAGATTTGCCAAGCACTGGCTTGGTGAGTCCGGCCCCCGGGCTGCCAGCATCCCAGTGCTCAGAGCCACAGGACTGGAGAAAGGCCGAGGGCACCCTGGCCCCTTCCTGGTCACTTCCACCAGTCTCATCCTGAGAAGATGTGGCCCAGAAGGGAACTGACTATGCAAGCAGAGCTGATTGTCCTCGTGCTCAGCACCAAAGGCTGGAAACTTGCCAATTTCAAGTTCACCTCCCGGTCTGCCTCAGCCACAGGATGAGCTTGCACCCGGGCTGTGCCAAGGTTCGGCATCGAGAGGCCTCTATGCCTCCCTCGATAAGTTAAGCCCAAAGCTCTTGAGAGCCACTGTACCATCCTCACTGCCTCATTCCAGGGATGGAGTTCCTGACAGAGTTGGTATAGGAAAAACTGTTTGTGGTTAAATAAAATGGTTAATGAGTCTTAGACACTACTGACTATCATTTCGGGTAAAGAGGGATGTATTGGAAAACAATGGTAGACCTTGATCTAGGACACTGAGCTCGAATCCCAGCTCCACCACTTCCCAGCTGTGTGGCCTTGCACAAGGGTCTGCACCCCTCTGAGCCTCCATTCCCTCACCTGTGAAATCAGGATAGTAGCTGATACTGCTCAACTCTCTGTTGGGCTGCAAAGGTCTCATTGGCAATCGGATTCTCATCTGGTCCTTTTGAACCACCCCACCCAGGGAGCCTTGATAGTCAAGACCCAAATCGGATCACCCCTTCTACTCAGCCTTGTCGCCCAGAGGGTAGAGCAGGGTCTGTCGGGAGGGGACCTGCAGGCCACAGGAGGGGAGCACGTCCCACTTCCAGTATTCTCTAACTGGGGCTATGCATAATCACACTGACCTCAATCTTTCTCGGTGAATTATGGAAAAAGAGTTCTCTGAAAATGAGGCATGTGCAAAAGTTCCACTGGGCTCCCTGTCCTCCCCCTCACTTCACCCTTCCCAACTTAATAAGGATCATGGCTTATTAACTGTTCCTGTCCAGTTCTCCTTGTCCTGTGCCTGCACACGTGAGACTAAAAATACCCGTGGCTCCTATTAGAAGCTGTGCCCCGGGGACAGGCAAGTCTGGAGGCTGCACTGACACTGGAAACTGGCTTCTGGTGTCCCCTGGGATCCAGGCCACGACGCCCATCCCATTTGGGGCCGATGGGCACCACGCCTCATTCCGACAGTCGCCAGGGGTCTTCACGAAAGATCAAAAGGCTATTCTGGCTTCATTTGTGTTTTCGTGCAGACACTCCAGGGCTGTCTTCTGTGACCCTGCTCACCACCTCATTAGACAACCTCCCACCAGCCAGGAGTGAGCACTCTTCCTGGGACACACGGCGCTCAGACCACTTCCCTGGGCCCTGCCTCCAGAGTGGCTGGCCTGCACCTCAGCCCGCCGCTGGGAAAGATCTCTGCGCCCTTTTTCTCTAAAGCAGGCAGAATGGCAAGTATGTTAGGCTTGGTGGGAGCCCTGGGCCCATCTAGAAGCCAGTGCTGACTCACTGGGAAACCCGCATGATCCCATTTCTTGATCCTGTTTCGATGTCAGTAAAATGCGCATAAAGGCATCAGTCCAGCCTTGGGCTATCGTGAGAATCTGTGAATTTGCGGAAGTCAAAATGCAGACTTCTGTACAGGAATCACCGAGCACCAGGGAATGAACTCTGGAGCGGGAAGTCTGCGTGAGGGCCTCGTGTTTCCCTCGGAGAGGCGGATCGAGGAATATGCAAGGGGCATTTCAATAGCTCGGCAATAAACACTTGGCGAAGCTGAAGAGGTAATCTCCCCGTGGGCTTTCATATGCCACTGGATACCTCTCTTGGCATGGCCGGAGATATTTTGGAAGTGGTGGTGAGAGACAAATTGATTCTCATCATTTCCACCCACAGGAAAAGGCCAAGAATGCCATAGTGTATAAAGACTCCAAAATTCAGACTCCCTGGGACTTGGGATATAGTGTTCCTGCATTTGCACACCACGATGTGCAAGGAGATAGGATTGCACTAAGCTATGGACAGGAAGAATAGGGAAAACCAATGAAGGCGTCACAGACAGAAATGCTGAAACGGGCTTTTGGGCTGGTCTGGAAGAGAAACATGCCAGAAAGCCAGAGAAAGGGAACTGCGTTTAACAGAAAAGTCACAGTTCAAGGGTCCTGATTGGGGCGGGGAGGAGGCGGCTGCATGGGACTGAGCAGGGCTGTTAGAACCAAGCACTCCCCCAACTTCATGCTCCAGATGGTTCCGTCAGCAGTGGGAGAAGGTGCCTTTAGAGCTGCTTGTCCTCATTTAACCTCCTCTTCCATTCCCTGACGGTCTGAGAGAAAAGCACAGAAGAGCAAACGCTATAAATCTTCGGGAGGCTGGTACGCCTCTGGGCTACAGGGAGAAGTTGTGGCTGGCGGGGAGCGTTCATTCTGTCCAGTTTGATTCAAATATTTATTGAGCACCTCCTGCGTGCGATACACATGGAAGGCCCAGCCTGTGTGGGGGGAGGGGGATGGGAGGAGACTCAGGAATGAGGAAGACCATGACCTGGCCCTCCAAGAGCTTAATGTGGTCTGAGGCCAGGCAATGACTTCACCATACACTTGGCTATGAAATAGAAGAGACCTGAGGTAGTTAGGAAGAGATTTTTTGCTTTTTTCCCCCCACATATTTTTTTAAGGCTTTATTTATTTAGTTGACAGAGGGAGAGCGCAAGTAAGCAGAGCGGCAGGCCCAGAGAGAGGGAGAAACAGGCTCTCCACTGAGCGGAGAGCCTGGGGGCTCAGTGCCAGGACTCTGGGATCATGATCTGAGTCGAAGGCAGACGCTTAATGACTGAGCTACCCAGGCGCCCCTCAAACTAACATTTAAATGTCTGTGCCATCCCAAAAAGGGAACCGAGGATGGTTAAAAAGAGAGGCACCACAGAGAGCTGGCATCCTCCAGGAGCTCCAAGAACCAGGGTGACCAGGAGGGCTTCAGGGTGGAGGTGAGGGCCAGCGTCAGACTTCAAAGGATGGCCAGACTGTACTTGTTAGGAATGTCCAAACACACATTTCAGGAAGAAGTGACAGCAATAACAAATTCAGGAGTGGGAGCAAGCCAAGCCAGGCTGGTCAAGGCAGCACAGGGAGTGAGTCCCAGCTTCCGAAAAGGTTTCTGGGACAGTTCTCTGGGGCCCCATGTAACAGTTTGTCCATATCAGCAAAAGTGAGGGTGTGAAGAGTCTTTACCGAGTGCTCTTTACCGAGTTGCCCCACTTTCTGTGTGCCCCTCCCCCACTGTACCAATGCAGAATACCATGTCATGTCTACAAGTTGCCTGCTGAAGAAAGCCTTTCATGTATTGGCTTTGTCTGTCACATCTCTCTAGAGATGAGAGAAACCTACCTCCTGGGATCTCGAGAGGGCTGAAAGAGTTAAGACTGGTGGTCCCCACTATTTCTTAGGAAGAACAAAAATATGAGTCAGGACACCCCTTCTGGTGAAACCCTCATCCACCAGAAGCAAGCAGCCCCCTGTCAACCATCCCCCATCTCCAAGACAGCTCAGGGCTCAGAACCACTGGGACAACGGATGCATCCCATCTTCAAGCACAAGGGTGGAGGAGGTGTAGATGACCATAGCACATGCCTGAGTATTAACGTAACGGAGGAAAAGGCAACAATACACCATTTCGACTGTTCTTTGTCTTTTGGTGTCCTGAAATTTCCAACTCATTGTGATTAAAATAATTAAAGGTCTGCCCAAGAATAGAGATAGCCCCTGGCTTGTCAAATCCTAAGACAAGGATGTGGATGAATCTGTTAGGTCAGATTGTGGAAGTTCTTAAATTCCATGTTGTTCAAGATGGTGGCGGGATGGTGGGGCTGGTATGTTGAGGAAAGCCTAGAAGCAGAAAGGCCAGGTAGATGTGTTTGGGGAGTAATGGACACGGCTGTGGCTGCAGCATGTGTGAGTGGGCAGGGAAAGAGGAAGAGGTGAGTCTACAGAAGGAGGCTGGACCCATGGTGTAAATCACAGGGTGAAGGTCTGTTCTCAGTCCCACTGGTTGGGGGTGGGGGGTGGGGGGGCAGAAGGCATAGACCCTCTGAATGATACCTCATAGCCTCAGTCTCTCCTGATCCCCCTCCCCTTTTCAGATACACCCCAACGCCTTCCTGTGGTGTAATGTCCCCCTCTCGGCCGAAACAGCCAGTGTGGATGAGAGGATGGGTCAACATGGGCCAGCATGGGTCCATGAAGAATGAGGACAGCGTCTCATCTTTCTGGCCATGCTGCTGGCAGGGAGCAGCTGTGCAGGCCCAAGGAGCCACCTAGGGACTGAGGGCCATGGCTGGGAACCTCTGGGGAGTGGGTCCAGGTTCTAGACAGCATCAGGATCCAGGAGCAGCAGCATTTTCCAGAACAGCCAACGTGACACGGTCCCCATTTCACGGGTTTGTTCCAAAGCAGTGTCTTCCCCACATGTTTGTCCCCCAGGAAACACATGTCAACACCTGGACACACCCCAGGTTGTCACAATGGTATCTGGCACATAGATCCCAGGGGTGCTGCTAAATGTCCTACAATGCACAGGATACCCCCCTACAACAAGGAATTCTCTGGCCCCAAACGTCTGTGGCACCACAAACGAGAAGCCCCACTCCAAAGGCTCTGTTTCCAGGCATCCTTGAGAGGCAGGAGGCCCCTAGACTGGCTTCCTAGACCTCTGTTGATACATCCCCAGGTCATCATCACCTCCTTCAGGGGCAGCTCTGGAAAGGGATGCCATGTGAGCAAGTTCCTAACAGTGACACCCTCCAGCAGGGAGCAAGGGAGATGGGAATGCAAATTCAGGCAGGGGGCTTAGGCTTCCCTGCCCTTCCCACTCTGCCCCACTTGGTAGTGAGAGGTGCTACCCAGAAGATTTGCTGGGGCCTACACCCTTGAAGGAGCTAGGACACGCTGTCCCAGGTCAGATGAGGGGATGCTGCCTGGGCAATCTCCAAGACCCCAGGGACTTTGCACAACCCATAGTCCTTGCTTTCCTAGCCATCTAGAGAGCAGCAAGTTTTAGCCAGCCTCCAAGCCATGTGCGTAAACACACACACACACGCAGACATGACGGTAAAGGACAGGACTCACTGTACGAGGAAACCGGCCTTGGGAGTCACCCACCTATGCCAGTCCCACAGCTCAGCTCCCCAGGGACTCCAATTCAACACTGTCAGAAACCAGTGACATCTTTCAGCAGATGCCCAATGAGTGAGGGGGTGGCAGGGATGCAACAAGACGGTGGCCTTTACTGGCAGAAAAACCCTGAGTCACAGTCAGTGGAGAAAGCCCTTCAGAAGCTGAGGGTATATCTGTGTGGCCCCCGCCTCCATCACTGACTTGTCACCTCACTTGTCCTTTTCCTCACCCTTAAAATGAGGTATGAATGACGGCTACCATTCAGAGACCACTTACTATGCGCCAAGCAACTCCAGTACACTTCATTCTCACAACAGCCCTGTGAGAACCTGTATTATGCCCACGAGAGCGGCGGGGAAATGGGGGGAACCGGCTTGTCCACGGTCACATGGGCATCGAGTGGCAGAGCTAGGACTGGAATCTAGCACAATATAGTCTGCCTCCAAAGGGGGAGGTAGGAGTTCTCAGGGACCATGCTGCAACCTAGCGTCATTACATTCCAATGGGAAGGGTCCCAGAGCAAGGGCTTCCATGTGCACGGCGTTTATTAATGGTGGAAACTTAAGTTAGGGGACTGGCCCCGGTTGGGTGGGCCCACCGTGCCAAGGGCTACCAGTCAGATGCGGCTGTAAACACTCCTGAGACCCGGAGCCAAAGGCCCTGAGCTACTGCTGGCCTGGCCAGGCCCCACTAAAAATAGATGGGCTCTCAGGTCCAGCTCCCCTAGCACAGCGGGCAGGCTGCTCCCTGCACCAGCCTCCTCCTCCTCACCCTTCCCCCCGCCCCACCAAGCATGAGCCAGGCTTCTAGAAGGAACAGAGATGTTAAGACTTGCACCACAAGCCAGAAAGAACTGTTAAGTTGATGCCCGGTGGTCACGTTCCAAGTCCCGGTGCAGCCGTAATCACAGAGGTCCTGACCCCAACACCCTACCCATCTCCCTCTTCTAGAGGAGGCCGTCGACCTCCAAAACCCACCCGGGGAAGCGGGGGGCCACCCCGTGCTCTTCTTCCTTTCCCAGAACGGACCGCACGGACGGCAGCGCTGTGTGACTTCCGTGTTTGCCGCAGCTTCCCAAGGCGGTGCGGGGACCCCCGGAGCCCGCGGGGGACGAGCAGCGCGCGGCCAGCGGGGAACAGCGCCGGAGCCCGGGACCCGGGACGAACGCTGCGAGCGCACGGGGCGGGAGGCTCTGTGCAGCCGGGCGCCGGGCCGGGCTGGGCTGGGGATTTCCTTTCAAAGGTGACTTAGAGCGGCTTCCTCAGGGTAGCGCCCTCCCGGGCGGGTCCTAATGGCGTGTTTGGCAGAGTCAGCGAAACGCGGCGCCCGGCGGCTCAGCGGCGGGGGAGCGCCCTCTCCCGCGCCCTCGCCGTCTCCCGCGCCGGCCAGCGGCGCGCACGGGGCCATTTGCAGCGCGGGCGGCCTCGAGAGCGGCGGCGGCGGC
>LNAC01000196.1:1843292-1878122 GCA_002007465.1 Ailurus styani
GGGGCGACTCATGCGCCCCCGCGTGAGGTCAGCGAGACCGACCCCGTCCCCGCCGCTGCCTGCGCCTCTGCGCCGCGGCACCGGCGTCCCGTGGCAACGCGCAGCCCCGTGATTGCCCTGGGCTGACTCCCCGCGCTGGCTGCTTGGTGCTCCCGTCAGCCCCCCGGGGAGCCACCCTCCTCCCAGCCACTTTCCGCAGGCTGCATGGCAGGGTTGGAAGATGCCTTGGAGGAAGGGGGCCAGAGCCCCAGGCCTGACCCCCGTGTGGCCGAGGCCTGCTGCTCACATGGCACATTGCAGAGCACAGGGGACCGGGGGGAATCTGTGCGCTGAATCAGACTTTGAGACGGGGAGCTGCCTTGGTGTCCTTTTGCACAGCTCCTGGCCTCAGTTTCCCCTGTCTTGAAGCCTCTGCCGGCCTCCCACAGTAGAAGGCGTAAAGGGTGGTGTAAAAGGCACACAGGCTTGGGTCGGGTCAGCTAAAAAATCTGCTCTCTTTCACTCTCATGGATCTATTAATTTTACTCTTCCTACAGACTTTCTGAGAAAGGGTAGACTGGAAAAATAAAGTGACTGTCAATAGAGCAATTGTGGAAAGCAGCACTCACTGTAATCTCCAGAGAGGACACACTGAAGAGAATACAGATGGGGAAGAGCAGATGTTAGATAAGCCTCTCAGAAGTTAGGGAATAGGTCCTAGGTCTATGAGAAAGCCCTCCTGAGCCTTCTTGGGGGCTGGTGTGAGGTTTGCGCAAGGCTGACCGTGGGCCAGTGCTTTGGGAGTGATGTTTAACAGCCCACGTGGTAGAATGACTTCTGCCTTCTGCCTGCCCTCCAGCTCCAGAGCTCCTCTGAGTCTGCCTCTGGGTCTTCTGTCCGCAGAGGCCCTGTGTGCATTGAACACCCACCTTCCACCTGCCCCACGGAAGCAGTGGTGCCATGAGTGGCATGGCCCGCATCAGTCACACAGGCTGGAGCTGCCCCATAGGTCCTGGTGACCTCTTGGGGAAAGAAATAGATTCTAGAGAGCTGTGCATGTTGTCAGGTACTCCAGTCTCCGGAGGGATTTGGAGCCAGGAGTTTGGCTTAGTTGGTTCTTTTGTTCTCAAAGCTGCTCGCAGGAGAGGTGGAAATGGCCCACTGGGTATTTGTAATGAGGAAATTGGCAGAGGCCACCTGCTCCTTGATTGAAAAGAAGCTGCCTCTCCTCCAGACACTGCGGTCCAGAAGGCCTCCCCCAGCGTGTGGCAAGGCCAGAGGGCCCCCACGAGACCCAGCTCCTGGTCAGCCTATGAGTATCCACCTCCCTTTTCCCCTCTGATCGCATCTCTCCTAAAGGCTTTGACACTAGAAAGAGAGGAAGGAGAACACAGAGAAGCCCCAGAAATGGCAGGGAGGGAACTGTTCCCAGAGGCGTCCCACCCCTAGCACCCACCCTACGCGACTCCAGACCGAAGCATTTCACACTCAGGACCGCGACGCAAGGAAAGAAAACCCTGCTTGCCAAGCCCCTTTCTGCTATTTGTCTCCAAGATTTTCCTGAAGGAGGTTTCTCCCAGACACTAGGCCGGTGGAGAGACTAGTGTCACTTATTTACAATCAGACAGTTCTGTACCAAAGCAGAGAGAAAGTGCCCAGCCTCCGAGCCGGCTGGGCAGTGTTGATGTCCAAGAGACCCCTGGCTAAGCCAGTCTAGGGGCCCACACAGCCTAAGGCAGGGAAACACTGAACTAAACTAGCTTGTTCCAAGGCCTCCTGTTGGGGCACAAGATCCAAAATGGCCCCACACCTCTTCCAGGCATCTCCTCCTGTCTCCCCTCCAGCCCAGGTCCTTGGCTCTCCGAAGGAGGGCCTAAGCTCCATTATTGTCACAATGCAGAGGGCTGAGTGAAGATGTGATCAGGTGGCTTTCTGTTGTGTCCTTGTGGCAGAAAAGAGTCAGAGGGACAAGGAGGCAAAGAGAGCATATGCCGGGCTGCTAACAGATGCTCTCTGCTCTTTCCTCTACGGTCCTTCCATTCTCCTTTGCACAGTGCTTCTCAAAAGCATGCCTGGACACCCTCACCTCCTAACCTGTGCCCTGGAGGAGGTGGCCTAAAGCAACCTGCACCCAGTCTAAAAGAGCCCCATGGTCAGATTTCATCCCCCAAGTTGGTATGATGTGTGCATTCCACTCCACACAGGTGTCAGCGAGGGTTCCAAGGGGTAAGCCCAGATACTGGCTGCAGAGAGCACTGGAGAAAAGAAGAGCACAGGGAAGGGACTGGGGGACTTGCAGTGGTTGCAAGGGTTGGAGACCCAGGCTAGAGGCCGAGCTTCCTGGAACAGCGCCCTCAGCTGCCCAGCCAAGCTGGTCTGGTGAGGAAACCTCTGTTGCAACCAAGGGGCCCTAGGGACTCCTTCCTCATCAGGAGCTTGATCTTACCGCAGCTGCTCCCATTGCCAGAACGTACACCATTTCTGTGCCAGGAACTTGACCTTGTAGCCACCACTTCCAGCCACGACCAGACAGAGAGAGCGAGAGAAAGAGAGAGAATGAGCACTTGTCTCTTACATCATCAGGTCCCAAGACGGAAGCAGACACAGGTGTCTCGGGCTGGCTGTGCCTGGGCCATGTATGTCCATGCTCTAGCTGCAAGGGAGCCTGGGAGACTAGCATCCAGGGAGAATTGTCACAGTTTTCCAACTATCACTCACATTTCCTGTAAGGATAGACCCTCTTTGCCCACCCTCCACCTTACATCATGGCTCTAAAAGTGGGAGATCCCCCGCACATGGAAATAGACAGGTAAACGAAGGGTGAGCATCTTCCACGATCGTGCTTCCATATTCACGCGACAGAGATGTGGAGTGAAAAATGGGCATCTGTACTGGGAAAATTCTCCCTGGATGATCCTGATAACCAACCACGCCACCTTTGAAAACTACTGCCCTAATATTTTCCTTTAATGTTTTAAAGTGTGTCTCATTTGCGGGCAGCCTCTCTCGGATCCTGACAGAGCCAGGTTCCCCCAGCCCCACCTCGACCCAGACACATTAGCAGCTGGCCCATCGTTCACTGGCCTGGGTCTTCCCACTGTGGGGACCCTCATGCCAGACCCTGTTATTTCACAGGACTCCAGGGCGTCGGAAACGGAATCCGGAGATGGCAGAGATTCGAAGGAAGTGACGTGCATGGTAATTCTTTCTTTTCATCCTTTTTCTTTTTTTCAGTCTCTGTAATTCAACACATTGAAAAATGATGGGAAGCATTCGATTTCACTAGCTCTAGACATCTAACCACTCAGAAAGTGGCTGTTTGTGATTCAGCCATGCCTCTGGGGCCACTGTGACCGCAGAACGTTTTCCTTGGCGTCGCATCCCCCAGTTTCCTGGAAGCTATGGGATGGGAGGGGAGCGGTGCCATAAGGTTGAGCTCCCGCTTGTTCACTGGCTACATATAGGGAAGGACTTGGCATCATCATTCGCATGGTGAGGTCTGAGTGTGTTCCCCCTAGAGGTGGGGCTGCTCAGATCAGGCCAGGCATCCATCCTTTGAAAACTTTTCCAGAGAGGACAGTGGCCCGTCTGGGGACATTATTACTAGGGAGATGGGGGCTGTGTTCCCGTCTGGCCAGGGACCCAGAATATAGTAAGATCTGAGAGTAGTCCATTTCCAAAGCCTCCTTTCTCTGGTGCCGGCTGTCTGTCACCCTGTAGGGCCAGGACAGCTCTGAGAATGCCATCCATGGACTGACCCTACTAGGTTTTATTCTGTACCCTTCAGAGATTCATGAGCCCAGCTTCTAAGAACAAACATCAGCGAAACTGCACTGTGGGCATGTGAGAATTCTAATAAGAATCAGACCTCCACGCCCAGAGCCCCAATAGGGGACTCAGTCAGATCTGGGCTTATCAAATGCTAGCATGAAGAACGCTCTGCAGATGGGGAATCAGGACCCCAACTGAATCAGACCAATCAGCTATGCTCTGCCCTCCCGACAGTAATAATAGAGAAGGATGAAACTCTAAAAGTAAATGCGTTCATTCATTCCCTCATTAAAGGTCTATAGTGTTTCCTTCCTGCCAGGCAGGGTTATAGGTGTTGGGATAAAGACAGTCAAGACCCCCTGCCCTCATGGGACCATGTTAATGATTATTATCATAATGGTTTTCACTGCAATAAAATCCCAACTTCCTGGAGGTAAAGAGCTTTCCTGTGTCCCCTGCTCTGTGCATGAGGACAGATCATACCCAAGACATGCCCTTGCCCCAGGGACCAGCCCTTGGAGTCCCGGCCCATGGGCATACATGGTGGAATGGATTCCTTACCTTTGCTTCAGGGCCATAAAACAGCAGATGCACCTGCTCTACCTAGACCAAAGCAGATGCCAAAGTTCGCAAAACTAGGCTGCAGGCTCATGAGAATTATAAGAGTCAGACCACCAGAAACCTGTCCACAAAATGCACAGCAGCCAATGCAAATATGAACGCTTGGCCAGAGTACAAGGGGGTGAGTGGAAAAGTGGGTTAAAGTGGGAGGGAAGAAACACAGCATCTTCCTTTGTTGTAGTTCTTTTACCTTGAGTTGTCAGAAATTCATCTTAAGGCTTCTCAGCCATGTTATTACGTTAGGAGAAGGTTGAAATACAGTGAATTTATCCTACTTTTACCATCTTTAGGGCCCCTGATTTGAGGGAAGTTTAGTGGGAATATACAACAAAATAAAGAGGATCATGGGGCGCCTGGCTGGCTCAGTCGGTGGAGCATGCAGCTCTTGATCTCCTGGTTGTAGGTTTGAGCCCCATGCTGGGTGTAGGGATTACTTTAAAAATAGATATATTTTTTTAATTAATTAAGAAAAATAAGGAGGACTGTGAAAGTAGTTCTTGCCAAACCACCAGAGAAAACTGAGAGTTTCAGGGAAGTAGAGGCCTGGAGAGAGGCCCTGAGAGCCTGGAAAAGATAAGGGTAGTGCCACTCCACCAATATAGGTAATTTAAAGTAAAATTTTATTTGTTTTCAAATTGCACACTTGCATGCATGCAGAAACTAAAATTACAGCTTCTCTCTGTGTTTTCTGACAGCGAGACTCAGTACATTCTTCCCTCTCTGGTGTCCAAGGCACCCAGCCCTGGAAACTGGATGGCTTTCATCTGCAAAGGAGGCAGCTGATGGCTTGTGCTGGTGGAGTGTGCACAAATGTGGCCGAACGTGGGGCAGATCCAAAAAGGCACATGTTCCCCCTCTTGCTGCCCTCTGCGCTCCTTGAGTTGGGGCCTTGGCAGGGTGGGGGGGAGCCTGGACTGCTCCAAACTTTTCCGAGCAGCAGGTGTTTGGGCCGAGCCAACCCCACTAGCTTGCCCGGCAACGGGCTTCCCCTGCTGTGATTGGCTGCTTTCCTTGGTCCTGGCCGAAGTCTGCCTAGCAGCACAGGGACCGACACCCCATAGCCATAGGGAAACCAATTGTGCAGCCCTGACTATAAATACCCACAGCAGCTATGCCAGCCAATCGTCCTCCTTGAGGATTCCCTTCCCGGATCCTGTTTCCTTCATCTGCCAGCCCAGCAGAGATGTAGCCAGCTGTGCCCGAAGGAGGCAGCCTCCCTGTCTTTGCTTGAGTCTGGCCTAGAGCTCCAGACCGATATCACCCTGGATGGGCGCACACGGTGCTCCTAGCCCTCCGCCAACCCCCCGACCTCCGCCCACGGGGTGAGGGTCCTGGCTGGGCCTGCTCATAGGAGAAGACTGGAGCAGGCAGGTTCTCCAGGATAAGATCCTGCCAGGGGCATCACAAGTCCAGCCCAGCTCAATGACCTGCCTGTCCACCTTGACTGCCTTCTGCCTGGGCCCAGGCGTGGGAAGCCCTGAGTGGTAGATCTGCTTGGGTGCACAAGGGAGGATATCTGAATGGAACCTGCTGAGGCCAGTGTCCCAAAGGCAGTCTTATTTCCAGGCCCAGGCCCTGGTCCCAGTGGCCGGTTCCAGTAGCAGGCCTGACGGCCTTTCTGAGGACCCGTGGGAGTCCAGGGAGGATGGTGGCAGGCCAGGCTGGTAACCATGGGGGAAGGCCCTGCTACCACAACCCTGGCCCTTTCCCAGCCCCTCCCCTGCCCCCCGAAGCAGCCTCAGCAAGACCAGACTACCACAGCAGCTGATAAGGGAGAGACGTAGGAAAAGGTGTTGTTTCCCATTGGAGGGGCAAGTAAGCCTCTGGGTTCCCCCTTCATGGCCTGTGGCAGGAACGGGGCCTTTCTCACAGCAGCCTGACCCCACTAGGCTCTGAGGACAGCTCTATGTTCCAAGGACATAAAGATCCCTACTGTGTGGAGAGAGCTTTCACATAGTGGGGGCCTTGTGAATGTCCGTGAAAGTGATCCATACTGCAGCTCACCCCAACTCCTGAGCTGGAGTAGAAGGCAGGCTGTCCCCAGTCTGCTCAGAGGGAGGCAGGAGGTTGACCTAGGAATCAGGAGACCGAGGGTTCGAGTCCCTGGGGGCGGCATCTTTAGCCAAAAGTTAAGTGTCCAGGTCATAGACCTATCAGCTATAAAATGGGGAATGGAGCCCCCAGCCCACTCCACAGAAAGGGTAATGATCAGCAGGGCTTCCCTTTGCACTTTGGCAGCTGAGCCCAGCCACACTGAAGCTGGGAGCTATGGGTGGTGTGCCCACCTTCTTGAGAAGAATCCTCTGCCGGCCCCCACTGAGAGGTGTGAGGGGGTGTGCCCACAGCACTGGTCTCTGTATTCAGGTGTGTAAAAGGGCTGATTCACATGTGTGTGCACATGGATGGGCACACTTTTAGGCCAGGCCGGGCATGAGCTCACACCCCACCAGCCTGCCTTTCTTGCAGACGCACACACCTCCCTGCTCTGCCTGGGGCAAATTCCCCCACGGTCCCAGCGGTCATGGCAGGTCTGTCTTGCTTCACAGGAAGCCTGGTGGAGAAACAGCACCCTCAGCAGACCCAGGTCATCACTTCCTACGACAACCAAGGTAAGGATTCACCTCTCCCCGCGTGGCCTCTGCTCCGGCTCCCGTCTGTCTGGCTCTGCTCTCCGGCACAGAGACACTGCAAGGACAGAGCGTGAACTGTCTTCCCTGCCCCGTGGATGTTGGAGCACCCTCTCCCTCTCCTTCTCCCCACATCCCATGGGAAACAGTGAGAGGCTGTGTGGTGACATGGGAGGGAGTAATCTAGTCCTTGGGCCACAGAACCCACAGCTGTCTTCATGGCCCTCGCTGTCATCACCGGAGCTAACATTTATGAGTGCTAACCATGTGCCAGGCACCCTGCTGGTCCATTTACATAATTATTCTCCTGCAAATGAAGCTTCACAGCACTCCTGTTTGATCCGCACTCTCAGCTGGCCTCAATTTACAGATGAGTAAACTGAGGCTTGGAAAGGCTTTCATATGTCCAAGAGCACTGGGTCAGTAAGCATCAGAGCAGGGGGCAACCTGACCCCCGCGTCCCCACAGCCTCCCCCAAAGCCTCTGCTGTTACCTCTTACACAGCAGTGCTTCCACAGAGCTCTGGAAAGCGGCCTTCCCCCTGCCTGCCCTCTGTCCAAGCCTTCCTTCCTCCTGAGTCACAGCAGTTCCCTGGCCTCTCCTTTCGAGACGGAGCCTTCCAGGGCCTTCCACCCAGGGATGATGAATTTAACTCAGCAAAGGGAAGTGAGAGGGCCTTTCCTTGAGAATCCTCACTTCGCAGGGATGGGTTCTGGGGGGCTCTGGGAGCCTCAGACAAGGGCATCACCTGCTGACTCCACAGTTGACCAGATCTGAGGACACAGGGTTTGTGTGCGGGGGCGGGGGAGGGGGGACGGGATGAGGCTGCAGGGGTAGAGACGGGAGGATAAATAAGCTCCAGGTTAAATAGAGACCCCCCTCCACTAACCCCCGCTCCGCCCCTACCCACCTACCTCCCACCTTGGTTTCCTGCTCTGTATTAAAGCCTGAGGGCCTGGTACCCGAGAGCTCTTGTCCACTCAGCCCTAAGACTGCAGGGCCGAAGTCCTGACTTGTAAGGAAATAATCTGGTCATGTCCAGGGGCAGTGGCAAAGTAGGAGTCCCGGGAGGACTCAGAGCCTCTCAGGGAATTGCTCTCAGAAACAGACTAACCCAGCATCGCCACAGAAAGGCCCTGGCAGGCGGTGAGGAAAGGTCTGTCAAGACGGGTTAGCAGCATGAGGCCAGCCTTCCTTGAAACCAGGGCCGTTGCACCTCTTGGGTAGATGGCTCCAAAATAGGCCCCACTCAGCGGGCCCCCTGCAGCCCACCCCATCCCTGAGCATACCACCAAGACAAACCTATGCCCCCTGCCTCCCTGAAACGGACCAGCAGCACACAACTCACCACAAATCAAAAAAGAAGCAATACCTCACTCAAATGAAAGTGGATTCACCACTACGGTCACTAATCTTGCTTAGTTCTGGCTACACTCCAAGCTGGGGTCGTGGCATTATCCGTGTTTGTGCACAAGAAAGCTGAGCCAGGGGATGCTCTGGTCCCCAAAGCAGGCACGCCTGCCAGGCCTCCCCAGGGCACTGCCCCTGTCATGTCCCAGGCAGAGGGGAGCGGGAAGGGGCCCACCAGTCACCAGAGCCTCACCTGGCCTGCCACATCCTTGCTCTCGTGGGCCACTCACGTTCCCCCCACCAGAACTCGAGGCTTCCAGGGGGCAGAAAGGAGGGTGGCCTTGGTGTCCTAGGTGCAGAGCAGAGCCTTGTAGGTTGGGATGAGATGGGCCCAGTGGGATCCTGAGAGAGCCTGAGGGAAAGGCTGCCCGTCTCTGGGGAGGACCTGGAGTCCACAACAAAACAGACAAGGGCTCCTGCCCCTCCCTGCTGAGGGAGACGGACAGCCCTCAGAAGTAAAATATAGGGTGTCAATTAAGGCTGAAGGAGGGAACAGAGCCGGGAAGAGGATGGGGGAAGGGTGGGTGCCCTGGGCTGTGTGTTAGTTTCCTATGAGTGCTGTAACAGATTATCACAAGCTTAAGGGTTCTGGAGACCACACGCCCCAAGTGAGCCTCGTTGGGCCAAATCAACATGTTGACAGGTTTCTTTCGGAGGCTCCAGGGGAGAATCTGTTCCTCAAGTCCTGCAGCTTCTAGAGGCTGCTGGCCCTTCTTGACTTGTAGCTGATCGCTCTATCGTCTGTGACCGCTGTCACATTGCCTGTTCCCCCACTTAAGTAGTTCAATCTCCTGACGTTTTATGAGAATCCTTGGGATCACACTGAGCCCACAGATAATCCAGAATGATCTTCCTCTCTCCAGATCCTTAACTTATGTACATTGGTAAAGTCCCCTCTACTATGGAAGGTAACATTCACAGGTCCCCAGAACGAGGGCCTGGGTGTCCTTAAGGGCTATCCCACAGCCTTCCACGTGAGGAAAATGTAAAACAGAGTCTTCGAGAGAGTCGACCCTGAGAAAGTGACATTTGCGAAAGAGAGGAGGTGAGGCAGCAAGCCTTACAGGCACTGGGGGAAGAGCTTCCAGCAGAGGGAGCACCAGATATGAGAAACTTGACGCCGGGGGTGACAAACAGATCATTGGAATCTTGACTCTTCATGAGGAGGGCTGCCTCAGAAGATCAATCTGTAATGGGTGTGCGGGTGGAATGACAGGAGTGTGATCCCCGGAGCCCCTGTGACTTCAGGCCCCAAAAATGACTCCTGAGTTTCCTTTTGAGGCTTCCGGCCTTCCAGGTCCTGAACCCTTGTCTGCACGTGGACACTCTGGGCCTTCTTTGACGATGGATGCAGGCCCTAGGGTCACACTTACCGCGCTTCCAGACCTGGAACATTCCGATGGGGCTCTGCTCTGCAGAAGGAACCCTGAAAGGCCCCAAATTTTCAAGAGCCCAGTGAAAGCCAGGGCAGGTTAGCGGGTTAGGGACCCAAGAGATGCCCTTTGTCATCCTGCCCCCAACCCCCGCTGGTGCCCCAGTGTCAGCCCGCTCTGTTGTCGGGTGGTCATCTGGTGACGAGAGCTGCTGGGCAGGCCTTTTCCACTGTGTTGGCCGGAGGGTGGCGAGGATCTGCAGGGCTGGACAGCCCTACTGCCCTCCGGCGTGCTGCTCCGGGGGTACCAGGGGCACCCCTTCCTGGGTGCGGACTGCCGCTGCCTGGACAGAAACCGCAGCATGCCTCGGCCAAACACCTACCCTGGAGCCCTTTCAGGGTGTCTTTGAATCACAGATGCTTTAGCTGAGGCTTCCTGACTCTCGACTCCTGCAGGGAAAAATTTCCAGGCGGAGAACCGGTTATTAACCCGAGTTCCAGTTAGCGAAAGCATTTGTGAGCTCCTGCAGTCAAGGGTGGCGAGTATCTGACGTGAATCCCACAGCACCCCACCCCCGGGCCATGCACATACACACCCACACGTGTGTGCACACTCACACACACACTCACATGCCCAGAGTCTTCGCTAATTAATCGACCCTCCAGGCAGCCACTTCCAGTCAGTCAGAGTTAATGAACAACGGGAAATCTGTTTGCCATCTCTGCATTAGATATTCTGGGCAAATTAGGCCTGGAGACAAATCCTCATTCAAACCTGCAGAGACCCGGGGAGAAGGCGCTGAGGGGGACAAGTCTCCCGACCATGTACAAGGTAGACGCCAGGCGGTCGGCCATGGCCATGCGGGGGCTTGCCTGCTACATCCCCTTATCTGAGGGGAGAGGGAAAAGGAAACAGGGCTGGTGGCATCTGGGAAAGGGCCCCAGCAGCCCAGTCGGGGAGCAGAGAACACCTGCTAATCTGCCGTTCCTAACACACCCAACGCTACAGCTTAGGAGATGTTGTTTGGGTGACAATGGCAGAACTGGGGAGGGGCATGGTGGGAGAGCCAGCAGGTGACCTGCTGTCCCGGGAAGGGCCTCCTGTGGGTGTGGTATGACCATTAAGATTGGTGTCATGGTATCTGACTATGCTTGGGTTTTAGACCTTCCTTGAAATTTTACTCCAAATGATGCTCCTCTCTTCCTCTCAATCATTGGAGATTGGGTCAAATTAATTTTTGTCTTCAATTAAGAGTTTTTTGTGATACAGGAAAGTAGCAGTCTGCAAAATCTGACCATTTCACAACTTGAGGAAGCACAGAGCTCTCTAGGGACTATTGCTCACCTGAGAGAGCACACCCAGGCCCAGCTTCTGAGGCGGAGAAGCATTCCCTCCACCCCCACCCCGGCAAGGGTCCTCGCACACCTGTGTGCAATGAGAGTGGGTATTACACTCCCACAGATCAGGGAGGCCAGGGAGCTTTGCTATGTTCCTCAAAGGGGGCTGATTAGCAGTGCTGCTTCGGAGGAGAATCAGGAAGTGGGGCTCAGGAGAGTACTGGAAGTTGGGCCCCTGTCCACGAGCGGGGAGAGAAGAGGCAGTGCCGGAAAGAGAGAAGGGATGGGAAATGGCTGGGTGGAGCTCGGGCCAGGACCGCGTCAGGGTACGAGAATATCTCAACACACGCCCTCTGCCGGGGCTTCAATAGTCCCTTGTTTTTCCAGCTCACTCCTTCTCTGACAAAGTAGCATGACCGAATTGGGTGTGGTTGGAAGGGCTAGATGTTAGATGTGAGAAGTTTGGGGAAGGGGTTTGTCGTTGAGCCTAAACCAAGTTGTTCGGGTTTGCAGCTTCTTGAAGCCTCTGGGTGTTGTTCCAGTTCAGCATTTTCCAAATTGTGTTTCACAAAATAGTACTGGGTCGAACTGGCTTCTTCACTGCAGGACTTCTCAGAGCATTACACACTGCAACCTACAAAAGGGGAGAGAGTGGGCAGGTTTTTTAAACCCGTTTCTTGTAAGGCATCTTACAGCCAAGTACAGCCTGGCATTCACTTTGGGAAACACCTGAAAGTGTTTCAGATGGGAAAAGCGAAAAGGCGAAGGACAACTGGCCCATGCAGCAATGAGAAGACACACAGGAAGTGCTTGCTCTTGGCAATGGCACCCGATCCTATGACCAGAACGGAATTACGCTTTGAACTCTTAATTATAAAGTCACACACTGATTTTCTTTGACAGTGAATGTGCTAGAAACTACACTCAAAGTGATGTTAACCTCTTCAAAGTAATGCTTTGGAAGGCCACACTGTAGCTTACAGAATTGTTTGAGAATTGGCATGTAGAGCAAGTTTATGAGCCACACAAGAAAGTCAATATTGTTACTCTATGAAAAATAATTGCAATACATTTAGCAGGGAAACTGTTAGTAAAAAGAGCTCTTACAAAATTAATTAAAAAAAAATACATGAGTGGGAAAATAGGCAATTCACAAAATAAGAATTTTAAATGGCAAATAAACGTATGAAAATACATTAAAAATTAAATACACACAAATGAGATGTCATTATTCATTAATAAAAATTTCAGAGATTGATAAAAATCTAACACCAGTGAGTAGTATATTGGTGACCTATTTTTTTTTTTAAAGATTTTATTTATTTATTTGACACAGAGCGAGAGAGAGAGATTACAAGTAGGCAGAGAGGCAGGCAGAGAGACAGGGAGAGGAGGAAGCAGGCTTCCCGCTGAGCAGGGAGCCCGATGCGGGCCTCGATCCCAGGACGCTGAGATCATGACCTGAGCCGAAAGCAGAGGCTTTCACCCACTGAGCCACCCAGGCGCCCTCGGTGACCTATTTTTTATATTACAAATCACCCCAAAACTCAGTGGCTTAAAACCATAAGCGTTCACCAGCTCACAAGGACACAGGTTGACCAGGCGTTCTTGCCTGAGACACACCCAGTTCATCGCAGGTCTTGGCTGGGCTTGCTCATGTATTTGTGGTCAGCTGGTAAGTTGGCTAGAGACCAGGTAGGGTAGGGTGGCCTCACCTGAGATGCCTCTGCTCTGTTCCACGTGGTCTCTCCTCCTCCAGCCGGCCAGCCTGGGCTCATGCACATGATATTTGTGGCTAGAATCCCAAGAATGAGGACGGAAGCTGCAAAGTTTCTTGAGACCTAGGCTCAGCTTGCCCAGCATCCCTTATATTAACATCACATGCTAACCTGCTAAACCACGTCGTAAGGACAGCTCACAGCACATTCAAGGGACAGAACAAAAGACCTCTCAGAAGTACAAAGTTCTGTGACCAATTTTGCCATCAAACACAGCAAGAATGAGCAAAACAGACATCCTTTCATGCTGTGTGGTCCTCAACTGATAAGATCACTCATGGGAAGTTTGCTAGTATATAACAGAAGCCTTAAAAATCTCTGTAAGCTGTGATCCGTATTGAAGAATTTATTCAAAGGAACTGATTTGAAAAGTGCATGAAGAGATGTGTATCAGAATGTTCAGACATCACTGATTATAATAACAAAACATTTGGGAAAAGTTAATTATCCTACCAAAAGGGGTTGCTTAAATGGATCATAAACCCTGTGTAGACTAGTGTACTATGCAGCCCACTTAAAATGATGACATGGGACTATATTCACTGACGTGTGAAGAGTCAAGAAAAGAAAGCAGGTTACAAAGAACATGTTTACTATAATCTTGCTTTGGACTTTCACTCTGTATTTTATGTCTTTCTGTATCATCCACACTCTTGTTTTAATTCTGCTCAGGCTTTTTTGTTCAGTTGGTACTTGTTTTTAATCGTTTTATTTTAAATCACTAAATTTGAATTGTCTGGTATATAGTTCTGTGGGTTTTAATGCATCACCATGCTTGCTCCTGTTACCACCCTACATTTAGGGTACACCCCGAAATCCCCTTGTGCAGAATCTCCATAGCTATATCCTCTTGCCTCTCCTAAGAGTTTCTTTGCGTTATTGAGAAGTGTTCCTTTATATGGATGTACCACAGGCTCTTTATCCATTTACCCATTGAAGGACACTTAGGTTGTTTCCAGTTCGGGATCACTGTGAATACAGCTTCTATAAACATTTCTGTATAGGTTTCTGTGTGAACTTAAGTGTTCATTTCTCTGGGATAAACATTCAAAAGTACAGTCGTTGGGTCATATGTTTGGTGCATGTTTTGTTTTATATGAAAATGCCAAACTACTTTCCAGAGTTGCTGTACTACTTTACAATCCCAGCTGCATTGTATGAGAGATCTGATTTCTCCACAACCTTGTCAATATATAGTATTATCGCTGTTGTTTATTACTGCTCTTCTGATAGGTATGATACCACCTCATTGTGGTTTTAATCTGTATTTTCCTAATGGCTAATCATGTTGAATGTCTTTTCTTGTCCTTATTTGCCATGTAATCTCTTCTTTGGTGAATATCTATTCCTTTACCCATTTTCTTATTGGAATGTCTTTGCACTTGTGTGAAAAAATCAATTTGCTGTATTTGTATTGCTCTATTTCTTAACTGTGCTCCATTTATCTATGTATTTATCCCTTTGCCAATATCATACTGATGACTGTAGATTTATAGCACATCTTAAAATCAGCTGGCTGGGGTCCTCCAACTTTTTTTTTTTTTCCAAAACTGGTTTGACTACTCTAGTTGCCATATCTTTCCATCTATATTTTAGAATCAACTTGTCTAAATCTAAAATATACAAAACTTCCTCCAAGGAGTTGGAATGGAGTTGGGTTGGAAATGGAGTTGAATGGAAAGATATAAAATACAGAGTAAAAGTCCAAACTCTACATAGATCAACTTAGGGAGAATTGCCAATTTAATAATATTGAGTTTTCAATTCATGAACATGGTATGTTTTCCCACTTATTTATGTCTTCTTTAATTTGTTTAATCATATTTTGTAGTTTTCAACATACGGCTCCTGAACTTTTTTTAATATTTATACTTAGGTATTTCAATTTTTTGGAGCTATGGTAAATAGTAATTTTTAAATCCAATTTCCAATTATTTGTTGTGAACATAAATATAATAGATTTTTGGGTGCTGACTTTGTGTCCTGTGACCATGCTAAACTTTATTAGTTCAAGGAATTTTCTTTGTAGATAACTTGATACTTCCTATGTAGATAGATGTGTCATATGTGAAAAAGGAGAGTTTTATTTTTTCCTTTCCAATCTATAGGGCTTTTATTTCTTTTTCTTGTTTTATTTCACTGGGTAGAACTTCCAGTGCGATGTTTATTAGCCGTGAGAGTGGATATCCATGCCTTGTTCCCAATCTTTGGGGGAAATAATTCCATTTTTGACTATTAAATATGCTGTTAGCTGTAGATTTTTGGTAAATACCCTTTTTCAGATTAAGAAAGTTCCCTCCAACTCCTAGTTTATTGAGAGGTTTTATCATGAATAGATGTTAAATTTTGTCAAACCCATTTTCTGCATCAATTGATATGATCATGTGGTTTTTCTTCTTTGCCCTGCTAATTTTTGGGTTAATTACACTTATTTGTTTTCAAATAGTGAACCAGCCTTGAATTACCTAAATAAACCACACTCAGTTGTGGTGTGGTGTATTAGTCTTTTACTATATTGCTGGATTTATTTTTCTAGTGTTTTTTGAGAATTTTTGTGTTCATAGGAAATAGTCTGAAAACAAAAAGAAAAAGAAAAGAAATATCAGTCTGTAGTGTTCCTTCCTTGCACTGTCTTTGTCTGGTTTGGGTATTAGATTAATGATGGTCTCACAAAATGGGTAATGAAATACTTGCTAGTCTTCTGTTTTCTGAAAGATCTTATTTTAAAAAATGGTCTTAATTCTTTTTAAATGTTTCTTAGAATTTGTCAATGAAGTCATCTGGACCTGGCATTTTTTTTGTCTGAAAGACTTTGAACTACAATTAATTTTTAAAATAGATACAGGGATATTGAGGTTATCTCAAACTCATTGGATGAGTTTTGGTAGTTTGTTACTTTCAAGGAATTGGTCCATTTCATCGAGGTTGTAGAATTTATGTGCATAGGGTTGTTTGTAGTATTCCCTTATTATTCTTTTAATATATATTCTTTAATATATGTGACATCACTAGTGGTCTCACCTATTTCATTCCTGATATTGGTGTCTTGATTGATTCCTGATTTGTGTCTTACCTCCCTTTCTTTTTGGTCAATTTGGGTATCCATTTTGCTGATCTTTCCAAAGAACCAGCTTCTGGTTTCACTGATTATTTTCTCATTATTTCTTCTTTTTTTTTCTGCACTGCACTATTTCTCCTCTCCTTCTGAGATTTCAATAACATGAATGTTAGACTTTTAAGTATTATCCCACATGTCCCTGAAGTTTTGTTCACTTTTTCTCACTGTTGTTCACATTGGATAATTTCTATTGATCTTTCTTCAAATTCACTGACTCTTTCCTCAGTCATCTCCATTTTACTATTTAGCATATCCAGATAATTTTTCAAACTAATATAATTTTTAGTTCTAAAATTTCTATTTGTTTCATCTTTATAGCTTCTGATGTTTTGCTGATTCTTGGTATCTTCCCATTTATTTCAAGACTATTTGCCCTCACTTCTTAGAGCATGGTTACTATGGCTATTTGAAAGTCTGTCTGATAATTCCAAAATCTATGTCATTCTGGAGTTAGCATCTATTAATCTTTTCCTTCCAAATACAGATATTCCTGGTTCTTCCTGTGCTGGGTAATTTTGGACTGTAGCCTTTGCAACGCTATACAGATCTGCCCTGCACATGCACCTCCTAGTGGCCAGTCGAGGCATTGGTCTACCCCATTAGTTTAGTTCTCAAAGACTGTGGTATGATGCTTAGGATGAGATCCATGTATGTTCAATGCAGAGGTGACCACAAGAGTTCACCCATACCTGTATGGATTTGCTTTCTTGAGCCCCCTCCCCTTCACAATCCACTTCCCAGTTCTCCAGCACAAAAGCTGGACTTCAGTTTTCCCACTCTACCAGGCACTTCTCACAACTCTGTCTCCACCTAGAGACAATTGGTGGGGGACAGAGAGAGAGAGAGAGAGAAAAAAAAGCAATGAGTATTTGCCCCCACACTCTAGGGAATCATAGTTTCTCTGGTGCCCTCCCTCAAAGACTCAGGTGCTTAAGGTATTGTCTGACCAACAAAAGGACTGCTACACTGCTACCAACAGACTTTACTAGGGGCTGAGTGGGGGAAATAACAGAAAAAAGGTTGGGGGGATACAACAGGGGATTTCCCCATACTCTCTGACTCTTAGAGGGTTCCTTTCTTACTCCACAAGCTGGAAGAAAGAACTTCTCTTGGAGCACTGTTTCTCTCTACCCTTTGAGTACTTCTGGATTTAGGGTTGCCTTTGAGTCCAGTCTAAGTAATGTGACAGGGGAGGGGAATGGTAAGCTCACTGCAAATTTGGTGGTGCTTTAAATGCTAATCTTATTCCCCAGCTTGCCTTCTCTGACTTACAGAATCCTCAGATAGTTGCTCCATGCATTCTTTCCAATGTTTATAGTCACATTCAGTGGGAAAAATAAGGTTGAATGTTCTTATTCCATTTTGCCTGGATCTGAAAACTGTCTGCTTGTATTTTGTCTTTCATTTTTTTAAACAAGAGTTATTTGTATATTCAGAAGAAAGCTTAAAACCACTTGTGTTTTGTTGTACAAACATCTGTCATGGGACATTGCACCCTTTCCTAGCAGCATCTGGCTGAGAATGTCACCTCCCATTCCTTTGCAGGGACACAGCTGACTGTGGAGGTCCACCCTCGAGATGCCATGCCCCAGCTGCTCAAGAAGTTCTCCTTGGCTAAACGTACGTATGTACAGGGCTGTGTGTGTGGAGGGCTGGCAGGGAGGAATCAAAGTCACTTAATGGGCCAGAGCCCAACCTAGACCTCTTATGAGAGAAGGAGAGGAGTTACCTAGGCCCACACACTGGAAAGAGGCAGAGGCATGACAGCTTCATTCTGGGGCCTCTTTTCTTCTTAACTAATGCCCACTATTCTTGAGTCTGTGCAGTTAAGTGTGGGTAACACAAGGCATTTAGCTAAAGATGAATTTCATCACAAGAGGGTTGTTTTTATATACCATTTATTGTCTGCCCAAAAAGTGCTGTACACAGTGGTAAAGATTTTAAATTCATTAACTTTTTAACCCTTGGATATAAACCAGCATCATCCCCACTCCCTGAGGCCCAGGGAGGTAAAATAACTGCCCAAGGGACCAGCTAGGAAGTAGATCAGAACCAGGTCTGCTGAGACCCATGCTCTTAGCCACCATACCTGGCTGTCTTCGGTGCAAGGTGCAGACACTCAGGCCCATGATGTCTCTTCCACTCCATTCTTGGTCCTCTCCAGGCATCTGTCTACTTTATGGCTAAAGGGGTCTAGGGAAATTCTGGCCAAGGAATGAAGGCTCCAGAACATCCAGGGCTCAGGTTCTCTCTATATCCATGCATAGGCAAGGCAGGCCCTCCTGGCTGCCTGGTCCTGTACCCCTCAGTGGTCAGGGTTTCAGAAGGGCAGTCAGGCGTAGAGTGGACAGGCCCTGGAGTCAATTGGCTGGGCTCAGATCTCAGCTCTCACCTTGGACAACAAGTAGCTTAACTTCCCTTTTGGAATCAAATTCCTCATCCATGAAAGGAGGGAAATAATTCACCTTCCTTCATAGGACAGTTGTGAAATTAAATGAGATAGTCGGTCTAAAGCACAAGGCAGGCATAGTGAGTACACAAGAAACACTAGCTACAGTGTCGTACCCTCATCACTCTACCAAAAAGTGGAGATGGAAATAAAATATAGACTTAAGAAACACAAGGACTACTGTTTCTCTGTGCCTCTATACATCTTCAACCTTCCGTCATTATATTTACAACCTTCGGTGGGCTTCAAGGGCATAAAACAACCCACCTTGACACCCTAATCCCCAACTCCCCCTGGTTCCATCAGGGACCCACATCTTCCTGACCTGGTTTCAAATCAGCACCTCCTCTCCTGGAGGAGTCTAATAACTGTTGGCAACCATTCTGTGTTAACAGTCCAGGATTGATAGGATTTGGTTGCCCTTGAACCTTCCTGAGGAATAATTTAATGATCGCTTGACCTTTCTGGGTTTCAGGTCCATAGGAACTGCCTTTCCCTCGCCCCACATTCATTTCTTCCTGTGATCAGCTCTTAACTGGCAATGAAGGCACTGGTGACCTTAGCATCCCCAGATGTGTTCCAAGATGGCAGGGGACTCCAGAGCGGGCAGGAGCTCCAGGCTCCAGGCAGACCCACTGAGAAACACAAAGTGTTGATGTCAGAGTAAATCCTGCCTTTGCTCACAGACCACAATTCTATCCCTTTCATTCCCTCCTGGGTTCCCAGTCCTTCCTCAACCTCAGGAGGAAGTCCAGAGCCATTCCAACAGTAATAGACAGTGGGTGGTACGGGAGCAAGAAGGTTGGGGAAAGACAGTGAAGAGGAGGGCTTGGAAGCCAGGACTACCACCTAGACAATCGTCTGTGCTTGCTTAGATTTCTTTTGAAGCATCTTTACTCCTGAATATTGCAGGTTTACAAGGTGATAAAAATGGAAACACAAGACCCCGGCAGCCTGGAGTGAAAGATGCCCACGGTGAGTGGCAGGGCCTTTTCCAGGGCCATTCTGTGAGATGGTGCATTCGTTTAGCCTCTTGAGCCAATCTATGTGAGAGTTGGGGGCTATCCCTGGGCTCAGGATGGGGATGAGGATCATGATTGATTAGCAATGTCTGCCTTGGACACAGGCGGGGTAATAAGACGCTCACACACCACGTGACCCCGAAGCTAAAACATAAACCCCAATAACAAGACAGCCCATTACAGAAAATATATTAAAAACAGAATTCAGAACTGTGTTAACTTTAAATGGAATGCCAAGCATCTGTAAGGTAGGAGGCATGTGAATACACAGAACGGGACAGAGGGTAAAACCCTGAATGGGATGATAGATGGCCTGCCTTCTAACCCTATTTTTGTCCCTCACTCACCTTCTGGGGGCCTCAGTTTTCCTCTCAGTAGACCAGATGGTGTCTAAGGTTTGGCAGAGTTTGGCACTTCTTCCCATTGTTTTGCTTTAAAATTAGAATAATTCAGTTAATGCCACTGGTATTTTAAATGTATTTATGCAAAATCATATTTAGAGCTTATGTAATCTCTTCAGAAGGTAAATTTAATGAGGCATAAATCATTGTGGGTATTTTTAATGTTCAGATATTGTAAAATGGAACCAAGAAAGGGTAAAATTAGTAATAGGGTTTTGAGTCCCATTTTAGAAATGTCATCCTTCTTTTCAGTGGGGGCGGGGGAGACCTCATTTGCAGAGTTGTGCTGAGCGGAAATTTGTTAAATATAAGTCCACTTCATATCCACTTAGGTCAGCCTGCTAACCCTTGTCAGAGAGTGGCAGGAGCCGGCTTCTGTAGAGGCAGAAGGCACTGAGAGGGTCCCCACCCCCTCCCTGGGGGCTGGCTGGACAAGGGCTGTGCTCACACCACACAGGATGGGGCCTGACAGTGATCTAAGTCATGAGAGATGAGAGATCCCAGCTCCAGCACCAGAGGTGTGAGCCACAATGGTGCTGGGCTTCCAGGGAGCTCCAGGGTAAGATTGTACTGGACAGAAGGCTTGGGGAGGGTCCAGGAAACATCTTGGTCCTTGTAGAAGGAACAGAAAAACAAAGAAAGAAAATGCTAGGTTAGCGAGTGACAACCACAGCCTCGGGGTCCGGTTTACATAGCCTGTGTGCCCGCCTCCCCGCCCCCAGCATGCTGTGCCCCCTCTTGGGAGAGGAACAGCCCTCAGATCCTGTTTGTGTCTGAGCCTGTGACCTGGTGAGGACCCAGTCAGAGGCTTGGGGTCAAGGAGACCAAACCCCTCTAGGGGCTGCTGCAGATGTGAGCAGGAAGCAGGAATGCAGCACAAAGTAGCCTTGGGGAATGTGCCAGATCCAGTTGTGTTGTGAAGAAGGAAAGCCCGGTTCCTAACAGGAAGGGACCTTGCAGCAGTGGGGAAATGCGGACAGACCCACATGGCCTGCTCGGACAGCCGACTAGAGTTTGGGAGCTCCTTTGTGGCCGGAAGTTGGCCAGCTCCCTAACCAGCTGCCGCTGCCCCTCAGCCGGTGGTGGCTCAGGGAGGGTCGTGCAGAAGCTCCTCCCCGCTCCCTCACCCCATGTCTTGGGCCTGCGGCACCAAGGCACGGGTCTCTCACAGGCCTTGAGGGACGTGCGGGCAGATGCAGCTGCAGCCCCCTGAGCGGGCACTGAGGCTTTGTACCTCTCCTCCTGTGCTTGCCCACGGGGGACCCCCACACCGCACGCTCCCAGGGAGCAGAGTGCCACTGACCTTACAACGCCATCCACCATCTCCTTCACTCTCCCAGGGGCCCCATAGATGTGTGCTGTGGCCTGGTGGCTGAGTCCAGCAGCCCCCAGGGAGGGGGAGCTGGTGAAGGTCAGCCCCCCGCCCCGTGAGAAGCTAGGCTTCATGCAGCCTGCACCGGGCGCTTTCCCATGTTGCTCTGTGGTTTCCAGGCTGGCTGCCGTGCCCTGGGGCCCCACCAATGCCTCTCTCAGGAGAGCTCGGTTATCGGCGAGTTCAGGGATCAGTTTCCCTTTGGTCCCACCCTCCTTACCTACACCCTGGCCTCCCACCCACCTTGCCTGATTTGGTCAGCCTTGAATAAGGGAACCCTGAATAAGAGGGACGCTGCCAGAGCCCAGGCTCTCTTTCAGGCTGAGATGGGCTTGCTGACCACCGGTCAGTTAGCCCTGCAGCAGCTGACTGGGGCTGCCCTGTGTCCTGGCTTCCTATGAGAAAGGTGAGCACAGATGAGTGATTCTGGGGCCCAGCCTCCCTCAGAGGCCTCCCCGCAGCACTTGGGGTGCTCACTGCTAGAACACACTTGGCCTTCTTGGGGTGTTCCAGTCTCCAGCTGACTGTGGGCATGGGAGGAAGCCTGTCCGGGTGCCAGCCCCACTTTACCCTACAGAAGCTCGCATGGCCTGGTTCTAGCACATTCTCCTTCAATACCCAGGGTGTGCTCCGTCCTGGGCACCGTGGCTTTGGCACAGACCCTCCCTCCTTGAGCCCACCAGGACCGGTAGCATTCCTGGACACTTCCCACAGAGCACGCTTTCCTAAAACAGTTAGCAGGAAATCTGCAGAAAACTATGTGATGGGGAGAAGGGGTTCCATCATTAATGTGTCGGGCCACTGCTGAGTTCATTGAAAAGAAACCAGTTTCTTTACTGCCGGGGTCTGCAACTAGGCTTCGATCCCCTTGGAGTCTCCAGAAGAACTGGAGGAGTTGCCATCGTTCACAAGCCAAGCTGACCAAGGAAACTTCTAGGAGATCTAGCCCTTGGGGGCAGTTTTTCAGGCCCTGGGAGGCATGAAGGTCAGGCAATCCCAGCTCCTCAGAAAGACAGAGAGGCCTGGGCCAGGCTGCCCTCGTCAGCGGGCCTCAGCAGCTGACTGACCCCCCTGTGTTTCCAGCCTACCCCTGGGATCGGTCCAGCCTCAAATCCATGCCCCTGGACCTGCGGCAGTTTGAGAAACTGGACACCTATGCCTCACAGGTAAGGGAACGAACCGCTCTGTGTAAGGTGGCTTAGAGATTCAGTCAGGGTATTAGAGATTCAAGGCTTAGAGATTCAGTAGAGATACCGAGTCAGGGTAATGAAGCCTTTCCTCGGGTCCCTCCTGAACGTACCCGCAGTCCCTTGGACAGATGGCCTAGTGCCTCTTCATATCATACGGATGGGGAAAAGAAGGCCAAGGCACCAGACCCCTGCCCAGGACAGAATGCCATTCCATACCCCCAGTGCTACCCACAGGGTCCTGATGTAGCCCCACCCCCACCCCCAGCGTGCACACCCTGCAAGCACGTCTGACTGGAAGGGCCACGAAGCCAGACCCATTGCCGAAGTCAAGTCATCATGGGCTGGTAAGCAAGGCGGTCATTTACAGCCTAAAAAGCCCACCCTGTGGTTGGCACCTAGCAGGTGCTCAGGAACCTGGTTTGGTGCATTGATGAGTGGGTGGGTAGGGGTGTGGATCCAGAGTCAGATTAGAGGCAGGGCCATCAGTAGGGCACTGTCCCAGAAGGAGCAGGTGTGATGTGGATTAAGTGGGAAAAATGAGAGCAGAGAGGAATGGAAAGGTCAGCACTGAGCTGGAGGCAGAGGGAGAACCCCATCCCGGTGTGTGTGAGGGAGGGAAAGACAGTTGGCTCACGGGCTGCTGGACTGAGCGACAGAGGGAGGATGGGACAGCTGCTCGCTACAAGGAGCAAGTGTCAGGGGATGACGAGTTTGTTTCGGGGCAGTGGGCTCTAGTACCTGTGGAACAGCATGGGAAGTGACCACTGCTCTCCAAGCTCGGAGCCCTAGCCAGCCTGCAGAGATCTGGGCAGGAAACACTGATCCAGGAACCATCAGATTTAGCTAAGAGCTGAAGCCATGGGTGGGTGTCATCTTGGGGAGGACAGGCCAGGAGCTCCAAAAGGGCCCTGAGCCACCTGAGACCAGGGCAAGACAAGGAAGGATCAATGTTCTCGAAGGTGCAGGGAGAGCTCCCTGAGGTCAAGGATGGTCAATAGTGTGAGCCGTTCAGTGTGGTCAAGTGAGGTCTGGATAGACTTATTTCCACTAGTTGTGCCCTGACGTGCGTCCTACTCCCAAAGGGGCCGTTAGAGGAAGGTCAGAGCCTCAGCCAGACTCTGCCAGGCTGAGGAACAAAGCAGGGATGAAGGAGGAGGGAGTGGAGAGAAGACCCCACAGGAACCTGGCAGAGAAAGGGAGGCAAGATGTAGGCAGCTCTAAGAAGGAGATCTGGGGAGGGGGTGCAGACAGGAGGGGATAGGGCAGCCGGAACTGGAAGGGAGGAGGTGAGGACGCAGGTGGGCAGGGGCACTGCCTGAAGAAGAGCAAGGCCTGCAAAGACAAGAGGCCCGGACTGAAGACTGACAGGCGGGCTGCACAGGAAGGAGGCTCATTAAGGGGAAGTCCTGCCTGAGCCTTTGAAGCCAGGTTGTTTCAGAGGGAGAGAAGGGCTCTGTGTCAGGATCTGAGGAGGGCGAGGTGTGTTGTAATGGCCGTCAGAGGGGACAGGACAGGCTGCTGGCCAGGCTTGGAGTGCAGTGCTGGGAGCCTAGCTGAGGCCAGAGACCCAGCCACAAAGCTGTGGGTGTCCAGAGCCCGCCAGGCCCTGGTAGAGCCGGGAGGTGGGGACCAACGGCCCAGAAGCCAGGAGGTTAAGTCAGGAGTTAGCCAGGCTGGAATGTGGGCCCTGCAATGTGTCAAGCGCTGTCCTTGGCTCTGGGAGAGGGACAAAGACAAGAATTGTGGAGTTGGAGCTAGACATTAAATGAAAGGAGGCAGGGGCGCCTGGGTGGCTCAGTGGGTTAAAGCCACTGCCTTCGGCTCCGGTCATGATCCCAGGGTCCTGGGATCGAGGCCCACATCAGGTTCTCTGCTCAGCAGGGAGCCTGCTTCCTCCTCTCTCCTCTCTCTCTGCCTGCCTCTCTGCCTACTTGTGATCTCTCTCTCCGTGTCAAATGAATAAATAAAAATCTTTTAAAAAAAAAAAAATGAAAGGAGGCAGACAGCAGCTGGGCAGGTGGGATGCAGAAGCAGGGCCCAGAGGTCTCCTTGTGGTCAGACAGTGCATCCTAGGGTGCTGAGGTGAATGGTGGAAAGGATCCAGGAGGTCAGGGAGTACCGTAGGGTGGGGGCTGGCCAAGGTGCAGTCAACTTTCGAAGAATTAAGCACCCAGTTACCCCAGCTTCCCTAGGAAGATTAAACATAGTCAGGGCTGCCTTTCCTACAACCCCAACTGGTTTTCCTCCCGAGGGCCCCTGCAAGAAAACCTCATGTGTTCTTTTTTTTTTTTTTTAAGATTTTATTTATTTATTTGACACACAGAGAGAGATCAGATTACAAGTAGGCAGAGAGGCAGGAAGAGAGAGNAGAGAGAGATCAGATTACAAGTAGGCAGAGAGGCAGGCAGAGAGAGAGGAGGAAGCAGGCTCCCTGCTGAGCAGAGAGCCCGATGTGGGGCTCCATCCCAAGACCCTGAGATCATGACCTGAGCTGAAGGCAGAGGCTTTAACCCACTGAGCCACCCAGGCGCCCTGTTCTTTTTTTCAAATTGTGGTAGAATATGTATAATTTAAAATTTGCAACATTAATCATTTTTAAGTGTACAACTCAGTAGCATTGACTGCCTTCATGATATTGTACAACCATCCCCCCAAACAAAAACTCCATACCCATGAACCTGTCACTCCCCGTTCTCCCTGGTAACCTCCAGATTACTTACTGTCTCTCTGATCTTGTTTACTCTCGATATTCTATGTAAGTTGAATCATCCAGTACATGTCCTTTTGTGTCTGGCTTGTATAGCCTCACATTTTCAAGGTTCAACCATGTTGTAGCTCGCGTGAGAACTTCATTGCTTTTCGTGGATAAATAATACTTCATTGTAGTGATATACTACGTGTTTACCCGCTCACCTGTGATGGACACTTGAGTGGTTTCTCCCTTTTGTGTATTGTGAATAATGTTGCAATGAACATAGGTGAACAAGTATCTGTCTAGCTATCTTCAGTTCTCTTGGGTATATACCTAGGAATGGAATTACTGCATTATACGAAAATCCTGCTCAGTTTTTTGAGGAACCACCAACCTGTTTTCCACAACAGCTGTGCCATTTTACATTTCCACTGACAATGCACAAGGGTTCTAATTTCTCACATCCTTGCCACCTTTCTTACCTCAGCTCTCCTAGTGGGTGTGAAGTGGTGTCCTGTGGTTTCAATTTGCATTTCCCTAGTGACTAATGATGTGGAGCAGCTTTTCATGGGCCATTTATATATCTCTGAAGAAGTGTGTATTTAAGTCCTTCACCCATTTTAAAATTGGGTTGTTTGTCTTTTTGAGTTGTAGGCGTTCTTTATATATTCTGGATATTAATCCCTTATCAGAAATGGGATTTGTGAATATTTTCTCCCATTCTGTAAGTTGTCTTTTCACTTTCTTAATACATTCTTTGATGCCCAGAAATGTTTTATTGTTATGAAGCCCAATAAATCTATTTTTTTCTTTTGTAATTCATGCTTTTGGTATCCTATCAAAGAATCTGTTGCCAAATCCAAGGTCATGGTTATTTATTCCTATGATTACTTTAAAGAGTTTTATCATTTTAGTTCTTTTACTTAAACCATTGATCTTTTTTGAGTTAATTTTTTTTAAAGATTTATTTATTTAAAAAAAGATTTATTTATTTATTTTGAGAGAGAGAGAGTGAGAATCTCAAGCAGACTCCCTGCTGAGCGCAGAGCCTGACACGGGGCTTGATCCCACAACCCTGAGATCATGACCTGAGCCAAAACCAAGATCTGGCTGCTTAACTGACTGAGCCACCCAGGCGCCCAAGTTAATTTATGTATATGGTATGAGGTAGGGGTCCTACTGCATTCTTTTGTATGTGGATATCCAGTTGTCCAGCACCATTTGTTAGAGACTATTCTTTCCCCACTGAATAGACTTGTCATCCTTGTCAAAAAAGTCAGTTAGCCATAGGGGTATAAGCTAATTTGTAAACTCTCAATTCTATTCCACTGGCCCATATGATCCTTATGTGAGTACCACACTGTTTTGATTACTATAGTTTTATAGTAAGTTTTGAAATCTGGAAATTTGAGTCCTCCAACTTCGTTCTTCTTTTTTCAAAATTGTTTTGGCTATTCTGGGCCCCTTGCCATTTCATATGAAGCTGAGGACTGGCTTTTGCATTTCTGCAAAAAAGGCTGTTGGAATTTTATAGGGATTGTGTTAAGTCCATAGACCACTTTGGGTAGTATTGAACATGGGTAGGAGCTGCTACAGCTACCCAGATGTCCACCCACCTGGCTGGCCCCAGGGTCTGCCGAGAGAGGGTGTGTGGCTCTAGGGCCAGTGACTCAGCAGGTCAGCATCACCTGATATGTCCAGCGCCCCCACCAAAGCCTGCCCTCAGCCTAGCCCTTGTGCCCCTGGCCCTCTCCTCCTCCTTCTCTGCCTGGAGGAAAAGCAGCACTGGCTGCTGGTAGCAAGGCACTGGGGCTCCCAGAGCCCTCATCCAGGCCCTGACACAGCACACCCCTCCCACTCCCCAGGTGACGGTCAAGAGTGGCCTGGACGAGCTGGTGAGTGACCTGCTCCAGGAGGCCCACAGTGAACTGGAGAGGGTCCGCGTGATCTGGATCTGGATCTGCCACCACATAGGTAGGCCCACCTGTGGTGCCACTGACTCTAGGACTCCCTCGATGCCACTCCCTGAAGGGGAGAACGCCTGAGATTCACTTGACCGCCAGTGTGTATGGAGTGAGATAGACAGTGGAGGAGAAGGCTTCTCAGATGGCTAGGTTGAATTACCAAAGACTCACCAAGGAGGGTAAAACTCGACGTGCACTAACGGTCTCCATAAAGGGTCATGGGGTGGGGGATCCCCTGTGGCCATCTGCCCACAGCCAGTGACCAGAGCTAAAGCCCTTTACCCCGTGATAGCATTCCCTCAGTCTTGGCTTCCTGGTAAACCTGCTGCACAGACCTGAGAACCCAGGACAGAAGTTCATCTCCAAGAAGGATGGGGAAGATTCATAGCTGTTGGAAAGTTATTGCAACACCAGAGTTTCTTGAAGCACCAGTGCCAGAAAGAGTGGGCTTTCTCCCTGTTCCCACACCATGACCTCAACCCCGTCTCCAGGCACTCAGAGAAACCTCAGGGGGCCTGGGCCTTGGCCCGGGCCTGTGCACCTGGCACCAGCTCTGTACAGGACAGCCTTGGGAGTCTGGCCAGGTCAAGCCAGGCCCCACGGGGGTTGCTAGGGGGATGCTGGGTGCTGCCCCTTGCAGTCAATGGAAGAGCCAGGCGGTGGGGTGGACTTCTAGCATTTTCCCTGTGACCTAATAACCAGCGGGGGGCTCTCCTGATCTGCTGCCACTGGGCTTTTCCTTTGTCCTCCCAGAACAGCAGTGAGGGATGCAGCTTAGAGGATGAACTCACCTGACACAGGTAGGGTGTCTGACCACAGGGCCTGAGAGTCCATTTCCTCCCTCCCCAACGCCAGCAGCTCCGTTCAGCCTCGGCCTTAAGGGGGCAGAATCAGAAACAGAACATTAGTAGGACTTCATTTACTGCCTGCACCCTCACACATGTTCCCTTCGTGCCCTCAGTGGCCACAGTGATTCCTGCCTCAGGGCCTCCCACCAGGCCTTAACTAATGGGCAGCCTGTTTAGCGGTAGCTCAGACCACCCCCTGTGGGTCAGCGTGAGGCCTTGGGGGTGGCAGCCGCAGTAGGGATGGGTGAACAGCCTCAGAGGAACTGCTTGCAGAGCCGCGAGATGGGAGGACAAAGGCGGAGGACGAGGGCTGCGCCCCTTGGTGCTGTCTTGGCCCCCTTCCCTTCCAGCCTCTCCTCAGAGGCCTAATGAGCCAGGCAGCCTGCTCTGCTGAGGCTTTGCTCTTCTGCTTGCCACCTGCACAAGGAGGTGACATTTCCCAGAGCTCACTCTGGCTGGGCCCCGGTTTCTCTGGGACTTGCAGAAGGCCAGTCCAAATGGTGCTGGAAGGCCGGTAGAGGGTGGGGGCAGTGCCACAGGCCACGGGCAACCACCCTTGGTTGCCTCCCATGACCTGCTTGCTCACAGCCTCCTCCGCCCTCCAGAGTATGACATTGAGGCCGCCCAAGAGAAGGACCGCCAGGCCTTCAAGCCCACTGACATCCTGAGGACCCAGAAGACCAACTGTGATGGCTACGCTGGACTCTTTGAGAAAATGTGCAGGTACGAGCGGGCTCCCACGGAAGGCGGGAAGTCCGGGGCTGACCACCGCGGCCCCTCCCTTCACCCCTTCCAAAGTGCCATGTGCCTTCAAGGCCCACACGCCGGGCCTGAAACTGGAGTTTGCAAACTGCTCTGGAATCCAAGTGAGTCCTGAAAAGGTCAATTTCTCCCTCTTTAACACCAGCATAATTGACTTTGTACCATCTGCCGGGCTTCGCGATGCATTAACATAATGGCAGATGAAAGCACAGAGATAATTTGGTTATAAAAGGCCCCTTTTCCACCTTCTCTGATCTCTGCACCACTGAAGGTTAGAAGAATGGCAGGCCTGGGAACAGTAGGACAGTGGCTGCTGACGCCGAGGGGACGGTGAAAGCCTGTCCTCGGGGCTGGCACGGGAGCCCTCTCTTGGGGGGAACAGATGATCTCCTACCTGAAAAGATTTGTCAGTTGGAGAAGCTGAACAACTCAGAAGCGGCTTTTCTCTTGGAGGCTTTGGGCTCCATTTTCATTGCTCTGGGAATGAGCTCCTGGTCAGGCTGCCCGGGTGGTGACAGCGGGTAAGGAGACCACTTGTGTGCAGACGCATGGTTGCTGGTTCTAGGTGACCTCGGGACAGACTTGACTCATCAAACCAAGTGCAGCAACAGACACTCAGGGGTCCACAGGTGGGCAGGTGTGACGTGTCGGGGACATGTGTACGTGTCGACTCCTGCGGACACGCAGTCCATTCCTGGCCTAACCCTACCTGCTCCCCCAGTGTTGGGCCCTCCCACCGCCCAGCACCACCAGCAAGCCTCCTGCTCCCTCCCCCTCTTCATGTTCCCCAGCTCCACGCCCCACCCCCGATGCCCCCGTCCCCGAGGCAACCAGGGCAGGTCAGGCTGCTGCGGATGCCAGCCCCTCTGCAGCCCATGCACCCCATCAGTGCGGGCCCTCCCTCCCACCCCTCCTGTTCCTGCCCCTGCTCTAGGCCCAGGCACCCCAACGTGCCTGGGGGCCTCTCCAGGAATCGGGATCCTCACTGGCCCTCTGCCCAGACTCCCCAGGCCCTGGGCTCCTGAACAGGACCCACAGGTTCACACTGTGCTGTAAAGTCCTCCAAAATCTGACCTCAGACTCTCTTCCAGCCCCACACCCTGCGACACTGCCTGCACTTCCGTGTCCTCAGGTTCACTCTGCTCCACCCTCTCTAATGCTCCTTCCGGCCCCACTCCTGGATGGCCAACCACCCTTCCCACCCTGTCCCCTCCCTTGATGTGATCAGTGCACCGTACACGCGGGCTCCAGGCTTGCCTTATGCTTTTATTTAATAACTTTTCCAAATTAAAAAAATATATACTTGTTAATTATAGATGATTTCTAAAAGCACAGAAGCAAAAAGAAGAAAATTAGGCCACTCTGACCACTTAGAGATAACACTTAACATTATGTCATATTCCTCCCCAGACTCTGTTCTATCATTTACATGTTACTTGTGCTCATTTTTCCTTACCTGTCTGGTGGAGCTAATATGTCCTTTATGTGTCTTCAGCCACTCTCTCTGTTTCTGCTTCCCCTGTGAATGCCCAGCTTAGAATCCTACACACCGTGGGCCCAAGATAACAGGAAATGACAAGATATTCCTAGCAGATTT
Organism: Ailurus styani; assembly: GCA_002007465.1. Taxonomy (NCBI): domain Eukaryota; kingdom Metazoa; phylum Chordata; class Mammalia; order Carnivora; family Ailuridae; genus Ailurus; species Ailurus styani. The sequence goes on from LNAC01000196.1 coordinate 1,873,604, forward strand.
GTATGAAATGGGCCTCTCTCTCTTTTTAAATCATGGACAAACCCTCAGTCTGTTTTCAGCTCTATTTGTGCCTGGCACCTTTCAGAGTGTAATTTTCATCTTAGCTGGCCAACTTGATTTTTCAGGCATGGGATTTTTCAGTCATAGGATACATCCTTCTTGATCCAGTATAAGCCTTCCAAGCATGGTGCTGAAGGGTGCCAGACTGAAAGCCAGAAAGATGTTCGCCATCCTCGGCTCCCCTGTCCTTAATTTCCAGTCCTTGATTTACCACTTGTTAATTGCGTTCCTTTGGAAAGGCACTGAACTTCTCAGAGCCTCAGTTTTCCCATCTGTACATGGGGGCCATAGTGCCTGCTGGCAGTGCTGGGGCTAACTGAGAACATGCAGTTTGGAGTTTGCTCACTTGACTTTGGGGTTGTTGGGTTGTTGTTTTTTTTAACTTGCCTGTCTTTCTTGAGGATGGGAATGCTGTCGCTCAGTGGAACTGTCCCGCAGACACACATAGACTCAGAAAATTGACACTAGCCTAGAGTGAACCTGTCAGTTTTGGGCCTGATCCAGATGCTTAACAATGGCCCTCTTCTGGCCTGCAGCTGATCATTAAAACACCTCCCAACATTTTGCATCATTTCAAGCTAGATTCTAACCTGGCAGTGAGCACGTGGAAACTCTTTTCGCTACTCAGACAGTTAACGATAACTCACGGTTCCCTGGATCCCTTTAACTTTGGCTTTAAAGATCAGTAACCTCACCCATGCATCACTTTCCTAATTCCCCTACTTTCCAAATAATTGCCAAGGTCTGGTAAATTCATTAGCTGAGTCCCTAATAACAGAAGACATGTAATCCACACTTGCTGATTGATCCCGGCTTAGTTGTCAGCATGGCCTCTTAGCAAGAGTAGTACCCATACGGCTGTCATCACTTCTGCCCGTCCATTCTGCCTCCTTGCCATGGCCTCATTAACGACTGATTGAATAAAGTAATCCAGTGGGGAACTCAGATATTTATACAACATCCTTCATTTCCTCGTTGTCTTTCCCAGGTAACTGACGTGAGTTTTTCTGTTAGCGCTAGTGCTTGTAACTGCTGGTCTGGTTTCTTTCTGACGTCCCATCAGCCAGCGTTAACGCCCCTTCTTTTGCCACAATTCCCCTCGGCCTTCATGAATTCTGCTTAACCTCCCTGCAGGACCAAGCTTCATTTCCCAGATGCCTGCCACCACATCAGCCTCCAGCACAACCCCTTCCCCTGTTATCACAACTCTGGCACCACCAGCTAGCAGAGTTTCCAGAGACTCTGGGGAAAGCCAGGAGCTTAGTACCAGTGTGAGGCTTTGATGCTGGGAAGACTGATTGTCACCAGTCAGGTGTCAGCCTGTTCCCCGTCCGTCCTCCCGCTGTCACAGAGAGCAAGAGCAGCAGCCAGCTTCTCCTCAGCCTGATGTCCCAGAAGATCCCAATACACCAGTTGCTTCCAAAGGCCCCAAAGGCTGGAGAGTGACCATCTCACCCTCCTGAGAGAGGCAGATACCCTGGATTACCCAAAGTTATGCCTGGATCTTACTTTGTCATATAAAGCCTCTGAAAGGGACATCCGAACTCCCCCGCCCTTGTAGACACACCGAAGGCTAGTGCTCACGGAAATGAAGAATGTCACTAGAACAAACCATTCTTTAATTTTGCTCCACCCATTCATGTGTAAATTAAAACAAATCTTGGCATTCTAAAGGGCCAGTGTCACACAAAGCCTCCTGCACTGTGTGCGTCAGGACAACTGAGTCCTGCGGCTGCTCTGGCCACTAGTTGTCTGTGTGTCCCCAGGCAAGTCAGCCTCCCTCTCTGTTCTGCTGACTCCTCGCTTGTCAGAGAGGAGAGCCCTGAGGTCACAGCCCAAAAGGCCTGACACAGGGCCTCAGGGTGAGAATAACTACTGCGGTTATAGTTACTGACCTCACCATTAAGGGTGGTGGGAGAAAAGGGAAAGGGAACCGTGCAGCAGAAATAGAGGCACTGTCAGATTTACAAGAAATCAGCTCTATAAATGGCGAAACATGAGCAGTGGTTCTGCTTGTCCCGCTGTAGTATAGAAGTCACAAAATTAGGGGGGCACCAATGTGGCTCTGTTGGTTGAGCGGCTGACTCTTGGTTTGGGTTCAGGTCATGATCTCACAGTGGTGAGATCAAGCCCCACATCAGGTTCCTCACTCGGCGCGGAACCTGCTCGAGATTCTCTCTCACTCCCCCTCTGCCCCTCCCCCCCACTCATGTGCTCTAAACAAATAAATAACATCTTTAAAAAAGAAAAAGAAATAGAAAAAATCACAATATTTTCATCGAGGTACAAAAAAAAAGAGCATGTGTCATTGCATCGCCCATTGATTACATCCCTCTCTCCCTCTTATTTTCTTTTTTTTTTTTCTTTTTTTTCCTCTCTTATTTTCCACGTGGCTCGCACACCCTGAGAGCTGATGGGAGCTGGGGAGGTACACTAGGGTCAGAGTCTGATGCCTCCAGGGCACATGGCCCACTCCAGACAGGGCGGCCACCCTGCTGGGGCCTGGCAGTGGTGTGGCTAATGCAGAATTCCACGGTTCCCACGGCGGGACTCGGACTCTGTCTGTATAGAGATAGTCACAGACTGACTCCACCCCCTCTTCAGCTGATACCACAGGTGTTGGCAATTTAGAAACTACCAAAGGTAAAAACCAAGACTCTGCAGACTGAGGTTATTAGATCGATGTCCTGGGATGATACTTTGGGCCCTAGAATGGCCGGTCAGGTCTCATTAGGAGGTTGAAATGTTTCCCATCTTCTATCCCTTCTTCAGTGCTCTCCTAGATCTTTCCAGCAAATTCCTCTTCCTTTGGGTCCCCTAAAAGGGCTGTGTGCATCACTAGCATTTTAGTGATGGTTCATTTATCTAGGGCAGCCAATGAACTTTCCTTTCAGAATATTTTATTAGGCGATAGTATTTCTTATATGATATGGTATGGTATGATATGATATGATATATGATATTATTCCCTGGTGCTTGGTACATGCTTTGCACAAAAGTCAGTGATCTTTCGATGGCATGAAATGTTTACAGGTCATCCTGACCAGCAACCAGTAGCTGGAATTACTAGACTCACAATTTCGCATGAGAATTATGGATTGCAATTCTTTATAATATATAATAATGTAAAGCATTATTAATAATGCTATAACATTAATAATTATTATATTATTAATAATAAATATTATTTATATTTATAATTAATGTAATAATAATAAAGCAATAATGCTTTACATCATGACTTTGTCCAATTCAGCTTGCACGTTGCTTCCACGTAGTAAAATATCCTCCTGTCATAGTCAAGCATGGTGCAACCTCACAGCTAAGTTTCTTTTTTCCTCTTTATTCTGTCCCAGGCATTCCCCATGGCCTTCCCAGCTTCCCTCCAGCCTGTCATAGGAGAATCACCCCCTAGAGATCACGTAATGCCAACCTTTCTTTTTGCCCATGGTGAGCCTGGCAAGGTCACCCTGGAAGCGACCAGATTGCTGAGACTGAGCCCAGATCCCCTGACTCGGCCCAGTGATCACCCCTCCAGCCACGCACTTCTGCCTCCTTCCACCCTTCCCAGGCTTGGGGTCTGGCTCTCACTGCTGCTCCGCCACTTGGTTCTCAAAGCCTACCTCCACTCCCCGCCTTAGTGGGAGGGTGCCCCCAGGCCCACTGCCCGGGCCCACGGCCGGCCACACTGCCCACAGCAGCGCCTGCTCCATTTCACTGCAACCCCCGGGGGCTGTGGGGACAGGCCACGCTCCCCTTCCTTCCTGGACCAGGGGGCGCTGTGAGCAGAGGCTGGGCCTCAGCAGGCAGCATGTCCAGAGGGCCAGAGCTCCCCTCCGTCCACTCACCTCAGCACAGAACCGTTCCCGGGACTCCACGTCGCTCCACACGCGCCCGAAAATGCAGGCACACAGACGGTTCTGGGCGAGAAGGGAAAATAACTCACCGAAGAATGTAATTTCAAGGAGTATTTATGGCTTTTTTCCAATTCCAAAAGTAACACATAATCATTACTGAAAATTTAGAAGATCTAGAGATGTTTAAAGAAGAAAATTACAATCGCCCAGAATCACATTACTAGGAGACCAGGTGCAGTCTGCCCCCCTCCTCTGTCTCTCGCCCTGCACACGCACACACACACGCACGCACGCACACACACTCAGGCCCCGCGCTGACGGCAGGGTTTCGTGGTAGGCTTCTGTCCCTTCCTCTTGTGTCAGGAGCACATCTGACCTCACACTTCTCACTCACTCTGAGTCGGTGGAGCCCCGCCTCCGAGGGAAGCCCCCCAGTGGGCACCTCCATCCCACCCTTCTGGCCTTGCTCTTGCCCCTCCCCCTCTGCCGCCTGTTTTCTCTGAGACAGTAAACACATCCAGTTCCGACCCCCAGAAGCATCCCCTCACCCCGTCTGCCGCTCCTGGGGCAGGGGACTCCCCAGGCATGCACAACCCCCCCAC
>LNAC01000196.1:1878290-1957095 GCA_002007465.1 Ailurus styani
TCGTGGTAGGCTTCTGTCCCTTCCTCTTGTGTCAGGAGCACATCTGACCTCACACTTCTCACTCACTCTGAGTCGGTGGAGCCCCGCCTCCGAGGGAAGCCCCCCAGTGGGCACCTCCATCCCACCCTTCTGGCCTTGCTCTTGCCCCTCCCCCTCTGCCGCCTGTTTTCTCTGAGACAGTAAACACATCCAGTTCCGACCCCCAGAAGCATCCCCTCACCCCGTCTGCCGCTCCTGGGGCAGGGGACTCCCCAGGCATGCACAACCCCCCCACTCCCCAACCCCCCTCCCTCACCCCCAGCCCACTCCCACCCCTGGGGTCCCTCCTTGGCCTGCTCCCTCCTGCGCCTCCTGCCTCTGGGCTGCCCTTCTGCTCCAGGAGTAGGTTTCGGCCTTTATCAGCAGAAAACCCTGACATGGGGATCCCATCCCTCTTGCTCCCTGCCCCCGTCCCCCAAGGGCTCCTGAAGCCCTTCCCGGGGCACCTGGCTGCTCTGTTCTTGCGGCATGTCTCAGAGAGCCCGGGAGGCCCGGCCCTCCTTCTGCGAAGCCGCACGCAGGAGGGCAGGCCTGCACCCCGCGGAGGAGGGAAGCTCAGGCGGACGCGGGAACAGGACACTGTTTGGGTGAAGCAGGGAGGAATGTGGAAACGGGCAGGCGCCCCGTTTCACGTCACTGCTTCTCTCAACGAATGATAAGTAGTATTTAATCCAGTATTCTAATGGACAATTAAACAAACTTTTTGGGGGCGCTTGGGCGGCTCAGTCGGTTGAGCATCTGACTGGATTTCGGCTCAGGTCCTGATCTCAGGATGGTGAGATGGAGCCCTGCCCAGCGTGGAGCCTCCTTGAGATTCTTCCAGGCTCTCCCTCTTCCTCTGCCTCTCCCCCCCCCACCCTTCCCCCCGCTTGCTCACATGCACCTGTTCTCTCATTCTCTAACTCTCGAAAAAGAAAAAAAAGAGATTGAGAAACATGTGTTTTTAGTAGGGAAAATTTCCCCTGTTCCTCTAACGAATGTGGAGCTGTTTGTCCCCATTATCCTGAGAGGCTCCACGGCCCTCTCGTTGAGAGCACTGGAGTCTGCGGAGCTGGTGCACGGAAGGCCCCCGGCCACCAGAGGCCACCAGGCCTGGCTGACCCCCAGAGTACAGAATTGGTTCACGTGAGGCGAGCGCAGAGTAGGGCAGCTGCTGCGATACTCAAAGGAGCCCCGTTGCAGGAGCCGGAGGAACATTCTGGAGATCACAGACGGTGTGTTTATTATACCAACTGAAAGGGAGGTCTCTTAAAGAAGGGACACCTTCTTCTAATTCACACAAAGACCCCGTCCCCCCAGAGAACTCACACAGGGCGTCCCCCGGTGAGCGTAGCAGCCTGCCCTGCTAACTGCCGTGGTGTGGGCAGGGCGGCTGAAGAGGAAGGCCAGCTGGTCATGGAAGGACGCTCGGGCTCTTGCTTGCCCTTGGGGTGGTGCCTCAGGATTTCAGCTACAAACGCCCACATTGTAGCTTGCCCATGACGTCTGTGGTCTCATGATGTCAGGTGACCATCAGGTCGCCTGAAGGGGTGCCAGAGTGGTTGTAAGCCTTGGGGGAGCACACTGTCTAGAGGGCCGAACAACTCAGGCCGACTGGTCAACATTTCCACCCCTCAAAGGACACCCACGGGGGACGCTGAAACTGTGCCAGGACAGTCCGTCAGCATATGACCTGAACACACTGTGGTAGCCCCAGCAGGCGGACCTGAGTTATCTCAGCCCTGGGCCAGTCTGCCCGGGTCAGGGCTGGACACGCTGCTGGGCTGCCCCAACTGTCTTCACACCGGTGTCCTGGAGCAGGACGTGATGGCGAGAGTAGAGCTCAGCTTTCTTCTGTACCCTCACCCCTCCCTGGCAACCCACCCGCATCACCTAGACCCAGCTCCTCAGCCACGTGTTTGGAGCTGCTCTGATCCTTCAAGAACATCATCCTTTCCCTGGTTTCCATGTTCTTGGGGGGGATCCTCGCCACTTCACCTATTGGCCTCCTGAAGACCCCAGGCGGAGCACTCAGGCGGGTTCTGTCTGGGGAAAGATGTTTCAGAATTGATTTGCTCGATCTCTAGGGAGGAGCCGGCAGTGGGGACTGAAGCCAGTCTGCGCCAGCAGGACCAGCCAGCCCTGTGTCTCCTGGGGCCCCAGCCCGGGAAATAACAGCCCTCAGGCTGTCTATATGGGACTGTGTGAAAGGCAGGGAAAAGGAGAGACACAGAGGGACTGCCAGCAGATGGGGCTGGGGCCTGGGGCCGTAGACAGACTTGCGGGCGTCTGGCAGCCCCAGCAGGAGCCGCCTCTCAGACCCCCTGTCCCGCCCCCAGGATCGCAGGAGTGCAGTGCGTGACTGTGCCTGGCTACTCCAAGGGCTTTGGCTACCAGACGGGGCAGAGCTTCTCCGGGGAGTTTGACCACGCCTGGAATGCCGTGTACCTGGAGGGGAGATGGCACCTGCTGGACAGCACCTGGGGCAGTGGCCTCGTGGATTCTGCCACCTCCAAATTCACCTTCCTGTAAGTAGAAATCCCAGGGCTACTGGGTGTCCAGCTGGTGGAAAGGGGGGAGGCACGAGGTTGAAGGAAGCAGCAGGTGGGAGGTCAGGGAGGGCTGAGGGGGCCTCTCCTTGCTGTCGGCCACTCCCACCCTTCCCCCAGCTCTGCAGTGAGCTAGCTCCAAGCCAGTAGGGAGGACCGGACCTTTCTGTCCCCTCACCCTCCACTGACTAAAGCCCTCCTCTCTTCCCATCGCTGCCTCCTCCCAAGGACTGAAAGCCCAGCTTCTGCCCACAGGTCATACAAGGAGGAAGGCAGAGCTGAGAAGCTACTTTAAAGGTGTAGATTACCTTCAGGCCTTTGAGCCACTGGCTGCGTTACAACATAGGGAAGTCAGAATTCTCTTCCTCTACCTCTCTGGGCCAAATGCAGCCACCTCACATCGCTGAGGAAGGGGTTATGTTTGTGGGGAGGGGTGCTGTGGGTGCATAGAGTCACTGTGAGCCCCGGGGGTTGGGGGGCAGGATGGAGGGGCACAGGGCACTGGGGTAACGTCTGCTCTCCAAGGCTTTGGCCAACTCCGGTTTTAACCTGAAGCCATGACATTCACCCTGGAACATAACGTCTCTCAGCGACTCAGATTCCTTTTTATCCAGAAAAATGAGAGCGTTGTGTCTGATTTTTGCAGTTCAAATCTCAACAGGCCTGCACACAGGCCAAATACAAGCTACGAGTGAGAGTGAAGCTTCAGCTCGGATGAGTGTCCCTGTTCTTCTCTTGATCCCCATCACTAACTGCTAGAGAGCCGTGTCTCATTGGGCCCAGGAACGGCAGGAGGGCTGCTCGCCCAACACTTCCCTGCCTGCCATCCCTCCACCCCGCTGGCTGGCGCCTGGTCCCTGGTTTATGCCTTTGCTCCCTCAAATCTCTCTTAGGCTTTGAGAGTAGGTGGAGCCCATTCCCCACCTGGACACAGCTCCACGTGGACTATGGCCTTCCTGCCATGGCCCCTATTTCTGGAAGCAGCTGTGGCGGGGCTGTCTGCGGTGTCCATTTTAAGACAGGAGAGAGTACCTCTCCCCGTTGGGTCGTTGGCAGGACCCCTCCTGTGGAGGTGCTAGGCAAAAGAAGGCCCCAAAGATCCCCCTGGGGGCTCGCACCTCCTTCACCACAGAGCTGAGGCCTACTCACCCCCCATGGCTACTGACCAGCTTCCCCCCTCCACCTCTAGCTACAATGAATTCTACTTCCTCACCCACCCCGCGCTGTTCATCGAGGACCACTTCCCAGACAACAAGAACTGGCAGCTGCTGAAGCCTCCTCAGTCCCTGAGGCAGTTCGAGAGCAACACGTATCACAAGAGTGAATTCTACAACAAGGGGATGCTGAGCGCCCACCCAGAGACTTCTGTGATCAAAACAGGTAAGCGCGGAGCAGGTGGCCGCCATGTCAGCAGCAGGGACGGGCAGACAGCTCTGCGCCCCCAGGCGTCCGGGCCCCCGGGGCACTGCCCTGTCAGGGCCCAGCCAGGGCCCCGCGAGCTCCGTGTAAGCCATGTGTGTGTGCAGACGCCACTAAGGCAGCCGACGCCATTGGGCCCTCGGGGCGGGACGCAGCCACGGGTCACATTTGCAGGGGCAGACGCATTGCTCACAGCAGCATAAACCAAAAAGGGGTGGCCTAGGAAGTGTTTGGGTTTCCCTAGGCCCTGAGGACCCCAATTACAGCCCAGCCTGTCAGGGAGCCAGGAATAGAAGGTCCCCAGCTGGGTGAGTCTCCCTCAGTTCCCCCAGCAGGTAAAGGATCGCCTCAGGCCTGGCTGTCCTCCCAGTTCGGGGACCCCGACAGAGGTTCACTGGCCTCTGTGTTCTCCCAAACTCCTGGCCAAGGGGACATGTTGGCCCAGGCAAGCTGGGCTCTGTGTGTCAGCGGGCTAAGCGGGGAGTGGGAGAGCAGTGGGGGTCTCCCAGGACAGAGGACTCGGGGAGGCTTTTGCAGGGACTGTCTGCTGGGCTGGGTCTTAGGAGCTGGAAGAGAGCAGGTGTCACCACACACAGGGACAGACGCGCTCTGGAGGGACACAGCGAGCCCTCCAACATCTGAACTCAAGCACCCCTAGACCAGGGCTGGCTCCAGGGGCGCAGCCTGCCTTCCTCTCTGCCCTTTCCTTCACACACTCACCTGCCTGTAGTTTCTGCCGGCTTCCGTCTTGGCGGCAGAGTCCAGCCTTTTCCAGACAACTTCCCTGGGAGCAGGAAGAGGAGGACCCATAGCCGAGCTGTCCCCATGGCTGGCCTAGACTGACCTTTGCCCCCCATGTCCCCACAGGGTCCACAGGCACCCAGCCAGGTGTGCTTGCGCACTCTGAGGTTTACGGGGGGGCCAGCCGTGTGGGAGAGGGTACAGAACTGCAGTCACAAGCCTCGTGAGCCTTGTCTTACGTATGTCCGAGGCCCTGGTGCCTGGTCCAGGGCAGGGCACATAAGCTGGGCGTGCTACAGGGCTCGGCACAGCCTAATCGTTGCGCCTACCCCCCACCCACACACACCCCCACACCCCCCCACACATGTCAGCAAAGGCCTGCCTTTTGGCACCATCCCTTTGATTGGGGGGCCGCTCTATTCCCGGGAGGGAAGGCCTGAGCTTGCACTGGCTGTTAGCACAGAGAGGTCTGTGGGCAGGTCTGCCCGTGAGCCCCATCCATACGGCAGGGGGATGGGGCGTGAGGAGCACAGGTGCCCCCAAGTTACTTCCTGCTGATTTGTTCCTTCTGCCTCACAATGCTTTCCTTAACCAGTTTGCTTCTAAAACTACAAATACCCAGAGGCTCCTGCTGTTAAAATGACAGCGTGAGGTTGCTGTCTTTGAGAACCTGTTTCCTGTGCTCATATCAGATGCGGAGCCTGTTCGGACTGGTGTGGGCCATGGAACCACAGGGAAGGATGGACCAGGCCACACCAATGTCGAATTAATGCCATGGAGTAGAACTGGCCTTGGCAAGAGACAGAAATGTAAACATTGGGTTTCTTAATATACAGTAATCTCAAATTTGATTCCATATTCGTGATGCATATTTAAAGAATATCTCTTTGTTGGAGCTAGTTTTGTTAAGAGTGGGGATGGGAAGAAAGCAGGAGAGGGAAACAGGTGGGTGAAAAGCAGGGAAGGAAGAGGAAAAAGGATGTGGGGGATGGATACCACTGACAGGGGTGAGGGGAGGTGGAGGGACAGGAGATGCAGGGGAGGTCACAGGCTCCCACAGTCCCCAGCGTTGCCAGTCCTTCTTCCAGCCATTCAGCATTCCTTTGCAGAGAATCTGCTGGCCCAGGCGCCCCGGTGAGGCCTGGGACATGCAGGAAAGGAGGCGGGAGGCCAGTTCCCCGCAGTGCTCACCCCTGCAGGGAAGACAGACATTGCAGAGAACTAATTCAGTGCCATGGTGCTCGGTTTCCTGAAGGAGATGTAGAGATACAAGAGAGGCTTCCTGGGGAGCTGGGCCTTACCTGAGGGCTCGGGAAAAGGTTTCTCTACAGTCAGACGTTATGCTAAGGTCTTATCAGGTTTGGGGGAAAGCGGCGGAGGGAAGAACAGGTGTGAGGGCTCTGGGATGGGAAGGGGTGTGTCTTGGAGGAGGTGGAAGAAGGCCCTGTGGTCCCGAAAAGGAGGGTCCTGACTCAGGCCAGGCAGGAGGGGACAGGACTCTCACTGGTCTCCAGTTTGATGGTGACTCACACAAGTGAACACAGGACTGACCAGGTGGCTGATTTCCCGGGGGCCCTCGGGCAGCCCCGCGGAAGTGCTGGGCGGCACTCCACATCGAAGGTGAATTCCGTGCCATCTCACAGCCAACCCGGAAGCAAGACGGAACAGGACGGGGCCGTGAACAGTTGAAGGCTGAGACAGCTTCCGTCCACTGAGTTGGCTTACAAGAGGAAGCGAGGGGAGAGGAGAGATTCAATGAGGAGAGACTGATAGCAAGTCTGTTGTTCTTGGGCACTCTCCTGCAGCACTTACCACGGGCCAGATGTCCCGTAGTGGCTGGAGGCAGTGGAGAAAGAAAGTAGACAAAGAAGGTCATCCCACAAGTAGTATAGCAGAGAGGGAAGGAACGGCCGCAGAGGGAATCCAGCGGTGGTGGGCGGGTTGGGCTGGAGCGCGCAGGGGCGGCAAGGGGAGAAGAGCGCACCCAGGAGGGCATGCCAGCAGCCAGAGGCTCCAAGGAAGTCACCGTTAAGTCTTTGCAGGTGGGGACAGAGGCCAGATGAGATTACGCGGGTGGAAGGGGACTGCAGTGGGGAGGGGTTCTCTGCCAAGGGAAAGCCGGGAAAGGTCTCCAGGTGAAGAAGTCCATGAAGAAACAGAAGGGAGTCAGCCAGTGAGCTCCCACCCTTTCTGGCTGCCGCTGTGGGATTCTCTCTAGCTGGCTGGGAGTTAGCACTGAGTCCAGGAGCAGAGCAGCCTGGAGTCGGGGCCCTGGGGCAGATGAGAGGGCATGTCTTGGAGGTACTTGTCCTAGAGCCCAGGCATGGCTTCCCCAGCAAGAGCACTGGACCTCAGACTGGGGAAAGGTTCCTAGTGAGAGGGGCTCTGACGGTAGTCTGTCTCCTTCCTTTGTGGTCATCTGTGAGCCCCAGCGGGACTGGGGAGGTTGTGGGACAAGACGTAGGTGTGGGGCTTCTGAGAGGAAGGGGATCGAGAATCTGCAAGGAGCCACTGCTCCTCCCTGAGGTCCTTCGAGGCAGGGAGGAGCAGGTAGGGGAGTGCTCGTGGGCTGTAGAGCCAGAGAACTGACCGCCTGGCCCTGCAGAACAGGGACCGGGACGGGGGAAGACAAAACCAGAGGGCATGGAGAGAGGGAGAGTGGAAGCAAAAGGTCCTCCAGAGACAGGCCATGCCAAGGCCAAGTGAGAGTCCCGGGGTGGCGGCAGGGGGAGCGAGGAGGCAGCCCCGCCCCTCGAGCACAGCCTCTGGCAACGGAGCGATTCCTGCAAGGGTGGCAGGTCCTGTGTTCACCTGGCAGCTGCTGATGCTGTACCCCACAGAGGCTGGAGGGAGCGTGTGAAGCAAGACTTAAGACTGGAAGGAGACAAAGGGGCCCCCTCCAACCAGTCATGGGCACTCCTTGCCCCGGGGCCTTCTCCCCTGCTCCGGAATCTGGCACAGCCTCCAGGCCACCTTCCTCTAACCAGCACAGAGCTAACGAGAATCACTTGGGTGAGGCCAGCACATAGAGCTGGGGCAGACTTTTCTCCTGAGACCCTCACCTTAAGAGAACCACCTGCGGCGGAGGGGGAGCCCCTCCAGTGGTGTGCCGCAGCTGGCTTACACGGTGTTCGCTGACATCACCTCGATCGCCTAAAATGCATCGTGCCGGAAGTATTTACACCGTGGAAATGGGCAGGTGCTAGAGTCAGGGCTTCTTCCCCGAGAGCCAGGTGTTAACCATGCAGCAGCACGTCAGCACGTCCTGGAGCCACCCCCACCTGACCCCGACCCTCTCTCCACAGTGAACGGGAAGGCCACCATCACTATGGAGAGCTGCGCCCCGACGCTCTTCATGTTCATGCTCAATGGCAAGCAGGAGCATGGGCTGCTGAGCCTCCGGAAGAACGGGATGAAGCTGGACATATACCCTCCGACGGTGGGCACCCACAAGCTGCAGATCTTTGCCAAGGGCAACTCCGACATCTACAGCTCGGTGCTAGAGTACACGCTCAAGTGCAACTACGTGGACGTCAGCGTCCGGCTGCCGGCCGAGCTGCACCAGCCCGTGGGCCCCAGCTGGTTCTCGGAGCAGATGGGCATCGTGAAGCCCTCCCACCCCGACCCCATCATCCACACCAGCGACGGGCGCTGCTCCGTCAGCTTCGGCGTGGCGGATGGCATCAGCGTCCTGGCTTCCCTGCATGGGGACGAAGGTCCCATCACCGAGGAGACGCAACGACGCTACATCTTCCAGCTGCAGAGGGAGAAGCGGGCCGAGCTGAAGGTCCAGCTGCCCCAGGCGGGCAAGTTTGCCCTCAAGATCTTTGTCAAGAAGAGGCTGGAGCCGGGAAACTACATCTTCGTCTTCAATTACCTCCTGTGCTGCACCAACACCAAGGTGAACTGGCCCATGTTCCCCGAGAGCTTTGGCAACTGGGGGCAGGACAACGAACTGCTGGAGCCTCTGTCGGGCGTGCTTCCTGCCAACCACAACGTCCCGTTCAAACTGAAGCTCCACGGGGTTGCCAAAGCCCTGGTGAAGGGGCAGGACACGTGGCCCCTGACCCTGAATCCAGAGGGCTACTGGGAGGGCAGCTGCAGCACGGCCGGCTGCCACGAGATCTACGTCATGGTGCTGGAGAACGCCAACCACAACTTCTACTCCTACATCCTGAAGTACGAAGTGAACGCCCAGTGAGGCCTGGCGCCCCGGCCGCCCCCTCCCAGAGGCCCGAGGCCACGCTTGCCCGGGGAGGCCCTGACGGAGGTGCAGAGCCCCTGGACGCCACCGAGCCTGCATGAAGTCACTTCGGGGCCTCTGCCTCGGCCTCTCCGCCCGGCCATGCAGGCGGGGCTGTTGGGCTTCCCACGGCTTCACTCGGTTGTGGCCGTGGCCGAGGGGACGGAGGCAAAGGCCCTTTAGAAGAAAAAGGTGCTATGTAAGTCCAAGGTATTGTGAGCCGTACACCACTGCCCAGATGCCCCCTTCTCGTGCTAATGCTCTTGTTGTTTTTATAGGGTCGATGTGGGAAAGCAGGGAGGTTGCCCAGGCAGAAAGCTGTTCACGTGATGGTGAGAGAATTCCCCTCCGCGCCCAAGACCGACCCGGTCTGCAAGGCTGAGTCACCCTGAATGAATCACAGAGCCCCTTTCAGGTAGCCTCCGTGTTTCTCACCGATTCCGGGACCCCAGGGAGGGACGCACTACCGTTTTTTCCCCCAGACCTGACCATCTTCTGCATTCCTGCTGCCTCTTGCTCTCCAAGAGCCCTAGAAAAAAGAAGGTGTGAGGAGGAAGCTCGCCAGCCCGTGCGTGGCTGGAGGCTCCACAGCCCTTGGATAGGCTGGGAAAGTGGCAATAGAAAAGTCAGAAGGGGGCGCCCAGGGCCCACTCTCTTTTTTTTTTTTAATAGATTTTATTATTTATTTATTTGACAGAGAGAGAGAGATCACAAGTAGGCAGAGAGGCAGGCAGAGAGAGAGGAGGAAGCAGGCTTCCTGCTGGGCAGAGAAACCCATGCGGGACTCTATCCCAGAACCCTGAGATCATGACCTGATCTGAAGGCAGAGGCTTTAACCCACTGAGCCACCCAGACACACTTCAGGGCCCACTCTTGGGTGCCCCGGGTAGAGGGCCAGAGGGCGGGGGACACCACAGCAGCCCCACCACCTGAGTCTGAGGGTGCGAAGCCTCCAACTCCGTGCTCATGGACGGGCCCACAGACCAGTTCAGTCTACTGAGTCGGTGGCCCTCCAGGCCCTCTCAGAGGCTGGGCTTCAGGCCCCGGCCTGCACTTGCACGGGGCTGCTTCAGGAGGCTGCTACACCCTTTTGGGGAGGAGTCTTGTTGATAACCCTAAATCAAGACCCGGGCAGGGAGGCCAGGCAGGGAGTAGCGCAAATACCACAGTGCAGAGGAGATTCATGAAATAACAGGGCTCTGCAGACCCCCAAGGGTCCCTACCAGCAAAGCCCCACACAGGGGACCTCCACCCGCTCTGGGAGCCGTTTCAGTCCTTGTGCACATCCCATTTCCCTTCCGGGCTTTTTCTGCCATGAGAGACCCCTAGGATCCTGCCTTCCACTCCGTCTCTAGCCCTAGGAGCCTCAGCTGCCCAGCGGCCCTCAGCAGCACCTCAGGCCCATGTTGCCATGGCAACAGCGGCAAGGCTGGCTCCTTCCTGCAAGGGCAGTGGGAGAGGGAAGGAGGGAGAGGCCCTGCGTGGCCCCAGCAGCACCCTCCCAGCACAAGGAGTCCCTGCAGGTGCTCCCTGCCTCCTGGTTTGGCAGCTCAGCAGCGCCCCCCACCCCAGTCTCGGGGCCCTCACCCTGAGAAGTGGCACCCTCCCCCCAACTACTCTTTGGCACGTCCTCCGGAGGGCTCAGCGACAGCCAGGCCAGCCGATGCTCATGCCTCCCCCTCTGCCGTCACCCTCACATTTGTGTATTCAGCAAATGTTCACAGGGCACTTCATAAGCACCGGGTTCCATGCTAGAGGCTGGGGTTATGGAGGGAACCAAGGGGTCTGTCCCTGCCATCTCAGAGCTCAGGGTGGGCGGCGGCAGCCTCCCCCAAAGAGGCCTGCCTAAAGTTCCAGGCTCCCAACACTTCATCACCTCCCGGAAGGTCCCCGCTGCCACCCAGCTTGAGGTGGCCCCCGAGCCCTGTGACAGGAGTGGCCAACCCCACCAGGCGAGGGGCCCTGGAAAACGAGGGCAGCACACCATGGGGGTCTGTGTTCTCCCCTGGCCTGTGTCCCATGCCCTCTGGCAGGTTCTGCCACCCAAGCCTTTGGCACTGTTGTCACCCATGCCTGGAAAATGCACAAAGGCCCCCGAGGCGGAACCGCTGTGCACTCACCACGACGGGAAACCGAGGGGAGTTCCTATACCCTGAAAACAGACTTTTTTCACACCTTTGATTTTATGGGCTGAAAGAAATGTGCCGTGTTTTATCCAAATAATAAGTGCCTTCTATGACTCATGTCATTCCCTGGACCCAGAGCCATGGCTAGTCCCGATGAGAGCAACGTGTATCTTTTTAAAAATCATATAACTAATCAGTACATTCTGGAGGGGGGAGAGGATGCCACCCGACACAACGGGAGCTGCCCCAGAAACTAAGACCGGGCCCAGCCTTTCGAAGTGTCTGCAGAGCAACCACGAACCCCTCCCTCTGCATTAACCAGCACCCCCCCCACCTTGTAAAGACAGCTGTAAGCCAGTCAGAAATCACCTGTATTTCTTTCCACCGAAGTAAAAATACATGAAATGAAATCCAATCTTCATGAATTTTTACACGCATGCTGCTCAGGGTAGAATTCAGGGTTGCATTTTGAAGGCTTTTATTCAAATCCCCATCTTTGTTTCCTGGTGCCGGAGTCCCGGTGACTGGTGGAATGGCACGGGCGCCCCCTGGTGCCCAGAACGTGGAGCTGCCGGCGGGCAGATCTGCGAGGCCGAGTGCATCGCCAGGGTTTTTAGGCAGAACCTGAGATTCGCTGCTGAGATGTTTATGTTCATTTCACTGAGTGCTTCCTCATATGCACACAGAGCACATCTTTGCCCCGAGCAAGGTGTGAGGCGAGCTCAGGGCCTGCCTGGCAGGGTGAGAAGACACGGCATGTAATACTGGGGGGTGTTTTGCCAGGAAATCACGCCTTGCAATGGAAACGCTGGATATGGGACTGGAAAGGACAGCTCTGACCACACTCTTTACTACGCTGGTGAAGGACAGAGACTGATCACATTCAGGGCTTTGGCAGGCAAACCCTAGGATGGCAGCCCTCAGGCCACAGGCAGAAGGGTGCAGAAGGTCGGGGAGGGTGTGGGAGTGGGAGGCAAATGGGCTACAGCCACAACTGCAGTTAACTCCTTTCAGCTTGCCAGCAGCACAGCTGGACTCCATTTCAATCTGATTATGATCATTGTGAGTTCCCCATGTGCTGCATTGTCCCACCAAGACAGGCTCCTCATGGCCTGCGGAGATTAAAAGGAAATAAATAGATTAACTGAAGCATGAAGGATTTAGGCTAGACATAAAGAACTATTTCCTATTTTTAAGCAGGAGGGGCAAGGTGCCAAGAAAGTTTGTGAAAAATCCTCTTCTCAAAGGATTCGGAAAGTAGAAAAGTTTCCCCAGTGGTCTGGGTTTTAGATGCTATGCTAACTGGAAGGACTAAATTCTCTCTAAGCCAGTTAATCCTTGAAGTACACGAGATCGCCCCCAGCAAACACAAGGTGAACAGTACTGCCACATTCTTCGCTGTTAGCGGTGTGTTCAGAGGTGATGTGCGTCTGTGTCCCACATCAGTTTCTCTGGGGTCTATCATTTCTTTTCATTGGGAATAAGTAGCCAGAAATCTTAAGAGCTGATTACTTTTCATAACGTGTGTGTTGAGTTGTGTGGGCCAGTAGGCTTTCCCCACATTGTTGCTGGTGTTGTTTTTCAATAAAATTTATATTCATTTTTATCCAACAATGTAATTATCGATCTGTTCTTACCACTGCTCTCACAAGGGGGAAAAAAATAGAAAAAAACACTTTCATGTTCAAAGGGAGCCCTAGGAAGAAAAAAAAAAATCAATGTCCCAGCCATTTGAATGTGATGGGGAGATGCAAATGGAATGTCAGGCAAATAGCTATTTCACATTAAAGAAAACATAATTAGGTTAGCTCCAGCCCCTCTCTGGCTCACATGCCTTTGAAGAACATGAAGGCAGTGTTTCTTTCATTGAATCTTGTTTAACTTGAAATTCTTCAAGTCAATCCTAATTTCTGTTATTAGTAGGAGAAAAAAATGTACCCAAAATGCCTATCAGCCTACTTTTTTTTGTTGTTTTGAATATATATCTATTTCTTGATTCTCATATACATACAGAACTTTCCAGCAGGTTACCTAAACAGGTTATTCATAAATTAGACATTTAGGGAAATAGAGAACACGAACAGCCAGGCACCTCTGAGAAGCTGCTGTAACCATGGAGACCATCCTCGTAGCTGTAGTGCGAAGGACAGAAAGAACTGTGTTCTCAAATCTGGCCTTGTAGCACCCCTCCCCGCTGGACCTGCCAACGTGAGCCCCCCGCGCACGTCTCCCAAGGAAGGAAGTGCACGGGTGGACCATGTCTCTAACAGCATATTAAGGAGGAGTCAGTAGGGAGTCTCCTACATTCAGAGGAGAAAGAACTCTTAAATTATTAGAACAGTCTGAGAATGCCAACCCCAAGGCTGGAACGAATGACCTCTAACGTCCCTTCCAGTCCGGAGAGTTTGTGATGCTGTGTCTCTGTGAACAAATGCTGGCAGGTGGTAGACCTGGGATTGTCAGTTTCAGAACATCTGAAGGGCCCTGCTGTGTTAAGAGCCCGCCCTGCAGCCCCCAGCAGATTGAGCTGCTGGCTCCTCTCTTGCCTGAGGGCAAGGGGCTGGAGCAAACCCAGCAGAGGGACCAAAGGAAAAGCAACAGCCCCTGACAGGATGCTGCTTCTCTCTGATTTTGCAAGCAGGACGAAAGAAAACTAAAAGTCAGGCAGCGATCAGGACGTCTTCCCTTAGATATCCCCCAGGCATCCCCAAATCAAAAGATACTGAACTGAAGTCACTTTTCTCCCCCACATTGCCTCCAACCCCTCCTGGGTCCCCAGCACAGTAAATACAACCCCATCCTCCAGGTACCTAAGTCAGAACTCGTGATGGTCACTAGTGACTCCTTCATTCCCCTCGGTGATGAAATCTGGACCATTCTGACCCACTCTCCCAGCCCCACATCCACCCCACTCCCACAACCTTTGCCATAATTCAAGTCTTCATCATCCCTCAGCTCCGCTGTGGTGATTGCTTTCCACGATGATATGAGCCCCCCCCCCCGCACCACCTGCCCCATGACTCCCCATGTTTCTTCATATAAGAACATCAGGACTATTGGTTGTGTTAAGACAAGGTTTCCATGAAAGCCTTCCAGAAAAAGTTCATCGTCTCTGGAGAAAGCATAGTTTGTGTCAGGTGCTGATGGGAAAGGTAGGTCTTCAAACAAAAACTGGTTTTGACACAGAGGCAGAAACTCCTCCTTTTTCTGGATTCTGAAGAAGCCAGGTGCTAACTAAGGTCTTCACTCCAGGCAGCACTATGTAGGGTGGCTCATAGCATCACACCCAAAGAGGGACCTGTGACAGGGTGAGTGGTAGAGACTAGCCTGAAGGTTAGCAAGCTACACCTTGTAAATCAGATGATCCACATCCATGGCTCACAGATTTCCCTGTTCTCCTGGAACCAACAACAGTATTGATCATATGTTCAGATGTGCCAGGTGGACTCCCTGGCAAGCAGATGCTGAGACGGAGTTAGGAATGCGAACAAGGAACTAGAGGGTAATACCCATGAAAGATAAAGGAGGAGGAAGCAGGATCAGGCAGAGAGAACTTTGGACAGGGGTCCGAGTCTCAGGCAACGCAACAGAAAAGGCCCTTGTTGTGCAGAAACAGCCAAGCCCTATAAACCCCAGTCTGCTCAGCCATTGGCTACGGGCTGACTAGGAAGAGCTTGGCCTCAGTTCAAAAGCTAAGACACATGTCTGGTTTCTGATCCAGCATGTAAGAAGCCTAGAAGCCATCAATCCCTCCAACAGGTAAAAAGCTGACAAACTCAAAAATCAACAACTCTTCTCATATCTGTAGAAGTGAAGTCACAAAGTAAACCACTGCCCCCTCCCCAACCTAGAGAGACTGACAGGTGATACCAAGAATCACAACCCACCAGGCAGAAACTTCCATGGGAACCATTGCCTGGGTGGGAAAACCTGAACTGTAATTGACCAATTGCTGGGGCTCAATGTGGACAACTTTGAGAGTTGAAAACTCTCCAGGGGGACCCAGTCATCAGAACCCCCACGTTCTTTTGAGTTTTATCTCCTGGATTTCTATCAAGTCCCACAGTGAATATCAGAGAAAAATCCCCTTATGCTTCTGGGCTGGGGGGAACGGATCCATCTACAAGCAGAAAATTAGTTAGGAGATAGTTGAACTCAACACCACCCCCAAGCTACCAGATATAATCGACATCTATAGACTACTTCATCCAACAACAGCAGATTATATATTCTTTCCAAGTGCACATGGAATATTCACCAAGAAAGACCACATTCTGGGCCATAAAGCACACCCCCAATGGATTGGAAAATATAGAAGTCACACAATATCCACTCTCGGACCACAGTGAAATTAAATTAGACATCAGTAACGGAAAGATAACTGGAAAATCCCAAAATATTTTCAGATTAAACAATGTACTTCCAAATAGCTAATGGGTCAAAGAAGAAATCTCAAGAGAAATTTTAAAATATTTTGAACTACAGGAAAATGAAAACACAACTTATCAAACTTTGAAAGATGCAGTAAAATCTCTCTTTAGAAGGAAATTTAGAGCATTGAAGGCATATATTAGAACAGAAGAAAGCTCTAAAATCAATCATCTAAGCTTCCACATTAGGAAACTAGAAAAAGAAGAGCAAAGTAAGCAAAAGAAAAGTAATAATTTTAAAAGAGCAAAAATCAACAAATTGAAAACAAGAAAGCAATAGCGAAAATCAGCAAAATCAAAAGCCCAGTTCTTTGAAAAGATCAATTACATCTATAAGCCTCTAGCCAGGCTAGCAAAGAAAAGAAGAAAGGACACAATTACCAATACCAGAAGTGAAAGAGGGGGTATCACTACAGATCCCACGCACATTAAAAGGATAATAAAGGAATACTACGAATACCTCTATGCCCCCGAATTTGATAACCTACCATTAGCAAATGGTCCATTCCTTGAAAGACACTATCTGCCAAAATTCACACAAGAAGAAATAGGTGATCTGAATAGGCCTATAATCTTTTAAAGGAATCGAGTCAGTAATCAATAACTCTCTTCAAAGAAAGCACTAGGACCAGAGAGATTCACTGGTGAATTCCACCAAACACTTAAAGAAGAAATTAAACCAATTTTCTACAACCTCTTTCAGAAGATAGAAGCAGAGGGCTAACTTCCTAACTCATCTGAGGCCAGCATTATCCTAATACCAAAACCAAAGACATTATAAGAAAAGAAAAAAACAAACTAATATCTCTCATGAGAACAGATATAAAAATCCTCCAAAAACATTAGCAAACTGAATCCTACGTGGTATAAAAGCTAAGGCACGGCTGGCCGAGAGCTCTCCGCTATCTGACCTACTCCTTGCAGGTAACCAGCAAGTTCTCTCTTGACAGGAAAGCTGAGCAGCACACCCCTGTGTCTGCCGCAAAGGATTCAGAAAAGATTGCATGCGGGTTCATCCCAAAGCCATCTGGGATCCAGTGATCACTGGTGAGAGGCCACCAAATGGTTCATCAAAGGGACAGGGGTGGGCTCCATGTCTGGCAGGAGGAACGCATCCTCCAAGGGCCGCCTTCAAGGTGCTGGAGACTCATTTGACAGAAGGCAGCTTCTTCCTTCCCTCTCCTCCTTGGCCTCCTGGTTCCTGTCACCCACGGCAGCTTCAATGCTAAAGCCAGAAGGATCTGCTCATGTTACACGCTTACTTAAAACCTGCCGAAAACTCCCCATTGTCCAAGGGGTAACCACTGTCTTAGCCTATTCTGACTACTGTAACAGAATATCAGAGACAATAGCAGAAATTCATTGCTTACGGTTCTGGAGGCTGGGAATCTGAGATCAAGTCATGTGCAGATTCCGTATTTGATGAGAACCCACTTCCTGATTCATAGATGGCTGCCTTCTCGTGTCCTCACTTGGTGGAAGGCACAAGCTCTCTGGAGTCTCTTTATAAGGACACTACTCCCATCCATGAGAGCTCTACCCTCATGACCTAATCACCTTCCAAAGGCCCCACCTCCAAATACCATCACATGGGGGATTCAGTCTCAACCCGTGAATTTTAGCGGGGATACATTCAATCTATAATTTCTGCTCTGGCTTCACACTGTTTTCTCTGCTTTGTGTCTCATGACTCTCCATGAGATCCCTTTAGCAGAAATCAACCACACGACACCAGCCAGGCCATGGACCCTCGCACCACCGTGATTTTACACATGCTGTTCCTTCTCACTGGGAAGCCCTTCCCTCCATCTCTGCCTGAAGAGGCCCTGCCTGGTCTTCAAGTATCTGGACCAGCCCCTCTCTGCCCCCCTTCCGTGTTCACTTAGCACTTTGTTAGCTCATCTGTTAGCCAGGTACTTGCTGCGTGATTCAAGCGATTGAGGGGGTACTTGGAGGCTCGCGTATTGGTGATGAATTGTTTGAACACAGTTATTTTGATTTTTCTGCGCAGCACAAAATAGGGGTTTGGTAAATGCTTGGTAAGCGTTTCATTGGAAGGACAGAGATGAAGGCAGGACCAGCAAAGTAACATAACTCAGCAGTCCAATAACCATTCACTGACGTTTGCCGAAACATATTTCCATTTCACCCGGACTGGCCGCTGTGCCTTTTGCACAGCTCTGGACACCTTGCCTGAACTGTGAGGAGAACCCAAGATGTTCCCAGGGAGGGCCACACCCCAGGAAGGACTGGGAAACTGGGTGTGGGGAGATACTGGCACGAGCACCCCGGGGATAGTTGAGGAGGTAGTTCGTGGGGGTCTTCACGGAAGTGGGTGGCCTTTTTACCAAGACCAGTAGCCCACGCTTATTTATGAGGTTCTGAAAGAGAACGCATGCTTACTCCTCAGAGCAGGACTCGAACACAGCTCTTGAGCTTGACAAGAGAAGAATGACCACCCTGTCTGTGACTGTGAGTGGCAGGTGGTGGTGAGGACTCTGTGGCCATGAATAGCTTTATGAAATTGCCTTTCCTCTACCTAATTGTGGTTCCTGTCCCAGATTTCCTCCCCAGGCCCCTGTTTGAAGGAGATTCTATAACCTAAGCTGCAGGTGCTTCCGTTTAGCAACACACAAGTGTAGCTAACGGCATCTGCCGGTCCTACCCACAGCCGTCCAAACAGAGCAAGCTAGCCCACTGACAACCAGTCAGCCATCAAACCATAGGTCTGAGGATGGTCTGGAGGCCTCCTGACACCTCCGGGCTCTGGGAGGATGCCCCCCAAAGTACCCTCTCGGAGCACGGAAATGCACGCAAGCATCGGCTCCAGGAAGAAGGCATCCAGGTTGGATTTGCTCGCTGTCTCATCTCCCTGCTTAAAGGACGCCTGCCTTTAGGATGAACGATCACTACATTTTGGAAGTGAACATCAATTTGTCATTTCAAGAGTGAATTCATAGATCACTGGATTATTTACGTGGCTGTTGACCAAAAAGGCTGTTGCGTTACAACGTCCTAAAGAGTCATCTCCCTCTTTTGCTCAACTAACTACAAAAGCATGGGCCTGGGAGCGAGTGGCTCAGCCCCCCCGTGGGAAATGTCTGTTTACAGGGAGACAGAAACCTCCAGCAGCTGGGAGTGCTCACGCTGTTTGCCACCAGGAAGCCATCAGGGCTCCCGATCGATCAGAGGACTGCCCTTCTTCTGCAGGAGCCCGCCGCCCCAGCCTGCGCCGAGATTGCTTTGTTTCCATCAGGAGGGACGGCTGACTGCCTCTCTGACACAAGGCATCAGCCATCACTTCGCCCCGGCTGTGCGGGGACAGAGGCAGTGGCGCCCCGCTCCAGGGTGGCAGGGGCGGCCCGGGGGAAGCCTGCGGCAGGAGGGCACGCGAGCAGCCACACCGGCGAACCGCCGAGAACAGTCGGGCCACGTGATGAATGAAGTACAGGTGTTGGGGGTGAGGGCCCCTGGCCCCTCCCACACGGACAAAGCAGGGTGACAGAGGGAGGGGGCGGCGAGGAGATGTTTATTTAAAACAAAATCACTGCAGGATTACAGATGACTCCCTGAAAACTCAGCTGATGTATTTGCATGTGTGTGAACACCAAGAAGATCGGAAAATTAACATTCGATTATACCATAAGCAATTAAATGCGGCCAAGACGCCCGAGGCATTTGGAGGCTGTCCCCTCCTCTGCCCATATCCTTTGTGATGGCTCCGCGCTCGGGAACTGCGGCAAGCGTGGGCACCATGGACCCTCTGGCATCCATTCCTTTAGCCTCAGACCTCCTTCCCCACCTCCCAGGAGAAACACAGTGAAGAGAACACGTTAATCTGACTTCGGAAGGAAATCCACTCAGTCAAAGCTTCACTTGACGTTTTTAAAGCTCAGCAAGACTGTTAAAAGTCCATTTTAAAAAGAAGACAATGGGCATCTTTCTGGAAAGATGGCCTCTTAGCTGCTGGTCCCCTGTTTGACTGAAAGCTGTCTCGCGGCGCCATCAGGAGCCATTGATGTATGACTGACGCCTCAGTGTCTTTCTGTAAACATTGGTTTGACTTGGGAAAGCCTTGACGCCAGCTGGAGACCCCTCCTCACTGAGCTCTGGCCGGCCCCCTGGCTCCTGTCTCAGCACTGCCACCTCCCACAGCCTTTGGCAAATTGCTGATCCTCTCTGTCCCAGTTTCCTCAGCAGCGAGAGGGGGATAATCGTCACGGCCCCCATGCGAGTTTCCTATGGGGATTGAATGAGTCAACAGGAATGCAGGGAGCAGGATAGCCCCTGGCATGCTGTACCCGCTTGGTGGATGTCCACTGTCATAACCCACACCATCCGTGTCCTCGGCGTTACGAGAATGAGGTTGAAGTTGTGCTGTGGGTTGAATCCAGAGGTCACAGTCCCCTCCTGAAATCACAGCCGTCACTGATGCCAGCCTCTAAAAGAAGACATCCTGTCTCCAACACTTGGCCACCTCCCTCTTCTAGAATCTTCCAGAGACCAGGAGCTCATCACTCTGTGAAACAGCTCTCTCATCACTGGACACCTCTGTTAAAAGACCCTCCTTATATGTAACTGCCTTAAATTCAAGCAGTTGAGCCAATCCACCCACTGGTCCACGAACATAGCAGTAATAGTCCAAGGTGACCACATGGCAGGCATCCTGAGCCACCAGTACAAAACCCAGCTCATCTGGGGGTTCTGAGAGCTGGCGGCAACAGCTGTCATTTGCCTAGGTAAAGAAGGAGAGCCCAAAGAGAGGGCAAGAAAAGGAAAATCTCCTATTCAAGAGAGTCTGCAAATCTGAAACTACATGAAGAAAAATAGTGGTTAGAAAAGATATACAATCTGCAAACTGTCTGAGGCCACCCCACGCCCTCATCCCATATAATGCCCTGAACCTGGCAGCCTGGCTTATGTGCTCCAAGCATTTCTTCTCTGAGAAAACTGACCAACCCAAGAAAAAAGACCCATCGGTACAATCAATGGGAGCACTCCCGTGACAGGGCCAGAACCCAATTTGACCACCTCTAGGAATACCTCCCCATACACACACACACACACACACACACACACACACACACACACACACACACACACACACACACACACAGTTTGCAAGGGCATCTTGGTGCTTTTAAAAAACACCCACAGGTGCTTTGGTACTCCTCCCTTCCTAAGGTGGAGCCTGGTTCCCATCGCCTTAAGTGGGAACTATACCTAGTGACTCTCTCCTAACAAAAAGAATGTGACAGAAATCACAGTGTGATGTTCAAGATCAGGATCTATAAGGCATTACCGCTTCCTCCCGTAAACCAAGAATGGGGTGCGCTGGGACCAGGAAGCTCCTACAGAAAGGAGGGACATGGGGATACCCAGGAGGGTGGTAATAGGACAGATCTGGAGAACAGCCGCCCAGCAAGGAGAAGGGGCTTAGCCTAGAAAGGAGGCTTGTCATAGGAAAAAATAAAATGAGACCAATGACTCAGTGACCCAATACAGGTGACTTCGCTGAGGCTATTTTAATGACATTAAGGAGTTTGCAGAACTATTTTGTGAAAACTATGTTGAAAACAAAGTAAATGCTAATTTCTTGAAGAAAGATTGTACCCCCAAAATCATATTAATCACAGTATACTAAATGCGGATATTTGCAGGGTCTTAACAACGTAAATGTGAAGTACTGATAATGCATTGACCTCGAGTTTAGTTCTCATGCCATTCCACCCCCAGTCCCCTTTCCTGTCTCCCAGTTTTGAGGATGAGGTAGCAAATTCCTCCTTTCTTTCAATAAGGTTTAGTAGATTTTTGTGGAGCCTTGCATATCTTTTATTAGGTACATTTCTAGGGATTTACAGGTGTATTTTCATGATGTGGTCATGATTTTAAAGTGCATTTTCTAATTGTTCTAGCATATAGACATATGAGTATACTACATGAAATCATGCTATGTGTTCTTTGCGGATGTGTACAAATCCAAAAATATAGTTGTGAGGTGTTAACACCATCACCAGGATAGCAATTGCTTCTGGAAACAGAAGAAAGGCATAGAATTAGACCTAAACAAAGACGTTTTCAGTAATCCTTTATTCTTTGTAAGTTTTGAAGAATATATGATGAAATGTTGGCATTTGTTAAATTCTGGGGGAAAGAAATCATCCATGTCATTATTTTTTATTAAGGGGGGTACACCTGGGGGGCACAGTCAGTTGAGCGTGCAGCTCTTGGTTTTGGCTCCAGTTGTGATCTCAGGGTTGTAAGATCAAGTGCCACATTGGGCTCCACGCTCAGCAAAGAGTCTGCTTGAGATTCTCTCTCCCTCTGCCTCTGCCCCTCCTGGTCGTGTTCTCTCTCTCTCTCTCTCAAATTAATAAATAAATCTTTAAAAAAAAATAATCTTTGCCTAACCCAGGATCTCAAAGATTTTCTCCTGTTTTCTTCCAGAAGTTTTATGGTTTTAGCTCCTAACAGAAGTTACTATTGCAAAATGAGCCCCATTCTCCATGGAGGATGAAACGAACACATGGTGGTTGACTTCTGTGCCATCAGTTCCCCCTGGAGCCCCGCAGACAAGGAAGACGGACCCTCCTCCTACCGTGCCTTCCCTACCCCTTTAGCAAGGGACCTTGCCTGTGGTAGGGACCCTGCCCCCCAGTCATCCTTATCATCCCAACACTGGTGTGGGCAGAGATTGTAAACTTTACTGTTCAGCATACACAGTGTTAAAAAAAAAAGAAAAGTTTATCAGTGCCAACATTTAAAAATCAGGAAAATCACATCAAAATCTGGCCAGCTTTTCTCAAGAAGCCTGTGAACATCACAGGGGACTGAGCTGCAGCGCCCCCTTTGGACAAACTGTCTGTCCAGGTCACCCCACACCTGCCCCTCTGACTGTCCGCCAGACCCTGAGGCCAGTGTCAGCCGCCTGAGTGCCTGCTTTCCTACAGCTGCCCTCTTTGATGCTACCTGCAAGGCCCCACCTACAGCTTTTCCATCTTCTTCCCTTTTCAGCAGCTCACCTGGCCGCCTGACAGCCTTGCTGAGCTGGGATCAGAGTCCACACTCGGAATATGAGGAAACTGCCCAAGGGCCTACAGCTGCTAAGTGGCCCGCTGCCTTTGACGCCCTCCCCCTCCCGCTCTCAGACTCATCCCACGGGGGCCCATTGCCCTGGGCGCTGGTGGGGGCTGTCTTTAAACGTTGATGATGCAAATTGCCAAGGGCACAGGTGTGTACTGGGCTGTCTTGCGCACCTGTCAGAGGTTCGGGGAGCATGAAGGGAGCTGGAGTCTGTGTCACCTGCGTTGGCATCTGCAGAGAGTAGCAGGAGCTCAGGCCTCTAAGATGAGGGGTTTGCTTGATTAAATGTTTGATGAATGAACTAATAAATGGATGAGCTGTCATCTGAGTAGCCCACATATGTTTAACCATTAATCAAAATAGATTTCAACTGCAGAAATATTTGAGCTCAGGCATATAAAGGAAGAGAAGGAAGGGCAGTCCTACGACGTGCCAGAACCCATGCCAGGCCCTGCCACGAGGTCTCATCTCAGGGCTGAACATTTTGGAGAGGACTTCGCATGAAAAGCATAGACAATAATATTTGTACAATCCTCTGGGGTAAAAAGGAGAGGATTTAAAGGTGTCTATATGGGACAAAATTCATTACATTTTCTCTGCACTATGTAATTATAATGATAAAAATAAAATGCTAGTATTTGAAAAGACATTGAATTTATATAAAACTTCCAATATGATCTTTTAAAAAAATTTAATGAAAACCCTGAGTTTTCTATTGTGACTTTAACTTTTTATATAAGGATTTATGCTTGAAATTATTACACACAATTTCTGACCAAGGTATTTTTAATTAACTGTGTCTTTAAATTCTTCATAGTTCACCTTGATGAGAAACTTTGCAAAGTAGTGATAATGTTCTTTACAACATTAATTTGAAAATTATAATACAGATCATATTTAGACTCTAATTGTAATTTCTCTTCTTTCATTGACAAATTTATTGTTGAAGTTTCTAGTAATATTATGGATAGAATTTTAACCCAATTGAACATTTTTAGATCTAGTATTAACATGAAACACTAATTTGGACTACTTCTGAATCTTGGAACGGTCAACATGTAGCTAGCTGGGGGTAAGAGGTGGCAGGGTACATCAGCAGACAGCTATGACTATCTGACCTTTACCAGACAATAGTTTTTGCCTTGTTTGCAGTATTTAAGTATTTATGTCTTGAGATTCCAGAAAGATTGAGGCCATTGGATTGTTTTGCAAAGACAGAGATTTGGGTCTGCAGTCTAGAGTTGCACCCAGAAGAACATTACCTGTCCCTTGCCGCACAGTCTCCAGATGGTTGCACTTGGGCTGCAAATTCTCCTTGGGTGCACAGAGCCGCATCTCCTCCAGAGGGCCATGGGGCCCTTGTCCGCAGTGGACAGTGGCACCCTCTGCAGCTCTGTCGAAGATGTCCTAGTGGTCCAGCTTCTCCCTGGTCACACGCACATCCCAGACTTGACCTGGCTGCCCCAAATGCTGAGGGCTTCCAAGACCCCAGAGACCCCTGTAACCCAAGTGGGATGCTCTGGCCTGCCAGTGCACAATACTAGTTCTCCAAGATGCCCAAAGGTATGCCATGAATTAAAAAATATATATATATTCCCTTGTGTAAGATGGTGACACTAAGCACAAATACTACCCCCGCAGAGCACCTGGGTGGCCCAGTTGGTTAAGCGTCTGCCTTCAGCTCAGGTCATGAACCCCTGGGTTCTGGAATCGAGCCCCAGCTGGGGCTCCCAGTTGAGCGGGGAGCCTGCTTCTCCCCTCCTCCCTGCTTGTGTTCTCTCTGGTTATCTCTGTTGCTATCTCTGTCTCTCTCTCAAATAAATAAAATAAAATAAAATAAAATAAAACCAAAAAACAAATACTACCCCCTCTATATCAGTGAATGTTTGCAGAGAACCAGACTGACCGGGTATGAAGTAAACTGTAAGAAAGCTCTAAGGCTCCAGATTTCTTAACCTGGAGTTCATAGACCTCCTACCAATGGGTCCAAGGAGAGAATTTAGGGCTCCATGAACTTGGACAAGGAAAATTGACATCCTAATTCTCAACATGCTCTAACTGAAATTTGGTTTTTATTTCATTAGGAATATAAGCCATAAACCAGAGCAACTACCAGTACCTGGAGCTTTATTCCAATAGAAATCACAGATGTTTTCATATCTTATTACATGTGTTGTAGACATCTCAAAATATTATTTGCATGCACTCCTGCTTTGAAAGCATAGTCCGCGACAGACCTGCCACTTGGTCTTGTTATTTAATGAGTTAATAAAGAAGCATATATAATACCATATCACAAATCCATTTTCTTTTAGGTTTTGATAACAGAACGTCAAAATAATTGGTTTTCCTTTTAGCACTATGTATTTTATGCACTTAGTCATGATTTTGAGGGGTCCATAAGCTTCCCCACTCTGCACAGAAGTCCCTGGCACACAAAAGGTTAAGAAGGCTAAGTGTCTAAGGCCACCAGCTCCCAATGATTTGGAAAACAATAAGGGAGGCAGGAGGAAGGTGGAGGAGTGGAGGGATCTTGGCCAGTGCAAGGAAGAGAGGCAGTTCTCCCACTTCTCTCCCGGCCCTAAGGGATAAGATATGCAGCATTTCCCATTCTGCTTTCGCATATCTCTAAGGAACGCGTATTAACACTGAAAAATTTCAGATATCTGGAAAGCAGTTTTTGAAAAATATGGATTTAGGGAATGACTTCACCTGAGAAGACTGGAATTGCCCAGTGTTGTTTAAAAATGTTTTCATATTAAGACTTTTTGGAGCAAAATAAAAAGATCAGGTGATGCCTTCTTAGTCTACAGGAGGTAGCAGGCTGAACATACCAGCCACCTAGAAATTTTCCTATCCTTTGCTCATGGTCCAGGACTTGTTAATATGAATAGGTTAGAATTCCACGCTGGGCTGAGGGCCTGCCAGCCAGGAGGGAGATCACTGGAGAAGCCACTGGGCTCCTGTCCAGCCACTGCTCTGTTGGGTTATAGGGGCACCTGCACACATGGAGTGTATGCTCCTGCTGGGACCAGGCTATATACTCCACCATGGTTTAAGAAACTAACTGGGGGGCACCTGGGGGGCTCAGCTGGTTAAGCATCAGACTCTTGATTTCTGCTCAGGTCATGATCTCAGTGTCGTGAGATTGAACACTGTCGGGCTCCACACTCAGCGGGGAGTCTGCTTGGGTTTCTCTCTCCCTCTCTCTTCTCTGCCCCTCCCTCTCATTCTCTCTCTCTCTCTCTCAAATAAATAAATGAATCTTTTTAAAGAAAGAATTCATTAATTGAATAAAAAAGAAAAGAAACTAATTAGTAGAAAACACTTCTTGTCTGTTTGTGGCATTGAATTTGGGGATCAGGCCCTAAAACATCCATTCTAGATTGCAGAAAGATTCAGGGACTGGTGAGCTATTTTAGTTCATGCTATCCATCATGAGCAAGGAAAATCCAAGAGGGGGCCTACTGAGAGGCCCGCATTGCTTCCCCAGGCCAATGCCATGGGAATTAGGACAACTCTGGGAACCGACAACTACTTCAGCCACACTAGATGCCTTCCAAAGGAGTGGCTGTTCCATGAAAGCATTGGGCAAACTAGTGTTAAGTGGTCATAGCTCATCTGCGTTCCCTAGCTGAAAAAATGAGCGGGTTTATGGAATGGATCTGGCTTTTCTTTCTCTATTTTTCCCAGTCATGCTTGGAGAGACATTGGAGGGTTTGCCAAGCAGTGTTAGGGCACAAGTCCCACATTCACACACTTCCCCATCCGTGGTCTGTAACGCTCTCTAAAACGTTCTGTACGCGGTCCTCCTCACCACTGAGGTTAATGCCAAGCATTCCTGCAGCCCCTCCATACGAGATACTTAGCCAAGAAACTCTGCCTGGCTGATTTTTATGGACTTTGCTGCCAGGACCCTCAGGAATCCTGGAAACCACTCCCCTCGCAGGCAGCACCAGACCACACTCGCTGGAGGAAGGGCGGAAGCCTCTCAGTGTGCCCAGCTCCTACCAAAGCCCTTACCCACATTATCTCGCAGTGCAGGACTGCTCCTCTCACGGGCAGTTACGCAGACGGAGCTTGGTCACCCCTTCTCTAGAGAGGACCACCACCGTTACTCCTGAGTGTGAGTACGGAGTGGAAACTACGAGACTTTAGCATGCACGTGCTGTACGTGCAGTGATGCAGTCTGAATATAAACTTGAATTTTCTAGGCGTTGCTACGCATCAGGAGGCTTTTTTGGGTAACAGCTTTATGAAGATATAATTCACATGCCATATAATTCACCCATTTAAAGTGTATAATTCAACAGATTTGGGTGGTGTTATATTCAGGGTTGGGCAACTATCACACAACCTATTGTAGAACAATTTCAGAACCCCCCAGAAGAAACCCCTTACCCTTTACTCTTCACCCCCCCCAAGCCCTCCCTCTCCCTGCCCCTAGAAACCACCAATCTACTGTCTGTCTCTGCAGATTTTCCCATCATAGCCGCTTCATATAAATGGAATCATACATATGTGGTCTTTCATGACTGCCTTCTGTCACGTAGTAGAAGGTTCTCAAGGTCGTTCGGTGTTGGGGGAGAAGCACTTCACCCCTTTTTATTCCCAAAACATTTTCCACTGTCTGGATACACCACATTTTGTTTTTGGGCTCATGCGTTGGTGGACATTTAGGTTGTTTCTACTTGCTACCAGGAGTGACGTTGCTATGAACATTCACATGCCCCTCTGTGTGGACCTGTGTTTTCGTTGAGCTTGGGCATACCCGTAGGGTTGGTACTGCTGCGTAAATGGTAACTCTAACTTTTTGACGAACTGTCCAGTAGTTTTCCAGAGTGGCTGCATCATTTTACGTTGCCATCAGCAATGTATAAGGTTTCCAATATCTCTGAGTAAGGAAAGGGTTCAGGGAGAGAGAGGGAGCCCTGGACTAGGCTCTGAAACAGTGAACAAGAGATCAGGGAATAGACTAGACCACCTGGCCTCAGATGTTAAATAAGATTTTTCTTTGGCGGCTGCAGTGTAATCACAGAAAATGACCAAACCTCAAAGCAGTCAGCCATTAAGGTTGTTATCAATTGTCCTTGCTCAGACCAAGACGGCACAAGAATCTCAAGGCCACAAGCTCCCTGGTCTAGTTTTCAATAAAAGACTGGCCTAAAAACTCTCAGTGGCAACACATTCAGAACCACTCTCACTCTAGAGAGCTTTCTCTTTCCCTTCTGTTCTCACCTTCACTTAATAAACTTTCTCTTCACCCTTTTGTGTCCACGAGATTCATTCTTTGACTGGTGAAACGAGAACCCCACAAGCCTGCAACATTTCCACATCGTCATCAACACTTGTTATTGTCCATCTTCTGTATTATAGTGGCTGCAAAATAGTATCTCACGTGGTTTTGAGTTGCATTTTCCTGAACACTAGTGATGTAGAGCATATTTTCGTGTGCTTTTTGGCCATTTATAGATCTTCTTTAGAGAAATGTCTATTCAGATCCTTCACTCACTTTAAGACTGGGTTATTTGCCTTTTTATTATTGAACAGCTTGAGGTTTTAATGACTATTCAACTGTACTTTAAAACTTAGCCCTAATAGGAATTGGTTGGACTCCTACTATTTTGCATCTCTTTCCAGAAAACAGAACACAATTCTGGGAAATTCCAGCCCCTAAAGTGGTGGTTCTTCATATTTTTTTGGCTCACAGATATCCTTGAGAATCTGATGGACACTCTCCGACAGAAAAATGGACATATGCAAATTTATCTGTTGCATTTAATATCAGGGAGTTCCTGGGCCTTCCACCATTCAAGCATTGCCTTGATAAGGTTCTTCCTTTCATAAGAAGAGTATCTACTTACTTCTCATTGTACTGTCCGATCATTTGAACCTAGCCTTAATGCACAACATAAAATGCCCAAATTCTCCGTTCCCACAGAGGAAAAAAGAGTGAACTGGTCATCAGATTATCAAAATCACACTGTGGAGAAATAGCTTTTATAGAAGATTGCTTTGAAGGCCTGCAGTCCATCATTTCTCTAAATTTTCCCCTGGGGTCAGGCCAGACCGCAAGAGCTTTACACCATCCCATCTGGGACCGCCGGAGAACTAGTCTGATTGCTCTCCAGCCTTCGCCATCAGCCCGTGCTGCGGCACGCTGTCAGGAAGCCGTACAAATGCTCTCGTTCTTATCAGTGACTGAAAGTGCCGTAGGACCTCTCCTAATGCTCAGACACCCAGCCAAAGGCTCATAGCCACACTCCGAGAAGATGAGCTTCTCTTGAACCCATGGTCTGTTTTGATATTGTGGGCACCATCAAGCTTTTAACTAATGTTTCCTTCCCTGCTTTCGCCCTTGAGCAGCTCAGAAGTAAAGTTGCTGCCTGCCCCAGCAACTGAACCAGATGTTAGTTTGTGAATGGACATTTACAGCCCTCATTTCCCATTTGCCCTGATTCCATTCTTTGTTTCTTTTTAACACATTTTGTATTCTATCTCAAACTGCTCTAGAACAAGTCAACAAATCTCTTCCTAACCTTACCTTTCTGCACTTGACTGCCATTCACGGCAACTGATTGCTTATGTGTGTTCTTAATGACAGAACTTATTTCACAGCTATTTTTCTCACCTGTAACTTTTAGTTTTCAGACTCAGGGGTGTTTTGCAAACAGATTACTGTCACCCATAGTTTAATAGGTGTCACGTGTCTGTATGAGAGGGAAGGCAGAATTTTTCTAAGTTGAGTAGACATAATAGAAACTGTATTTTGGGGGCACCTGGGCGGCTCAGTCAATTAAGCGCCTGCCTTCGGCTCAGGTCATGATCCCAGGGTCCTAGGATTGAGCCCTGCATTGGGCTTCCTGCTCAGTGGGGAGCCTGCTTCTCCCTCTCCCTGTGCCTGCCCCAACTCCCCCAATTCGTGCTCTCTTGCTCTCAAAATTTTAAAAGAAACAGTGTGTTTCTTTGTCTACTCAATGAGATATTTTCATAGTGCTTACTGGGCCAGGTACTGTTCTATGTACTTTACAGATACTCC
Organism: Ailurus styani; assembly: GCA_002007465.1. NCBI lineage: Eukaryota > Metazoa > Chordata > Mammalia > Carnivora > Ailuridae > Ailurus > Ailurus styani. Next base: position 1,907,939 of record LNAC01000196.1, read on the forward strand.
TTTTCACAAAAACCCTACAAGGGAGGTATGATTTTTATTCCCTCTGTTTTACAGATGAGAAAGTTGAAGTATGGGGAGGTTGATCAACTTGCCCAAGGTCACACACCAGTAAGCAGTAGAGCGAGGATTAGGAACTGGGTCGCCTGCCTGCAGAGTCCACACTTTCTACCCCTACCTAGGCTCAGCTAAAGTCAGCAGGGCCTTCGGGTCCTGGGCAAGCCGCTTAAATCCTCCCCGTAGCTTTGGAACAGTGACACCCACTGCCTCCTAGGCTTACTGAGATCAGAGGAGGCTCCAGGGAAAGGCAGCATCCCACTCACAGTAAGAACTCAACTTTGTCCTCTTCAGCTAAAATCTGCAGAGAAATCCAGACCAAACCTCACTGGGAATATTGGCCAAGAGGAATGAGGCAGCTGACCCAACACGACATTATCTGTAAATGCCAAAAGTAGATGAGAGCACCCTTACCTTTCCATCTCACGTAAGTATCCTGATCACAGAGATTCTGTATTAAGAAACTAGCTCAAATTTAGTTTGACACATTGTAATATCTGGCGTATCTTTTTGAAAAACAAAATTGGGAAATTAAATTACAATCAAACATACTGACAAATTTAGACCATTTCCTTCAACTGTAACAATGTGGTGGAAGTTTAAGAAGTACACAGTACCTCATGATTCCTTAAGTATCTCCATCAACTAGAATCTGTCCTTGCTCCTCCTAGTCGGCATGTGCCACGGAAATTTGGGGTTGTACCTACATATTCTAAGTGGAAGCTTGGGACAGTCTGAAACTCAGAAACCCCCGCAAGCCGATCCAGATGGGTACAATACTTTGAGTCTGCAAAGCCCTTTCAGAAATGTATTTTTAATAAGTCCTCTCAACCCCATGAGGTAGCATCCCCACTTTGCAGGTAAGTGCAATGAAGCCCAGAATGGTAGTGATTTTTATCTCCTGAGTAGTCACTTCGGATCTACTACGTGTGAGACAGCACCCTGGATGTAGGCACGACCTTGCCCCTGCTTTTAGGGAGTTTTGGGGAGAGACAGAAAACAGAGACAGAAATTAGACAGCAAGGTGTGGTCAGTGCTTTGAGAAGGGCACACACAGAGCATGCCAAGAAATGAGACGCTCACTTACTCTGGTCAGGGGCTGTGGGAGGGCTTTGCCGAACAAGAGAGCAGGGGCACGTGAACGTACAGGAAGAGAGGCTGACCAGGACAGCACGTACATAGGCACGAGGGGACAACGTGGTGCATCTGAGAAAGGACATTACCATCGGACATTTATCCATTTGAGCACTATCCAAGAGTGCCAGGCTTGTGCTGGGTCATGAGAACCCCACCACAAACCAGACGGGCAATGTCCTTGCCCTCAAGGAGCTTATGGGTAGAAACAGATGATAAGAACGTAAATCAAAGGGCCCCTGGGTGCTCAGTTAAGCATCTGACTCTTGACCTCAGCTCAGGTCTCAACCTCAGGGTCATGACTTCAAGGCCTGTTTTGGGTTCCATGGTGGGCATGGAGCCTACTTAAAACAAAACCAAACCAACCAACCAAAAAAGTAAATCAAGTAACAGAATGATTTCAGAGTGAGGAGTACTACAGAGGGAATAACTCAAGGCAGTGAGCTAGAGAAACTGGGAGAAGCCGGTCAGAGGTTTCCTCAAGGGGAGACCTTAGAGTGCACACCTGACAGCAAGAAACCCCAGTCATATGAACAGACATTTCTCCAAAGAAGACATCCAAATGGCCAACAGACACATGAGAAAGTGCTCAACATCACTCGGCATCAGAGAAATACAAATTAAAACCACAGCGAGATACCACCTTACACCAGTCAGAATGGCTAAAATCAACAAGTCAGGAAATGACAGATGTTGGCGAGGTTGCGGAGAAAGGGGAACCCTCCTACACTGTTGGTGGGAATGCAAACTGGTGCAGCCACTCTGGAAAACAGTATGGAGATTCCTCAAAAAGTTGAAAATGGAGCTACCCTACGACCCAGCAATCGCACTACTGGGTATTTATCCTAAAGACACAAAGGTAGTGTTCCTCAGGGGCACGTGCACCCGAATGTTTATAGCAGCAATGTCCACAATAGCCAAACTATGGAAAGAACCTAGATGTCCATCAACAGATGAATGGATAAAGAAGATGTGGTATATATATACAATGGAATATTATGCAGCTATCAAAAGAAACGAAATCTTGCCGTTTGCAACGACATGGATGGAACTGGAGGGTATTATGCTGAGCGAAATAAGTCAATCAGAGAAAGACAATTATCATATGATCTCTCTGATATGAGGAACTTGAAGGGCAGGGTGGGGGGTCGTGGGGGGTAGGGAGGGAAAAATAATGAAACAAGATGGGATGGGGAAGGAGACAAACCATAAGAGACTCCTAATCTCACAAAACAAACTGAGGGTTACTGGGGGGTGGGAGGGTAGGGATAGGGTGGATGGGTTATGGACATTGGGGAGGGTTTGTGCTTTGGTGAATGCTGTGAAAGATGTAAGCCTGATGATTCACAGACCTGTACCCCTTGGGCAAATAATAAAAATAAAATTAGAAAAAAAAAAAAAAAGAAACCCCAGTCATGGGTGAGGTGAGAGAGGGATTCCAGGCACACAGCAAGGACAAGGACCCTAAGAGGTTGAAGCTGGCTGCACCGGAAACAGAAAGGAGGGCAGCGTGGCTGCAGCACTGTGGACAGAAGACGATGCAGTGGGCGATGCAGGCAGGCCCCGTTCCTGAAGGCTCTGTAGGCTCTGGTAGGTAATTCAGATTCTTCTGAGTGCAGGAAGAAGCCTCTGAAGGGTTTCAAGGGAGGCAGTGGTGACACTGTTTCACTTACTGGGGTCAGGAGAGGAAGGGATACCAGGTGGGAGGCTACCGCCAGCACCGAGGTGAGACTGGGTTAGTCTGGACAGGGTGGAGCCACTGGAGGACAGAGACGGCTGCACCTGAGAGAGGTTTTGGAAGCACAACTGACAAGACCTCCCGACGCCTTGCACATGGAGGTGTGCGATCTGGCTCCTCCACAGATCCATTGCCTGTGCCCCTCGGATGCTGGTGTCCTTCAGCGGCCCCGGCCCTGCATTCTGCTCTCCTCTCCCTACATACTCTCCTCGGGAGACCTCATCAGGTGGACCTCATCAGCTCTCCCTGGTTTCGAACACCGTCTGCACACTGAGATCTTCGTCTCCCCTTTAACATCTCAGAAAGGCAGAGACTGGGCGCCCAGGTGGCTCAGTGGGTTAAAGCCTCTGCTTTCGGCTCAGGTCATGATCTCAGGGTCCTGGGATCGAGGCCCGCATTGGGCTCTCTGCTCAGCAGGGAGCCTGCTTCCCCCCTCTCTCTCTGCCTGCCTCTCTGCCTCCTTGTGATCTCTCTCCCTCTGTGAAATAAATAAATAAAATCTTTAAAAAAAAAAAAAAAGGCAGAGGCCGAGCATGTCCCTCTGACGTTCCATAGGCACCCCACGCCTAAAACCAGCCCCTCTCCCCTCCCTCCACCTCTCTTGTACACTTGTGTTCAGAGCAAGAGGGGGCTTCCTGGCAAACTTCTTTCGCCACCATACACGCTAGCAGCCCCACTGGCTAGTAAGCAGCAAGGCCAGGCCATCAAATGCAGGCTTCTACTACATACTTCTTAGTTACTTTATCTTCAACTTGTATCATAAAATCTTTATTTTAATTAGTCTATAGCTAGTCACGTTTAAGTCATCAAGAGAAAATACCACTTTATAAAAAACGTTAATGTGAGAAAAAAAAAAAGGCTAGCAAAATGGTTTATTCTTACAAGTTATTGCTGGAAAAAGTTCCTCAGACAAACCAGTGCAGTGAAAATGCCTTAGAGAAGTATCGGTTTTTCAGATTTCTTCACAACAGGGTTAAGATGTCTCATCTTCATCTTCACATTTTTTGTACATTCGTGTTGTGAAGAGCCGCTACTTTCGGATGACAGTAACTCTTCAGGGTCTATTTTTATTTCCGAGTTTGTGATTTTTTTTAAAGAGGCTACTTTAGGGTAGTGAATTGTTTCACTGTCTTTTCACTCTCTCTTTTAAGTTCTTCAATATGGGCATCCAGGCGCTCGAGGATATGATGTGACCTCAGCTCCTCCTCTTCCAAAAATCTGGTAGCTATTGAACCAAGAGGCGATACAGGCAGGGGACACTGGAAGAAAAACAAATTTTGACATACGTAAGTTGAATAGTATACTTTTCACATACATTTTCATGCTATTTTCTAAGCAGAAATATTAAAAGGTGACTATTAGAAAACTACTTTTTCTTCTGAAGAGATATTTGTTTTTATCCTAATTATAAGACTAGTAAAGAAAAAGGAAGGAAGGAAGGAAGGCAGACAGGCATTCTGGAAAAATTAATACAGACCTCTTCCTTTCTGACCCAAATTGTATAAATGTAAAGTGTTAAATAAATAAATTAGTTATGGGTCTGAAGAATATCTGTTTAGACTTTGTATAAAGTATACACATAGCATTTCAGAGCCTTTAATACCCCAGAAGAGAGTATTCTTAATGTCTGTTACTGCAAATTCACTTTTAAAATCTGAATATATTACTTTGATTTTAAAGTACAACAAATCTACTAATAACATATTAGATACCAAGTGAAATTAGTACTTTCCCTCCTCCAAAACCTCAGTCCGTAATTCCTCATCTGAAACTCCTGGGCCATGGTATTTCAAAATCCAGACCTCAGAAAGGGAATATGGGACATGGACCGCACACAGTCCCTCCTCACATGCAGTAGTTATTTCTAGAGTCACCTCAACAATGAGTAACTGAATAAAGCATCACTGCTCCTCGGGGAAATACACACACACACACACACACACACACACACACACACACACACACACAATCATCCTAAAACAATTCATCCTGGTAGAGTCTATTTTCTTTATTTTACAAAAGAGAAAACAAGGCTCAGAAGTGTGAAGTGACTTACCTGAGGCCATTTCACTACTGGGTGCCAGAGCTGGGATTCCAACCCTGTTCAGCAGGCCCCAGGGCCCACGCTCCTGATGCTACACTGCACTATCCCCACCATCTCCCCTCTCTGGTCACCTCGGCAGTGACCTCGGCGTGACAGCTGGACACAAGGGCAGAGTGCCACCTCAGCCAACCTCAGCTGGGAATGTACAAGTCTGGGATTCAAATTTTTCACAGCTCTGCACAGGACCACAAATGACCGTAGGTGTCCCTCAAGTATTGACAGGGGCTTACAAGTAGTTTAGCGAGTAGGCAATTCACAAACACAGAATCTACGATTAATGAGGATCTACTATATTACCTTACTGGAGCCTGAGGTAACGTCCCATAATCAAACATATTGATATTTATGAAATAAAATGCTAAGTGAAATTAAATAAAGTCTACACGTATTATCACATCCATTCAGGTCATGTCAGGTTTTAGTGCCAACTAAATTTTGCTGCCAAATGTAGGAAGAAAGTTTTCAGGACGTTTTTGGATTTCAGAATTACATGTAAGTCAAGTGGAGACGTATTCTAAAAAGGAAAACAAAACCTCTCCATGGACTTGTTGGTACATTCAAAAGTCACAAATACTGAACTTCCACAGGCGTGGGACCACTAACTGGGGAGGGCAATGACTGGCCAGAGGCGAGAGCTTCCAGTCTGCACAGCAGCTACTGGAACACAGGGCCAGCGCAGCATCTTCTGACGTGGTACTGAATCCGTGCTCTGGATGCGTCAGACAACTTCCTTCCTCTGCCTCCCCCCACCTTTCTCCTTCCCTTCCCACAGCTCCTTCCTTCCTTCTTCACTGTCTAGACCTCAGGACTATCTTGGCATCCAGAGATACTCCTTGAACCAACAACTCCAATTATAAAGTTGACCCTCTCAGAAAAAGGCAGGAAAAGAATTTCCAATTAGGGTTACAAACAAAGACATGGCTATTAACTTTCAGAACTAAGATGTACTTTGAAAAGTAATCATGGCTGAATGTGTCTTCACAAGCAAAATCCTAAGACAGAAATACATGAGAAAAATACAGAGTACTTGAGATAGAGAATTAGTAAGAAACAAACCAACACACCCCCTCACCCTCCTTTATCCTTCAAAAAATAAATAAATAAAACCAAACGAAACAGACTTAATAAATAATAAGATCATACCGAAGACATAAACTCTTCTTGGTCATTTATACTCTCAGAGACAGAGTCTGAATAATTGGCTTCGTTTGTATCGAGCACTGAAGGCAGAGAGTTAGTTTTGCACAGAAAGTGAGAAGGCAGAGAGACGGAACTGCACGGGGTGATCTGAGAACTCAGGGGGCTGAGGACCCTGGACATGGGCTCTATACTATCCAACGTTTGTCGTCTCGGAGAATGAAGACCTGTTTTGTAGCGCTCAGTCTTCATTCCGTCATTTCTGTATGGGCCATGGGTTGGCCTGGATAGCAGATTAGAAAACAAAACAAATATAAATTGTAGTGACTTTTCCCTTTCAACACAGAACTGTTACAGGAAGTTAAAATAAAGGAACTGAAAAAATAAAAGAACAGGCTAACCAAGTGAAGGCTGTAATTTATAAAATGAGCAGCCCATTCCGACCCCCTGTTCTTTCCATCCATTCAGGCCCCACATCCAATCCTCGCTGCCAGGCCCCAGCCCTCACAAAGGAAAACACAGCAAGGATGACAAGCTGCCGGAGTAATCTAGTGTGTTTGGTGCTAGGACAGAGGGAAGTACCGTGCACAGGAGACCTGGTGTCAAGGTGGCAGTGGAGGTGAGGCGTCAGCACGGGCTTTGGTAGGTCAGGAGGAAAACACTTACGCCATGAAATAAAAGCTGAAGCCAGGTGGGTTTTCATGGAATGCTGACTTCTTATGGTAACAGCTTATAACTAATTGACCAAAAATACAAAGGAAGCTTTCTTTATATAAAATAGCCAATTTCTGCTTCTTATGGTACCAGTGGGGGTTCGAGAGGTGGGAGGCAGCATGGAAAGGCTCAGGGGAGGGATGACACTGTTTATACAGACGCCCAGAATGTGTGAAACTCAAACCTGAAAAAAACCGCTTTATAACCCCCCGCCACTTTGTGACCTCATAGTAGCTTTACTTGCATACACTGTACTTCAGAGTCAAACACAGAGCTGTTTGAGGAAGATTAAATTTCTGTGAGTCTGAAATTATTCTCAAAGAGATGAGAATTATAATGGTACACATTTTAAGTAAACTGTGAAGAAATTTTACTTGAACTCTGCACTCTTGAACTCGGGTGCTCTGTCGTGTATCGGTTTAAAGATTCTGTCATGGTTTTTTTTGCACATCTGAGTAGAAATTTCCAGCTTAGACTTAGTATCCATCAAATCTTTCTGTAGTTGTTGATTTTCAGACACTAATTTGTTTAATGCCTCAATATAATTCTCCTGGAGGTCTGCTAGTGAAATTTCTTTTGCCTAATAAAAAAGAATACTGAGTTACTTAATTTGTAATAAGAATACTTGTGATCTGTGATACCGCTAGTGGGAAATTACTTTTTTTTTTTTTTTTTTTGGTTNTTTTTTTTTTTTTTTGGTTGTAACTAGTTCATTGATGGTTATACTTCAGAAAAAAGTGACTATCTGTGGTTGGCCTGAGAAAACAAGTGTTCTTTCTTACAGTGAGAGGGGGTGGAAAATGAGGAGCACAATGGGCTTCCCTGATGTGCCAAGGAAGATCTAAGGAGGTAGAGGAAGGCTGGAACTCAGACAGAAGTGGGCTACAAGAGAGAATGAGAAACAGAAAAAAGAAAGAAAATAGCAGCCATGGGTTCTTCCAGAGTATCTATGGAAGAAAATTGTGAGACCTAGTTCAAAGAGAGACATTTGGTTTCTTTTTTTTTTTTAAGATTTTTTATTTATTTATTTGACACAGCGAGAGAGATTACAAGTAGGCAGAGAGGCAGGCAGAGAGACAGGGAGACGAGGAAGCAGGCTCCCTGCTGAGCAGAGAGCCCGATGTGGGCCAGGACACTGAGATCACGAGCCGAAAGCAGAGGCTTTAACCCACTGAGCCACCCAGGCGCCCAAGAAAGACATTTGAACAGAAGGTTCACAAAAGGAATTCCAGCTGGCAGGGACAACTTTTAAATAAGTACTCTCTGATCTTAAGGACTTTTACATAACATCGGCACCTGTTCTGGTATGTGAAATCAATTCGAAATACACAGTAAGACAGCATTCAGGTGTAAGGTAGGTGATCCTACTCTGCTCTGGTCTGGGTTCTGTGATCCTGAATTTTACTTTTCAATTCTAGGTGTTTTCTGGTAATACTACATGAAAAAACAGTAATCTGGACCATTTTTTTTTCTAATGACAAAATATTTCATTAGCACTCTAAAAAATTATGGTAATTTTCTTTGGAATTTAATACGATGTTTAGCTTGGTCTTTTCTGTAAAGAACTTTCTGAAAATAAGCTAATAAAAGTAGTTTAACAAACAGAATTAAAACATAAACTTTAAAATGTAGCCTTCAACTACCTGGGTACCAGTAGTGAGAATAAGTCACAAAATTTTTCAGTAAATTGTCGATGCCAGTTAAAATCTCGAAAAAAAAATTGCAGGACATAGGAGTTAAATGATAAGCTATTGATTTTTTAAAGGTGGTAAATAATTTTATCAGAGATACTGCTTTCATTATTAAGATAATTAGACAATTTCATAAAAATAGTTATTTCATCCAAACATTCATTTGTAAAAGTAATTCCACCTTCCTAGGTGGCAAGAAGGAACTTTCTAAAAATTATTCTTAATACATACAACGTGTTCACACTGTGTGTAATTTCAAAACCAGAGGAAGTTTAAACTGCTTGATGGGATTTTAACCAGCCAGAGTCTGATGTTTGATGCCATTAAATATGTATTTTTTAAAAAGACAGTGCTTCGCTTTTGCCAGGCAACTTTTAAAGTTTTCTCAAATTTATTATTTTATTAACAACAATTAAAGAAAAATTAATGTGAGAGGTAATATAAAAATTGTGTGCCAAGCACATGCTGGGCTGTGTGAAGAAAGGACAGGAATATCACTGTTAGATGGGGATTTCAGGAGAAATTAAGCTCAACAGAATCTCTGGTCATAGTCTGGTTTAAGCACCCCTGAGAGTTCCCAACTCTTAAATATGAACAGGTAATCACTGCATAAGATAAGATTCTCTCGATCAGGTATTGCCAGCCAAATCTTGAGCCTTGTGAAGAGTCTGTGGTGTAAATCAGGTTGGTTCTTGGCTTTCTCCATACTAGCTTCATATAGGCTTTATAGGGGCAAATAAAATTATCTTCCTTCCTTCCTCCCTCCTTCCCTCCAACTTCCCCCTTACAAAGGGTTTAGCTGCTCTCTCCTCTCCTCTTTTTCCCATCGCTGTGGGACTGCACTTTAAAAAAATCCTTCCATTATAGTTTTAGAGGGATTTGGGAAGGAGCAAGATTAGATGCATATTTTCACCTGCCACCTTAAGTCACGACATAATATTTCATAGTATAGACAGCCACAGATAAACGATCCCTTTAGAGGTTAACATTTAGTTTACTTCAAAATTTTGTACATTGCAAATAACACCAAAATGACCATTTTCAGCACATCTGCTCCTGTAGGATAGGTTCTTTGGGAATGCAAACTGATATGACCTTTCTGGAGAACTACTCTCCAATAATTATCAAAATTAGAAATCTACATGACCCAGAAGTTTATAAGCTATATATATATTTACAAGTTTAATGGATATTGCTAAATTGTCCTCTGGAAAGGCTATACCAATTCACTTTCTCATTAACAGAGCATGAGAGCCTGTTGCCCTATATCCTTGCCAATACTGGCTATATTCATTTTTAAAAATCACTGTCAAGCCAGTTAGCCAAAAAGTATTTATTTATTTAGTTCTGATTACTAGGGATGCTGAACAGCTTTTCTTGTTTACTGGATTTTTGCATTACTTCTATGAATTATCTCTGTTCTTTGCCCATTTTTCTACTGGATTCTAATCTTTTTATTATCTTCCCAGGAAATCTTATATTAATATATTAACTTTAGTCTATTTATAGATTGTTTCCCCCAGTCTATTAGTCTTTTGGGGTCTTTTGCCATCCACAAATTTTATATTTTAATGTTGTAAAACTGTTTATGTTGTAAAATTCTTCATGGTTTCACGATGGTAAGAGAATCTTATTGTCCCAAAAAATTATAAAAATGGTCCCTGATATTTCCTTTTACTTGAAATAAAGTATTCATTTAACGTTTTGGACTTTCTTCCACTGCAGCCTCCATAATCCATGATTGTGAAATTAAAACTACTTAGTAGTGAACAGAGGTGTTGTGTAACCATACATCTCTGGTGGCACAGAGTCTCTGGAAGTGCAGAAAGAAAAAATTTCTACAGTCTTTGAGCATTTGACCTACATCAACAAGAAATGGGTCAGAATAGATGGGTCATTTTGCAAATCATAAGAATTTTATAACAAAATAGCTAAAAGGACATCCATACTGTTTATAAACTGTTAACTAAGCATGGTCTCCCCGTTTCGTAGGAACTGGTACACACTACTTATCCTCCCCTACTAGTTCACTCTCAATGTGTTGAAGGCAAGAATTCTACCTGACTCATCCTTACGTCCATCACATTGCCTATGAAAATACTTTAAACACAAAAGATTCTAGAACATTTGACTAAATGAATTATATCTTATAGAAATGTAATTAAAAGCAAATTATGTAAAAGATGATATACTTTATAAGAAAAAGATATTATGAACATAATCATTATAACAATAATAATAAAAGCACCTAACATTTATTGTGCACTTACTAAATGCCAGGAACTATGCTAAGCACTTTACATACATGCTCCCTACCAACAACAAAGACTGTACATATATCTTGTCATATACATAATATAAAAAAATCTCCCAACTGCTGAAGTGGAGAGTGGTATTTTGCTCACTGCCATCACTGTCTTGACTTCCTTTAATTTGAGCAAGTTTCTGCAGAAGGATCATTCCACAGTTTGATCTTAACTCTCTCTTTACAACATCAATATTTACAAAGTGATTTCTTTAAAAGGCTTGGATAATAGAAAAACTTGAGTATCTATTAGGTACCTCGTGTAAGCCCAATTCCAATTTCATCACCATTTCAGAGAGATGACGATTTTCTAACTTGAGTGACTCCATCTGATCCAAAATTTCCTGCCAAGGGAAAAACAAATAAATCAAATGTGCCTACAAAATTTTTCCATATATAACTTTCCTTAGGCAAAGATGCATTCTTCGTTCATATAAATATACATAATTATATTAATATCTTAATAAACATATAACATATTTATGTATATAAACATCTTTCTAAAAAGATTTTTTAGGGGCACCTGAGTGGCTCAGTCGGTTAAGGTCCTGGGATAGAGCCCTGAGTCAAGCTCCCTGCCCAGCAGGGAGTCTGCTTCTCCCTCTGTCCCTCCCTACCATTGGTTCACACATGCTCTCTCTCTCTCAAAGAAATAAAATCATCAAAAAATTAAAAAATAAAGAGACGTTTTAAAAAGATGTGTCAAGATGTATTAACACACACGTACGTAGAATATTCTAGGAAGATGAATGAGTTTGGATCAGTCAGTGGCTCAGTCAGTGAGGCAGCTGACTCTTGATTTGGGCTAAGGTCACGATCTCAGGGTCCCGAGATTAAGCCCCATGTCGGGGCTCTGTGCTCAGTGGGATGTCTGCTTGAGATTATCTCCCTCTCCCTCCCCTTTGCCCCTCTCCACGCTCGTGCTCTCTTTTTCAAATAAATAAGTAAATAAATCTTAAAAAAAAAAAAAAAAAAAAGACGACTGCATTCCCGGGTCAGTCCCTCCCACTCACTAGTGTTAGCCTCCTCTCATGTGGCTTCCACCTCCAACATCATAGGGACTGCACTCCTTTCACAAGAGACTACAAACACACCTCAGAGGTGTTGCGGGTTAAATCCCAGAGCACCGCAATAAAGCAAGTATCACAATAAAAATGAGTGAGCTGAATATTTTGGCTTCCCCGTGCATATAAAAGTTATGTTTACAGTATACTCTAGTCTATTAAGTGTGCAAGAGCATTACATCTAAAAAAATGTATGCACTTTAATTTGAAAATATTTTTTTGCTAAAAAATGCTAACCACCACCTGAGCTTTCAGAGAGTTGTAATTACTGATCACAGATTACCAAACAAATGTAATAATACTGAAAATGTTTGAAATATTGCGAGAATTACCAAAATGTGATACAGAGACACAAAGTGAGCAAATGCTGTTGGAAAAACGGTGCTGACTGACTTGCTCATCACAGAGTTGCCACAAACCTTCAGTTTGTGAAAAATGTAACATCTGTAATGCGTAATAAAGCAAAGTGCAGCAAGAGCACATGTGCCCGTAACTTACTCTCCCCCCTCACTCTCCTCAGCTTGTCTGCTCCACCATTCCCACTTGAAAAAGACTCCAGCCTTCTTTCGTTTCCTGCTTCCTTTGCGAAAACTATCTAGTTTTCTTCCTTATTGCTACTTTTTTTTTTTTAGCTCTATTCTAACACCTCTTCACCCTAAATGAGTAGTTCCCTAAGTGGGGTCCAATCTCTGTCTTCACCTCTTTGCTTTCTCACCACATTTTCTGAGTCTCTCAGGGTGTTTCAAATGTCCACTCCATGCAGAGATGCCCACAGTCAAATGCCTCACCCTGATTTTAACCTTGAACTCCAGGTCTTCTGTGGAATTGACTCTTTCCTACAAACATCCAGCCTTAAACCACTGTCTGCTCCACCAGCTTCCCTATTTTGTGTTACTTTCAAACAAACTCAGTATCTCCCTATCTTTTCTCTACTTCACTAAGGCCATCACTTTCTACTCAGTTGCCCATGTTGCAGTCCTGAGTGACATCTTCCCCTAATTCTGTCTAACTCGCCCTCCCTGTCCTATCAAATGCAAAGCCCAGTCAATTTTACCAGCCACATATCTCAGAATTCCCGCATTTCCCTCTACTTCCCCTGCCCGTTGCTCAGGCCACCACCTTACTGCTGTAAGAGTATCCGAGTGGTCTCTCTGCCTCCCTGCTCACTCTCCGAATCACAACCAGACAGACCCTTGATGCCTGCTTACAGCCACTCCCTGCTGGCCTCAAGAGAACATTAAGCCCTTCCCATGCCAGCAGGGCCCTTCAGGAGCCAGGCCCTCTTCTCAGCGGTCCCCCCTTGTGGCACTGGCCCCGTGTCTGCTCTAGTCTGTCCCAGCAAACACGTCACTCTCGCCATGCACGACAGACACAGCCTCTCTGTGCCCATTCTCACCTCTCCACCAATCCTCACAGAAGGTTTGTTAACCAGCACATCTCAGCCCATAGCAGGAGTCTAGTAAAGATTTGCTGAATTAAATACTATGGAAATTATATTTGTACTGAATTCAATCTTCAAAAACACTTCAAATGAAGAGTTTTTGTTCAAGCTTCACCTTATGTTCTACAGCTTTTGCTTCTGCCTTTTGTATCTCTGCTTTGAGTCGCTTTTCCATGTCAGAGGACGAGCTTTTGGTGGAAGCAATAGTGATGTCTCGCTGGTGTAACTCCCGAGTTAGCTGTGAGATTTCCATCTTCATTCCTTCTAATGCCGAACTGTAACTTTGTTCAGCCTGTAAAATCTGTTCTTTCAACTACAAAGAATAAAGAGAAAGCACACAGACAGATAAATACGTCAATAGTTAAAATAATAAGGCAATTTTTACCTTACCCAAGACATGAATTTCTTCCTTAATTCAGTCTGCAGAAAATTAGCAATTTACCAAGTTGTATGTCTACACTGAAGGCCAGATGGCTACACCCACAATAATTTATTAATCTCAAAACAGGGAGAGAGGGGTTATTCGAATGCTGAGAACCTGTGTCTAAGTCCATACACACATTATTTAGATAACAGCACCTGTACCCTTCATTTTTTTCTTTTTAGTGGCAAAGCTAAAAACTTTGTTAGCTACATAGGCTTCCTTGTCCACAAAAGACAATAGAAAGGCAAGAGGAAAAAAGAAGCTAGAAGTCATCTCAAATAAGTAATGAAAATGACGAGTCAACAAACACACCAGCAGGGCCCATGAATGCAGAGACAGACAGCTCTGCATACCTCAACAGCCAATGAAGGAAACTGACTACACCACCGCACAGAATACATACCCATAACCACCTTCAGTCTATGAGAAAATATTAAGTGCTAGTTCATACGATATCTTTTTGAAAGCAAAAGAGTGTAAATCTTTTAGAAAGTTTTTCATCAAAACATGTTTAAAATAAAGCTTAGAGTTCAAAGAGGATAGGTTTCAATTATCTCAAAAACATTTATAAGGCATCCCTGAGGATGACAAAGACATTCCCTAAGCACATTCCAGGTGAATGTCTACTCCTGAATATCAAGTGGCTCCTTGGACCACATTTTCCTCTCATTAAATATAACTCCTATGACTTCCCAACCCACAGCTCAGTCCACAAATATATACAACTTGGCAACTGCAAGCAGAAAGATTTTTTACCTTCTTAATCTCTGCCCTGTATTCATTGTTATGTACTTCCATCTTCTTCAATTCTTCATATTTTTCCATTAGTTCTTGGCTCAGTTGTTTACATGTTGCACTCACAGACTCCAAGCTGTATATACGACAAAAATATGATCATATACTTCAAACAAAAACCCTGAATCGCACAGATTCAATTATCTAACTTATCTTTTGGTGTCCAAGAGTTACCTTAAACACCACCTCCCACCCCAGATTAAAACTCATTTCCAATTTCCTCATTACCAGAGGCAACTGAATCCAATTCAAATTTTGGGGGATATTTTTGATTTCTCTGTTTACCTATACTCTTTCCCTCTGCTTAAAATTTAACTGGTTATAAAATTCTAAAGATTATAGCAACTTTACTACTTTTCTCTCTCAAACTGTACAGGAATTACCATAATTTTAATCTCTACCATACTTAATTACAATTCCACCCTACATACAGCTTCCAACTTGTCACCCTTACTTAAGAATCAAACCCTCATCAGATATGAGAACCTCAGGGGCACCATAACTCTTATTTCACTATTCATTTCTGCTAATAAAATCCTTTTGCTCATTTCTCAGGGAATATTTTGTTTAAACTAAACAATACAAATAAACTACTTAATATGGGTTCCTTTTTCTATTTGCCTTTTGATGGAAAAAATATTTTTAAAGACATTGTTTATTACTGAACACTGGTGTTTGTTTCCATTTATCTCAATTTTACCTATTTCTAAATATCCTAGAATGCTCGCTTATTTGGTACTTAGTTAGTTAGTTAGTACAGTGTGTCAAACACTGAGGTAGAGAGAGAAGAATCATAGATACTCTTGTCCTAGCTACAGATGGGAAACCTGGGGCTTAAAGAGGCTAAGGGTCTAAGGTCACACTGCAAGTCAGATATAAGAGGTAGGTCCTTAGAGCCTGATGGGAGCACAGTAAAACATACCTACATGTAAAATACGAAAAAGTCAATCAATGGAAAATCTATGCTAATAAGTGTAAATTTCAGTTTCAGTGTCAAAAAGAATAAGGTTTGGGGCAGTTGGGTGGCTCTGTCAGTTAATCAAGACGATTTGGGCTTAGGTCATGATCTCAGGGTTCTGAGATCAAGCACTGTGTCAGGCTCTGACTGAGCATGCAACCCTGCTTAAGATTCTCTCTCTCACTCTCCTCCCTCTGCTCCTCCCCCCAGCCACTCATGCTCTCTTGCTCTCTAAAGAAAGAAAGAAAGGGCTTTATTTTATTCCATCTATAATGTACACTGGGGCACCTGAGTGGCTCAGTTGGTTAAACATCTACCTTTGGCTCAGGTCACGATCTCAGGGTCCTGAGAACAAGCCTAGCAGCAGGCTCCCTGCTCAGTGAGGAATCTGCTTCTCCTTCTTCCTCTGCCTCTCTCCCCAGCCTGTGCTATCTCTAACTCAATTTCCCAATATGGGAATATTAAAGCCTACTTTATACCAGTAGGAATGATTCAGCAGAAAGGAAGAACTTGATGATGTAAAAAGAAAATTAAAACTGTGAAAACAGGACAATAGTGAAGTCTTAGGGGAGCAGACATGTCATCCATCAGCTCGTGCATTCTAAGACCACAGGCACAGATGCAGATTTGGTGGTAGAAAAATTAGGAAATTCCCCTTTCACTGCTTCTGTTTTCTCAATGAAATAAGAAGTCAAGCTATCTGTGGATGCTAGTGAAAAAAAACCTTATTTTTTCAATAAGACTATTTTTTTTAAGATTTTATTTATTTCTTTGAGACACAGAGAGCGAACACAAGCAGGGAGAGGAACAGAGGGACAGGGAACTGCCACTGAGCATAGAGCCCAACACGGGACTCCATCTCACAACCCTGATTATCATGACCCGAGCCAAAATCAGGAGTCGGTTGCTTAAGTGACTGAATCATGCAGGTGCCCCTTCACTAAGACTATTATACTATTATCAATATGACGATCAAAAATCATTTTTAACAACTTGAACATCCTTGAAATGTGTATGTAATTATCTACCTGCCTTCCAAACGAGTCACCTCTGCCTGCAGAAGTTCTTCACTACTGTGGGTGAAATCCAGCTGGGACAGCATGGTGCCTAAGTCCCCCTGCTCTTTCGAGGCATATCTCCTTTCAGCCTGTGACTCCTCCGATGATCTAAGGACAGAGGAGGACTGTTAAAGGCCTCTGGTCTTTGCAAATAAAACAGTGCACAATCAGTTCATATTTCCCAACTGTTTTTGGTAATGAAACTCTTTGGAATTCTTCAGCTTGTCTCCTGCTTCATGAAAAGAACACTTGGGAGAGTAAAGAGGACTGAGATGATGCTTCCCCAAAAAGTCAGCAGCAGTTAACTCCTTTTTCAACTGGGATTTGGCCTGTTTTTCAAGGGAAAAAGACAAAATAACAAAACTTTTGTTTCCACTTGATACCTTGAGCCAAAGAAGCTGAAAAGTTACAGGAAAATTCTGGCAAGAATAGAAATGTGTATCAGATTTAAATCAAGCAAAAGGAACATAGCTCCTTTTATTACTTTCCACTATAAGCCTCATGGAAAATAATTCACATATAGAAATATAATGAGTTTAAGGATTTTTTTTAAAATGAGCTATCTCAATAGCTGGCTTATTAATGATGTTGATGACAAGCAGCTATTTATCATGACCTATTTTACCAAGAAAGGGAGGCATTCCGAGAGACATGGGCTAAAATTCCTTTCACATTTGGAGTTTCACCAAGAGTACAGATCAACCAAGTGGTTTCTACTTTCTAAACATTATAGTCTTTTGGTTAGGGACCCAACTGGAGGCAGAAAAAAACTAACCCCACAAAATTTTATAACACTATAAAAGTCTAACTCAGAAATTAAAAATGAATAAGAAAACCCATAATGTGATCAAACACAAGATTATGAACACATAATATTAAAACTGATGCTCAATGCCGAACCACCAAGTGGATGTAATTAATATTTAAGGTTAAATATACCTTATGGCCTCTATTGTGTGTTGAGTGTCAGTTGGCTTTAACTTTGCCTGTAGCTTCTCCTTTTGCATTCTTTCCTCATGCATGAAATTTTCTTGAGACTGAAGTGTTGCTTTCAATTCTCTCTTTTCTTCCTGGAGAATCTAAAAAATACTCAGAAAAAAAGTCAGATGTTATTACAATTTTTCTATTTCATGAAGAAAGGAAGCCAGGGAGTCAGACTATAACAGGTACAATATTAATAAGGCTATCAATGTCTGATCCATTAGCTCCAGGATACGGAAGAAACCATGAATTCTTGAACCTAGTTCGAGGTTAATTTTTTTTAAGTTCTTATTTAAATTCTAGTTAGTTAACAAACGATGTTGGGAAAATTGGACAGTCACATACAGAAGCATGAAACTGGATTACTTTCTTACACCATATACAAAAATAAACACAAAATGGATGAAAGACCTAAATGTGAGACAGGAATCCATCAAAATCCTAGAGGAGAACACAGGCAACAACCTCTTTGACCTTAGCCGTGCAACTTCTTGCTAGGCACATCGCCAAAAGCAAGGGAAACAGGGCAAAAATGAACTATTGGGGACTTCATCAAGATAAAAAGCTTTTGCACAGCAAAGGAACAATCAGTAAAACTAAAAGGCAACCTACAGAATGGGAGAAGATACTTGCAAATGCCTTACCAGATAAAGGGCTAGTAACCCAAATCCATAAAGAACTTATCAAACTCAAGACCCAAAAAACCAAAAAATCCAGCTAAGAAATGGGCAGAAGACATGATCAGACATTTCTCCAAAGAAGACATACACATGGCCAATAGATGCATAAAAAATGTTCAACATCACTCAGCATCAGGGAAATACAAATCAAAACCACAATGAAATACTACTGTACACTTGTAAGAATAACTAAAATTAACAACTCAGGAAACAACAGATGTTGGTGAGGATGTGGAGAAAGGGGAAGCCTCTTACACTGTTGGTAGGAATCCAAACTTGTGCAGCCACTTTGAAAAACAGTATAGAGATTCCTCAAAAAGTTAAAAATAAAGCTACCCTATGACCCAGTAATTGCACTACTAGGTATTTATCTAAAGGATACAAACAGTGATTCGAAGGGGCACATGCACCCCAATGTTTACAGCAGCAATGTCCACAGTAGCTAAAATATGGAAAGAACCCAGATGTCCATCAACAGATGAACAGGTAAAGATGTGGTGTGTATACACACACACACACACACACACACACCAGAATATTACTCAGCCATCAAAAAGAATGAAATCTTGCCACTTGCAACAATGTGGATAGAGCTAGAGAGTATTATGCTAAGCAAAATAAGTCAGTCAGAGAAAGACAAATACCATATGATTTCACTCATATGTGGAATTTAAGAAACAAAACAGATGAACATAGGGGAAAGGACGGAAACATAAAATAAGATGAAAATTGAGAGGGAGGCAAACCATAAGAGATGCTGAACTCTAGGAAACAAAATGAAGGTTGCTGGAAGGGAGGTGTGTTGGGATGGGGTAAGTCGGTGATGGGTATTATAGGGGGGAGCCCATGATGTAATGAGCACTGGGTGTTATATGCAACTGATGAAGCACTAAATTCTACCTCTGCAACTAATAAAAAAATAAATTAAAAAAAATTCTAGTTAGTTAACATATAATGTAATATTGGTTTCAGGAGTAGAATTCAGTGATTCATCTCTTACATATAACACCCAGTGCTCATCACAATGCCTTCCTTAATGCCCATCACCCAATTACCCCCTCCCCTCACCCACCTCCCCTCCAGCAATCCTTAGTTTGTTCTCTATCTTTAAGAGTTTCTTATGGTTTGTCTCCCTCTCTTTTTTTCCCCCTTCCCCTAAGTTCACCTGTTTTGTTTCTTAAATTCCACATATGAGTGAAATCATGGTATTTATCTTTCTCTGACTTACTTCACTTAGCATCATACACTTTAGTTCCACCCATGTCATTGTAAATGGAAAGACTTCATTCTTTCTGAGTGCTGAGTAATATTCCACTGTGTATATGTATGTGTGTGTGTGTGTGTGTGTGTGTGTACACACACCACATCTTTATCCATTCAGCTGATAGACTTTTTTTTTTTTTAAGATTTTATTTATTTATTTGACAGAGAGAGAGAGACAGCGAGAGAGGGAACACAAGCAGGGGGAGTGGGAAAGGGAGAAGCAGGCTTTCCTGCAGAGCAGGGAGCCCGATGTGGGGCTTGATCGGAGACCCTGGGATCATGACCTGAGCCAAAGGCAGACGCTTAACAACTGAGCCACCCAGGCACCCCTCAGCTGATGAACTTCTGAGTTAATTATTTTCTCTTAGAAACATCCATACACACATTTCCCCAACTGTAGTAATTTTAAAACAAACCTCTAACAGTTTTTCAGATTCCCTCAATTTTTCTTCTTTTTGCCGCTGCTCTTGCATAACAGTCATATTGGTTCCAACCAAGTCATTGACCCTCATGGTGAGGCGCTCTATTTCCAACTCATTGGCACAGATAGTGTCATTGGCCTGCTCCAGCTTACTGCTCAGGTGCTGAATTTCTGACTGGCTGGACAGCTCCACAGACTCTAATTTCTGTTTTCGATTGACAAGCTGAGCCTAGAAACACAGATTACCAACAGACAGAAGTGAAATAATAAAAGAACAATTGACAAATAAGGAAGACTAAAATAAAAGCGAGTTTTACTTCCATAAAAATATAAAGCATTAGCTCATCTATAATAATCCACTCATGACCCAAAAAACCCATTCATGATAAAAACTGGGAATAGAAGGGAACTTTCTCAACTTGCTAAAGATGATCTAAAAAAAAAACTGTACAGCTAACACCATACTTAATAATGAGAAACTCAAAGCTTTCCCAATAAGATCAGATATAAGTCAAGGATATACCTCTCACTACTCCTTTTTAATATCTTCTGGATGTCCTTGCTAATGCAATAAGGCAAGAAAAGGAAATAAAAGGTATACAGATGGGGAAGGAAGACATAAAGCTGCCTTTGCTCAAGGATAACATGATCGTCTATGTAGAAAATCTGAAAGAATCAACAACAAATAACCCTCCTGGAAGATTCCTCAAAAATTAGAAATAGAACCCTACCATCTAGCAATCCCACTACTGGGTATTTACTCAACAAATACAAAAACACTAATTCAAAGAGAAACATGCTATGTTTACAGCATTATTTATAATAGCCAAGATATGGAAGCAGCCCAAGTGTCCACCAATTGATGAATGGATAAAGAAGAGGTAGTATATATACACAATGGAATATTACCTATAAAAAGGAATGAAATCATGCCATTTGCAACGACATGGATGGAGCTAGAGAGTATAATGCTAAGAGAAATAAGCCAGAGAAAGATTAATACTATATGATTTCACTCATAAGTGGAATTTAAGAAACAAAACAAAGGAACAAAGGGAAAAAGAGAGAGAAAGAAACAGACTTTAATTAGAGAGAATAAACTGATGGCTACCAGAGGGGAGGTAGGTGAGGAGGTAGAGTTAAATAGGTGATACAGGGATTAAGGAATACTCTTGTTGTGATGAGCACTGGATGATGTATGGAATTGTTGAATCACTATATTGTACACCTGAAACTAGTATTACACTATATGTTAAGTAACTGGAACTAAAATGAGAACTTTAAAAAAAAAGAAAAGAAAAAAAAAACCCTCCTGGAATTAATAAGCAATTATAGCAAAGTTGCAGGATATAAGGTTAATAGACAAAACTCAATCACTTTTCTATATACCAATAATGAACATGTGGAATTTAAATTAAAAACATGGTATCATCTACATTAACACCTGAAAAAATTAAACATTTAAGTGCAAATATAACTAAATAAGTACAAGATCTATTTAAGGGAAACTATAAAACTGATGAATTAAATTAAAAAAAACTAAGATAATGGGGAGAAATTCCATGTTCATGGATAGGAGAACTCAATACAGTCAAGATGACAGAACTTCCAATGTGATCTATGGATTCAACAAAATCCCAATCAAAATCCCAGCAAATTATTTATGGATATTTACCAACTGAATCTAAAGTTTATATGGAAAACCAAAAGACTCAGATTAGCCAACATAATATTGAAGAAGAAAAAATAAGTTGGTGGACTGATGCTACCTGACTTCACAATTTACTATAAAGTAATGATTATCAAGACAGCATAATACTGGTGAAAGAAAAGACAAACGGTTTAATAGAACAGAATAGAGAGCCCAGCAATGGACCCCCATAAATAGAGTCAACTGACCTTTGACAAAGGAGCAAAGGCAATACAATGGAAGAAAGACAGTCTCTTCAACAGATAGTCCTGGAACAACTGGACATCAATAAGCAAAAAAATAAATCTAAAGAAAGACCTTCTACCTTTCATAAAAATTAACTCAAAATGGATCACAGACCTAAATGTAAAATGCAAAACTATAAAACTCCTAGAAGATAGCATAAAAGAAAACCTAGATAACTTTGGGTATAGGAATGCTTTTTTAGATATAACACCAAAAACATGAGCCCTGAAAGAAATAACTGATAAGCTGAACTTGATTCAAATTAAAAATTTCCACTCTCTGAAAGAAAAGATCAAGAGAACAAGACAAGACAAGCCAGGGTCTAGGAGAAAATATTTGCAAAAGACATACCTGATAAAGGACCATTATACAAAATGTAATAAGAATTCTTAAAACCCAGGAATAAGGAAACAAACAACTCCATTAAAACATAGGTCAAAGACCTGAAAAGACATCTCACCAAAAAAGATATACAGATGGCAAATAAACATATGAAAAGATGATCTACATTACATATCATCAGGGAAATGCAAATTAGTACAATAATTACACATCTATTGGAATGGCCAAAATCTGAAACAGTGATGACACCAAATGCTGGTGAAGATGTGGAGCAGCAGAAACTCTCATACATTGCTGGTATGAATACAAAATGTTACATTTTGGAAGACAATGCAGTGTTCTCTTACAAAATTTAATATATTCTTACCAGACAATCCAGCAATTGTGCTTCTTGCCATTTACCCAAAGGAGTTGAAAACATTATGTTCTCACAAAAACCTGCACATGTATGTTCACAGCAGTTTTATTCACAATTGCCAAAACTTGGAAGCAACCAAGATGTCCTTCAGTAAGTGAGTGGATAAATAAATTGTGGTACATCCAAACAATGGAGTATCATTCAGTGTTAAAAACATGAGTTATCAAGACTTGAAAAGACAGGAAGGAACTTTAAATGCACATTAATAAGGGAAGGAAGCCCATCTGAAAAGACTATCTACTGCTTGACTCCAACTATATGACATTCTGGAAAAGGCAAAACTAGAGAGACAATGAAAGTATCAGTGATTATGGGGGTGCAGGGCAGGAGAAAGATGAACAGGCCAAGCACAGAGGAATTTTATGACCGTGTAAATACTCGGTATGCTATTACAATGATGGGTGTATGTCATTATACATTTGTACAAACCCATACAGACCATACAATACCAAGAGTAAGCCCTAAAGTAAACCATCGTGTGTCAATGTAGGGTCATCCCTAGTAACAAATGTAGCATTCTGGTGAGCGATGTTGAGAATGGAGAAGGCCATGCATGTACGGCAGCACAAAGGAAATCTCTGTACCTCCATCTCCACGTTGTTGCACACAGAAAACTGCTCTTAAAAAAATGAAATCTTTAGAAATCATATAATAAATATATTGAAAAGAAGGGGTAAGAAATAATTGAGAAAGTAAAGGGATTCCTCAGGAGAACAGATGCTGCCCACCTACTACAAGAACAGCTGCATTATTCTCCCACTAGTGCAGAAGTCTAACTGCATCTGAGTCATCACATAGGAAAAACTGGGTTCCTCCCCTCTTTATACCATAGGAAATATAGGAATGATAATGCATTATTTTCTTATGGAAACTTACAAATTAGGGTTTTTTCTTAATCACTACACCTCTTAAATTTCCAAGTCAAATTTTCCTATCTCCCCACCCCAGAACATGTTGCATGTAGTTAATTCTTCTGTATTTTCAGATATATTACAAACATGCATATTCAGATGATTCAAATTGACCACAAGATGTTTAAATTTGGCGTGGGGAGAATTGAAGACTCTTGATCCTTGAGAAAAAAAGTGCATGGAGGAGAGGAAAGATTGGTTCTATCATCAATATTTAGACACTCCCTGAGCTAAAAGACTTAACCCAAGACAGTGCATCTCATTTAGTTTCTTCCAATGATTTATCTATTGAGGTACATCAAATAAAACTGGTTAGTGACTCTCTCACAGACCTATAGTATAAAGTACCAGCAGACTTAGATAATTGCTAGGCTGTGTATCCCGGCTAACCTGGTTTTTAATTCCCAACTTTCTAGTGTTCACAAGTTTTAATCCTGTATCCAGATAGGTATTTCATCTAAATACTGAAGATGGACACCAATCACTTGTGTAAGTACAACTTGCCTTACTGTAAATATTTTTAGAAGGTAAAGGTATTCAATTTCATTTTTAGAAATACAAATGGAAATGTCTCTGGGAAATCAATCTGCCATGGATTAAAGATTTTACTGTGTACTGTGCAGGACCCAAATCCTACACTATGGTCACATAAAGTAGATGCTCAGTAATGCCCATCAGCCAGAGGAATGCTGGAAGGAGAAAGGTGAAGAAACAGACAAATAGTGTTTGTATGAATTACAGATCAAGATTCCAATGTAAAGAACCAAAAACTTTTTATCAGATTCCTATAATAGTCTGAAAAAAAGACATCAAATAGGTTTAGGTCCACAAGAATAACTGCCAAGCATGCAATTGTCTCCTAACTTTTAAAATATAATATACACGTTTTTTTGCCCCAAATGAAACTCTTATAAAGAACCTTGTACAGAAAAAATAACCGAAGAGACTGGGCAAGGGTGAGGAGGAAAGGCTGGAGCTCAACTTGCTGAACCTTCCCGACCCCACCTTAAACTGCACAGCAGCCCTGGGCCTTGGCAGAACAGAGCTAGAAAGCCTCTGCCCAAATGGACACTCAGGATGAAAGACAATACATACCTGCAAAACACTAGCATTATGTGTTTAACACTGCAGTAGCAGGCGCCTGAGCAGGGTGCCTCAGTCAGTTAAGTATCTGCCTTCAGCTCAGGGTCATGATCCCAGGGTTCTGGGTTCGAGCCCCATGTCAGGCTCCCTGCTCAGTGGGGAATCTGCTTCTCTCTCTCCCTCTGCACCTAACCCTGCTCTTGCTATCTCTATCTTTCTCTCTCAAATAAATAAAATCTTTAAGCAAAAACAAAACACTGCAATAGCTATTTAATACTCCTTAGTTCAAATCTGCAATCTTGAAGGTATAGTTTAAGTTCAAGTTTAACCAGTGAGTCTAGATTTGATACTTAAAAACTATCCAACTTCTTAGTTGTGAAGAATCAAGAACATAGCCTTCTTTTATTGACTCACTATTTCAGTCACATACAAATAGTGTTTAAGCACAGTAGGAAGTACATAATCATTCTAGGACAAATTCTCAAATTTCATTGACTAGAATTAATACACTTGGCTGGTGCAATCTGATAGGGCAGTCACTACTGACGTGTGGCCAACTGAGCACCTGAACTGTGACTGGTCTGCACTAAGAGGTACACAAACTATAAAATACACCCTGGATTTCAAAGCCTCAGTTAAAAAAAAAAAAAAAAGTAAGTGCTATAATGATATCTTTGGTATACTGAGTTAAATATACACATTTTACCTCTTTCTTTTTACCTTTTAAATGTGACTGCTAGAAAATTTTAAGTTACATATAGCTCTCATTTTATTTCTATTGAACAGAACTACACTAGAATATCTCAAGAATACCTTTTCCAAGACTTAAAAGTTAGAAACAATCATACAAACTACTTATAAGGTAACGATTATTTCTCTTAAATATCTGGCATTAGAGGTATCTTAAGGCTAATATATTTTTGAATTTTTTTTTTGCAATAACTACCACCAATAATTTCTTGAACTCGAAACCAGAACTTCTTATTTTTTCTTAGGTTTTAAAAAATTTATTTTTTACATGTGCATAAGAGGAAACTGAAAAACACACGAAGCAAAGAACAAGATCATCCACAATCACAAGCAGTTTACAGTTTGACTTTTAAGTCCCACGTGTGTCTCTCTACACAAGTAAGCATTTTAATGTAATTAAGATCATACAGTTAAGCATCATGCTTTTTTACACACCATGAATAGTTACCATTTCAAACTCCTCAAACTATGAGTATTTGGATAACCAAGAATATACTACACCAACGCCATCTGAAAGGAAAAAAATGTAATCCTGCCTTTCTTGGTGATAAAAATTTTGTAAAAGACAAAAATGGCAACAGGCCTCTAGATAAAGATATTGGCAGGGTTACAATTATAATACTGCATTCTCTTAATGTTCAATTAAAACTGAGACATAAAGTAACAGTACCCAACGTATAACACTTCTAAAAGAATTCATTATCCAATTTATACTATTCAAATATTAGCAGGGAGGTATGTTTCCATTGAAACACTTAAAGTATTCCTATAGTACAGCCAAAGAGATACACGCACAATAACAGTTATCACTAAAATGTAAATATGAACCCATCCCCATATATCTCTCTATATATACTTCCTTCTGCCCCTCTGCAGAACTCCCTCTTATTAATCTAACATGTGGCATTCTAACTACTCTGTTGGAATGGGTGGAATTATCTCAACAACACAACCACAGCAGAGGTATTAAAAGTAAAGAAATAATTAAAAAGGCAATTTATAGGTAAGATGGGAATAAAAGCTGAGGTAGGCAATGGAAATGTGAGAATAGGGAAAGCGCTGGGGGCTGGGATTTCGGTCAAATCCTTCTCTGGCTTTACAGCCTGTAATCCTGGCGCTTCAGCGGAACAGCTTCCCAGATAGTGAGATTGCTCAGAACAATGTGATATGAAGCAGCAAGGGCTTTTTATTTTCCAAAGGATCCCAGAATGAAGCTATGACTGTGGCAGGATCCATCTTTATCAACCTTCCCATCAGTGTCAACTCCAAATGCGTCAGCGCGGGCCAGAGCCTTGTAGCATTTCCAACAGGTAGGAGCTTGAAGAGCCCATAAGAGACTGGCTCCCCGTAACACCCACTTATCACTGTTGTGTCTCTGTCACCATAGACTTTAAACAGTAGGTCTGACCCAATTCAATTACCTCTGATAGTTCTACCAAGACAACAGATTAACATTTGAGTTAAGACCATCTTTTCTTCATAGGTTGTAATATGAAAAGGATGCTTTAAAAATACTAAATTTATACTTATCTATCTATCTATATAATTGAAAAGTGGATTTAAAACTAACTTGAATGATATCGTATAGCTCATCTAAATATTTCAAAAGGAAAACATATATATTTAATGCAACCTCCATTTTTCTCACGTAACATTTATCAGCTAAATATTTTATACTCTGTGCTGGCTTAATATTTTAATTTTTAAAAATGTTTTCATGTTCTCTAAGAATTCCCTTAATATCTCCTTTCAACACTCGTGTATGGGCAAGAGGGAAAGTAGCAGGTGATTTCTTGCCTTCTAAACAGAAATAACTTTGTTTTAGTGACTAAACCAATCCTTTTCTATGCATATATAACCATCATTCTATCATTGCATCTAATAATGTCACGTTGTTTAACAACTGTTCTTTTTAATATAATACATTTTAATATTTGATAGAACATCACCCTCACTCTTTTAGAAAATGCTGCTTAGTACCATTCATTTATTCTTCCATAAAAATTTTAGAATCACTCTGTCAAGTTCTCAAAATCTAATAGTCAATAAATTATGTGGATAACCATTTAGGGGAAAAAAGCAAATTCACCTTATCAAATACCATATAATAATAATTTTCAGATCAAATATATAAAAAAGAAATTATAAAGCAGAAGAAATCTTGGCTTAGGTAAAGCTTTATAGTATGACATCAAAGATAGAAACCCTACAGAAAAAACTAAAAGAGAATTAAGAAATTCTAAATAACTGTTTATAAAACAACTGTATTTCCATTAAAACTATTAGTCAAAAATTAAGTAAACTAGGAAACACCCAGAATTGCAACAAAATAGTAAAGGGTTATAATGTAGGAAAGGCTATTTCAAAATAGTAAAATATAAATCTCCTAAAAGAAAAATGAGCAAGAGACACAAACAATTTACAAAAAATGGAAATGTCTGCAAGTAGATGAAAAAATGCACAACCTGATTCATAATTAAAGAAATGCACATTAAGACAAATAATCATATATCGTATTTTTCACCTATCAGATTGGCAAAGACAAACCTAAAAGTAGGGGAAATTAAAAAAAAATAATAGGGCGCCTGGGTGGCTCAGTGGGTTAAAGCCTCTGCCTTCGGCTCAGGTCATGATCTCAGGGTCCTGGGATCCAGCCCCACATCGGGCTCTCTGCTCAGCGGAGAGCCTGCTTCCCCCTCTCTCTCTGCCTGCCTCTCTGCCTACTTGTGATCTCTCTCTCTCTCTCTCTCTGTCAAATAAATAAATAAAAATCTTAAAAATAAATAAAAAATAAAAATAAAAATAAAAAAAATGTACAATTACACTAGTATAGCAATTTCACTTCTAGGGCCATTTCCTAAGAATATAAATGGACATATACTCCTAGATGTTTAGATAAAGACATTCACCCAAGCACTATTTACAAGAGTAAAAAAGTAAAAAACTAAATGTTCTACTACAATAAGGGATTCAATATATAAATTATGGTACATTTAATGGTAGACTGGACTTCTATGCAATCATTAGGACTACACATTTGTTGATCTGTCATATTTAAAAGGAAAATTTTAAGCATGAAAATCAAATAAAATACTGTAATAAAGTGCTTAGTGCACCTAAATAATAAGAAAAATATTAAATGGCATAAAGAGAGAAATTGACAGTAATATATTAAATAGTAGGGGCTTTAACACCCTACTTACATCAATGAATAGATCCATCCAGACAGAAAATCAGTAAGGAAACACTGGCCTCAAATGATACATTAGACCAGACAGATTTAACAGATATAAACAAAACATGTCATTCAAAAACTGCAAAACACACACTCTTCTCAAGTACACATGGAATATACTCCAGGATAGATCACATGTTAGGCCACAAAACAAACCACAATAAATTCAGTAAGACTGAAATCATATCAAGCATTTTTTCTGCCCACAACAATATGAAAAGAGAAATTGATTACAAGTAGAAAACTGGAAAAAACACAATCATATGGAGACTATACAACATGCTATAAACAACTAAGTGGTCCACAAAAAAATCAAAAAGAAAAAATACCTTGAGACAAATGAAAATGGAAACACAATGCAGCAAAAGTAGTTCTAAGAGGGAAGTTCATAAAGATAGAGGCCAACATCAAGAAATAAGACAAATCTCAAATGAACAATCTAACTTTACACATAAAGGAAATGGGAAAACAAGAACAAAGCCTGAAGTTAGTAGAAGGAAGAAATAATAAAGATCAGAGGAAATAAATGAAATAGAGACATAAAAAATAGAAAAGATCAATGAAACTAAAAACCAGTCCTTGGAAAAGATAAATAAAACCAATGAATCTCTAGCCAGATTGATAAGAAAAACAAGAGAGAAGAAACAAACAAAAAAGTTACAACTGACACCAAAGAAATACAAAGGACCATAAAAGGCTACCACAAACAATTACATGCCAACAAATTGGAAAATCTTCAGAATGGATAAATTCCTAGAAACACACAACCTTCCAAGATTAAATCACACAGAAATAGAAAATCTGAATCAACCAATTACAAGTAATGAAACTGAATCAGTAATTTTAAAACTCCCAAAATACAGAAGTCCAGAACCAGGCAGCTTTACAGGTGAATTCTACAAAACATTTAAAGAAGGGTTAGTACCAGAGCATCTGGGTAACTGTCAGTTAAAGCATCTGACTTCCGCTCAGGTCATAATCCCAGGGTTCTGGGATCGAGCCCCACATCAGGCTCCCTGTTCAGCAGAGAGCCTGCTTCTCCCTCTCCCTCTGCCTGCCACTCTGTCTACTTGTGCTATCTTTCTGTCAAATAAATAAATAAAGTCTTAAAAAAAAGAAAAGAGTTAGTACCCATCCTTCTCAAATTATTCTAAAATACTGAAGAGTAAGGAAAGCTTCCAAACTCATGAGGCCAGCATTACCCGAGTATCAAAACCAAAGACACCACAAAAAAGAAAATTATAAGTTAATATCCCTGACCAACATAGATGTAAAAAATCCTCAACAGAATGTTAGAAACTGAATTCAACAATACATTAAAAGGATCATGAACAAGAAGGATTTATTCCAGGAATATAAGGATGGTTCAACATCTGCAAATCAACGTGATATACCACAAAACGAAAGATAAAATCATATGATCACCTCCATACTTGCAGAAAAAGCATCTGACAATTCATCATCCATTATGATTAAAAACTCTTAACAAAGTAGATATAGAGGGAACATACCTCAACATAATAAGAGGCCATAAATGACAGATCCACAGCTAACTTCATACTCAACAAACTGAAAGCTTTTCCTCAAGATCAGAAATAAGACAAGGATGCGGACGCTCACCACTTTTATTCAACATAATATTGGAAATCCTGGCCACAGCAATTAGGCAAGGAAAAGAAATAAAAGGGCATCAATATTGGAAAGGAAAAAGTAAAACCATCAAACTTTGCAGATGGCATGACACTATATATAGAAAGCCCTAAAAACAACAGAAAAAACTGTTGGAATAAATAAATGAATTCAGTAAAGCTGTAGGATACAAAATTAACACATTAACATTCTGTACTTCTGTACACTAATAATGAGCTATCAGACAATTGCAATTACAAAATGACTACAATTACATTTTCATCAAAAAAGAATAAAACACCTAGGAATAAATTTAACCAAGGAGGTGAAAGATCTGTCCACTGAAAACCATAAGACATTGATGAAAGAAATTGAAGACGACACAGATAAATAGAAAGATAGTCCATGCTCTTGAATTGGAAGAATTAATAGTTAAAATGTCTATACTACCCAAAGCAATCCACAAATTCAGTGCAATCCCCATCAATATATCAATGGCATTTTCCATAGAACTGTAACAAAGAATCCTAATGTTTGTGTGGAAGTACAAAAGATCTCAAGTAGCCAAAGTGATACTGAGAAAGAACAAAGCTGGTGTTATCGTGCCCCCTAATTTCAAACTATAGCACAAAGCTATAGCAATTAACACAGTATGATACTGGTATGAAAACAGACACATATATTAATGGACTAGAATAGAGACCAGAAATAAGCCCACTTACATCATCAATTAACCTATAACAAAGGAGGTAAGAACAAACAATGGGGGAAAGAGTCTCTTCAATAAATGATGGTAAAACTAGACAGCTACATGCAAAAGAATGATATTAGGTCACTATCTTACACTATCTACAAAATTCAAAATGGATTAAAGACGTGAACATAAGAACTGAAACCATAAGACTCCTAGAAGAAAACATAGGCGGTAAGCTCTTTGACATCAGTCATAGCAATATTTTTTTGGACCAGTATCCTGTGGCAAGGGCAACAAAAGCTAAAATAAACAAATGGAATTACATAAAACTAAAAAGGTTTTGCATGATAAAAGAAACTGTAAACAAAACAAAAAGGCAATCTACTAAATGGGAAAAGATACTTTCAAGTCATACATCTGATAAGGGGTTAAAATTCAAAACATATAAAGAACTTACACAATTTAATATCAAAAAACCAAACCTGATTTAAAAGTGGGCAGAAGACATGAACAGACATTTTTCCAAAGACATCCAGATGACCAACAGACACATGAAAAGATGCTCAGCATCACTCATCATCAGTGAAATGCAAATCAGAACCACAATGATATATCACCTCACACCTGTTAAAATGGTCAGTATCAAAAAGATAAAATAGCAAAGTATTGGTGAGGATGTGGAGAAAAGGGAGATCTTATACAGTGTTGGTGGGATTGTGAATTGGTGCAGCCACTATAGAAAACAGTCTGGAGTCTCCTCAAAAAATTAAAAATAGAAATACTGTATGATACAGTAACCCTACTTCTGGGTATTTATCTGAAGAAAACAAAAATACCAACTCAAAGAGTTCACTGCCTCACTGCTTAAACTAGCCAAGATATGGAAACAACCCAAGTGTCCATTAATAGATAAATGGCTAAAGAAGATGTAGGGGGTATGGGTGCTGGTGTGTATTTGTATTCTATGAGAATGGAATATTACTCTGTTATTTAAAAAAAAAGAATGAAATCTTGCCACTTTGACAACACGGATGGACATAGAAGGCATTATACTTAGTGAAATAGGTCAGACAAAGACAAATACTGTATGATTTCACCTATATGTGGAATCTAAAACCCAAACATACATATTACCCCCCCAGCACACAACAGAGTTTTTCTAGTAAATGTACGTGACTGTGATGTACAGTGCATAGAAGCACAGAAAAAGTTGGAAGAAATTTACACCAAAATGTTAATCATGAGAGATCTCTAGACTATGGAATTATGGGTGATTTTATTTAATTCTTATCTCCCTGACATTATCTCATTTTTCCAAAATGAACACGTATTCAGTAACTTTAATAGCTGATGAAAAGAACTTGAGCAAACATAGGACTCAAAGATTGAGAAGTTATTGAGAACTCCACTTCCACATATTAAAAAATATGTAAGAAAAAAGTTAATATCAAATTTTTAAAAACTGGGGGGAAGTGTGGATGTTGATCTCCATTTATCCAATCTCCCAGATTCTCTCTCTTGACTGTTTAATGGTGACTCACATATCACCAAAATGTAACATGTCAACCTTCACTGGATTCCAGTTTGAACATCCAACTGTACAAAGACATAATTTAAGACAACTGGGGAAGTCTGAACAGACTGAATATTAAATTAATAAATTATTTGTTCTGTTAATGTCATACTGGTATATTATAATTTTTAAAGTCCTTATCTGTTAAGAAACATAACAATTTCTGTGATTTGCTTGGTAATATTCCAGCCAAAGGTAAAAAGTGGGAAAGGATGAAACAAGATTGGCAAAGTGAATTGTTGGTCAATCAGTACAGTCTTAGTTTTGCAACTAAAACAAGTTCTAGAGCTCTGTTACACAACATGCATAGAGTTAACATTACTATACTCTTTAAAATGGTTCAGATGGTAAATTTTAATGTGTTTTCTACCACAATAAAAAAAAGACTAGCAAAATGATGGTAACTATTAATGCTGGGTAACAACTATCCAGAAATTTATTTAAAAGTTTTGTTTTTTTTTAAATGATGGTCATACAGCATTGCCACATATTGAATCACAGAAATGTTTAATTTTGTTTAGTTTGTTAAGGGGGAAAGAAAAATATATTATCATTTTTGTGGTACGCAGGCAGAGTAGTTTTAAACAAACTATCAGGAGAATAATTCAAATACCCTTACAAGGGAAAACAAATGTTGGCTTTTTAAAGGCTTCCTATTCTGGCCTTGCTGAATTATGGTAAATAAAAATCTCACTTCTACTAACAATGAAATTTAATTATGTAGAGTAATCACAATAGTAATTTTAAAAAAAGGATTTGCAATCAGTAATAAGCACACTCCACAGATGAGTAATTGAGAACTAAAAAGTAGGACTTGATTTTCTTTTTTTTTTTCCAATCTGAAAGCTACAATTAGAATATAACAGTGTCTTATAGCAATTTATGTTTGAACAGTGCTTTAGCATTCAGGTCAAAAAAACTGCAGTCTAGACAGCCAGGATTTTATTGGCCCACTCTGACTGCTTAGCTTGCTGCAGCCTAGTAAATAATTTTCTTCCTTGAGGTTGCTGTGGGCCCCTCCTGCCATCCTGAGTAGAGTCACTCAGAGCAGAGCCATTCACAGGATTTTATTGGCCAGCTGATATTTCAGGGGAATGATTACAAGCCAAAACATTACTGAGATTTAAAGCAGCAAATAATGCAGATTGTTTTTTAAAAAAAAAATTTTTTTAACCTTCCCTTCAGCTCTTTTAACTTACCCAGTAATTCCCTCATTCTATAAAACTGAGATAACTAACCTTAACAGATTATCATGATGTTAAACAGACAACACAGAACCACATATTCTAGATAACTGGAATCTAGAAGAAGCACTGAGACTGTGTCTAGCACACAATAGATGGTCACAAATATTTGTTCCCCTCTATATTCATTTCCTTTTATGTTCTTGGTTTTTAACTGAAAAAGCAAACAGAGTATGTTCTAAGAAGAAATATCCCTAAATTAGATATTCTTTGGTTTTGCTTAAGTCACTAGTTCTTTATTTAAAAAAAGATTTCTAAAAAGTGTTTCTGTTGCCACAAAGATACTGCTTTTAGTTAGCATGCATAGCAATGCAGTGTGAATCTCTTGGTACCTGTCGGCCAACAGGCAGCTGCGCTGAAGCTCCCTGGCTGAGGCATCTCGGCCAAGGTACCCCAGTTAGCAGAAATGGAGCAAGACATGGAAATGGAGCCAAGGCAAAAGCCAGAAACAGCCAGACTAGTAAGCCAGAGACCCAAAGAAAAGGAAAGGGAGACAGAGAAAGAACGGAGGTAGAAAGAGAGAGAAGGGGAGGGACAGAAGGAGAGAAAAAGGGAAGACCAAGATCAGGAGAGTGACATGAGAGTGCGGAGTGAGCAGGAGAATGCAAGACAGAGAGTGCAAGACGGAGCATGAGGGAGGAGCGAGAAAGCAAAAGAGCGCGTGGCACGAAGACACGGGTGGACACAAGTGTGGACATGAGTGAGCAAACACGGACTACATTAAGCTAGTGCCAATGCCATCAAGACTTCTCCGCCTCTCATTATTTTAAAATGGCTTAAACCTACCTGAATTATCTCTGATTGTTCGGCCAAAGCCTTCCTCTGTGCCTCCAGAGAAGACACCTGTTGCTGATAAATTAAGCGTTGCTTCTCCCAGTCCAGTGATTTCTGACGAAATTCCTGAAGAGGCAATTAAGGTACTTAACTTGTAAGTGCTTCCCCTTGCTGTCCTGCTTCCCAGATTCACTTTTACTTTAATTTTCCCCTTCCTCCCTGGGCATACACGCACCTTTCTCCCCAGCAGGAGCCCCATTACTCACTTAGCTGATAGAACTGTGGAGCAATACTGAATTCCTGACATTCTGTGCCTCTGGATATCTGTCTTTCTAAATTTAACACCCTAATGGTGAAGAGTATGAAACACAGATGCTAAATCCTAGGTTTGTGATGATTGTCATAGATTTGCTGCCACCTAAAGGTTGTTATCATTTTTAGTGATTTTTCAGAAAACTGATCTTAAGAGAACTAAAATCTCAAAATGTGATTAGGGGGGTTCCAACTACCTAAATTCTTGATATCCAAACCCAGAAACTGAACAGATGAAATAAATTTTCAGATGAGTAGCCAAATTCTTACTTCTAGTATCTGACATTCAGGAACAAAATAGATTCAGATAATGTAATACCCTTTGACATCCAAAATTTTATTAACTCAACAGAAGAACTGCAAAGACTTCAATAACAAGGCAATATCTGTACTAAATTCTAACAGATATTTGTAACCCAAAGCCAAACAGTCAAAATTAACCATGGATCACTTCCAGTTGATAAGAAAAGGAGCCCAATATTTATGAAAATAAGGCAAATCAAAGCGATTTCTATATCACTATCCTCCAGGATATCAAGTATATCCTCCACTATATCAACTCCAGCAGTCTCAAGCTAGTTTGGGATAATCACCGTTAACCAGCTTTCTGATAGTCACTCACTCACTCATTCACTCTCTTATATATGCCAGGAACTGTTCTAAGTGGTGGGGCTACAATAGTTAACAAACAAAAAGTCAAGCCCAACTCAACTGGCAATAGGCAACACATTCACTGTGTAATACATTAGATCATCATAGCTGTTTTGGAGAAAATGGAGCACAGAGTGCTGAGTTGGGGGTTGCAATTTTAAAAAGGGATGGCATTTAAGTCAACTCCCAGGGAGATGGGGATGAGATTACACAATTCAGGGAAGGAAAAGGCAAGTACAAAGTAGGCTTGAAGTGGAAGCATCCTGGTATGTTTAAGGGTAAGCAAGGATGTTGGTGTGGCTTAAATGGAGTAAAGGGAAAACCAGGTAAAGAAAGGTCAGTTAACAAGGAGCGAGACTATGTAGGTCATCAGGATAAATTTGGCTTTTAAGAGAAGGTACTGGAAGGTTTTTATAAAGAGGACATGCTTTGACTTACAACAGAATCATTCCGGCTGCTGTGTGGAGAAAAGAGAAGTGGAGGGTCACTCTAAGGCTTTCAGCTTGAAAAGCTGAGGAATGGAGTTGCCATTAAACAGGAATGGTATTGGGAGATGGGGAAGAGGAAACCAGGAAGTTTATTTTGGACGTGTCAAGTCTGACACAGCTTTAGACATCAAGGTGGAGCTGTGAAACAGCTGAAACAGGCAGTTGGAAATTATTCTGTAGCAAAAAGGACAAGTCAATGCTGGATATATAAATGTGGGAATTATCAACATGTATACAGTGCTAGAAACTATGAGACTGAATGATATCGCCAAGGGAGTGAGCACAGATACAAAAAAGAAGAAGTCCAATGACATAACCCCTTGGGTATTCCAATGTTAAAAGGATGGGGAGAAAAAGAGATTGAGAAGGGGTAGCTAACAAGGTAGGAGAAAGCCCAGGAAAGTGTGGTTGTTCTCTAAGTCAAATCAGGAAAGTGTTTTAAGGTGGAAGTCATTGGTGACCTCCATGTAAATAGCTTCCAGAGAGTGATGGGGCAAAACCTTTACTGAGCGGATGCAAGAAAAATGGACAAAAAGGAACTGGAGATAGCTACAGATGCCTAACGTAGTTTAGTTACAAAATGAAGAGAAAAAATGGGGCAGCATCCAGAGGGAGAGAGAGGTCAAGACAGGATATTTAAGAGTGGAGAAGTCTGGATGGTGGTGGAAAACATCCAGTAGGGAGGAAGGGAGGCGCACAAAAGAGAAGAATGGCTGGAGCCATGTCTTGGGTAGGGGCCGGGGAGAGTATGGACAGTTCCGTCAGCAGGAAGGCAGAATATACGAACACAGATGCAAACAGGGGGGCAGACACAGTGTTGGAAGTTTGTGAAAATTCTCTTATCACTTCCATTTTCTCATTGAAATGGAAAGCTAGATCATCACCCAAAGGTGAGAATGTGGGGAAAAGTGTTGACAGTTTGAGAAAAGAGAAAGTATAAAATAGTCATTATGGAAAGTAGCAGAGTGAAGGGAAATGTAGTATGATTGTGGAAAGCATTAGGAACTCTTTGAGGTAGGTGACCATGAATTTAAAATGAATTTAAGTATGATTATGTTTTTCTCCAGCCATGTTCTGTCAAATATAGCAAGCAGAGAGCGGGCAGAAACCTGGATTTAATTAGAGTTATGGTTTTTGTTTTTTTTTTAAAGATTTTATTTATTCATTTGACACAGAGAGAGAGATTACAAGTAGGCAGAGAGGCAGGCAGAGAGAGAGGAGAGAGGAGGAAGCAGGCTCCCTGCTGAGCAGAGAGCCCGATGTGGGCCTCGATCCCAGGACCCTGGGATCATGACCTGAGCCGAAGGCAGTGGCTTTAACCCACTGAGCCACTCAGGAGCCCTAGAGTTATGGTTTTGCCAAGCAAACATGATGAAGAAAGGGACACAAGAGCTGAAGGGGAATGTAAGGAATGTAACCATGAAATTTAAGCTGTGTAACGACTGACACGTGAGGACATGATGTAAGCTATCCAGCAATGAAAAGGTGGCAGAATTCAATCACTTGGGGATGGGATCAAGTGATTATTGACAGTCAAGAGATTATTGAGACTAGAGGGAATGAGCTGAAAAGAGAAGGATGGTAGTTAAAGAATAAGATGATTAAAAATGTGATTCCAGGAAGGTTGTAAATTTGGTAATGATGACACCCAAGGAAGGCAGTGGGAATGGATGGATGAGACAAGGAGGAGATCAAGATGTCCACTGGAGGAAAGAACACCAAGGAATTCAAAGAGCAGAGTATTATAAGCATCATCCCTATAGATATTGAAATCCTCAAGAAGCATGACAAGGATAACACTGGAGAAGAGTGACAACGTCCTGGGAGCTGAAACCCTGGGCCAGGAAGTAACTCAGGGATCAGAAGATGGCTACTTTGCCTGGTTGGGCATACAAGCTAATGACATGAAAATCAAAGATGGGGGTTGAGGTAGAAATAAGAGAATGGTAATGAGCATTAAGAGGAAGATGAGGCATTTGGGAGAAAAAACCCAGGTGTCACTGAAAATGGCTGGGGAGAAGAAGCAGTATCTGCATAGCCCTCTGAGTCTAAGCTCTTCAAATGTATAAAAACATTACGACGTGAAAGAACGTTAAACACAGAAATTACAATTCTAAGTAGTAATAATGGCATTTTTGTGGGTGAAAGGTCACGCTGACAAATCGTAAGCAATATAGAGAGATGCTGAACAATGTTTCTCAAATTACAATCAGCCAGGGGAGGTAGATAAAATGCAGATTCCTAGGTCCCACGTAATACTGGAGCAGACTCTCTGACAGCCTAAAGAGGACCTCGGGGATTCTTAGGTACAGGAGAGCCAATGGCATGGACAGAGGAGGGGAGGGGCAGATGCAAAGGAAAAGAGGGACAGCCCTGCGCTGTTGCTTCCGCTACCTTTGGCAGCGTTAACTCACTGCCTCCCTTAAGTTGTTTGGGAAACAACAGACACAATAACTACAGAGTTAGTCAAGTCTTAATAAAAACAAAGTCACCAAAGAGAGGGGTAAAGGGCTTATTACATCTAAATGGGAACTGAGATAAACAATCCGACATGCACAGTACTCTATACAAAAAGCCGTGTACTTTCAACATTTACTAAGGCTCAACTCTATTGGGTGATAAATAAGACAAGGACACTGCCCATGGAGGATTGCTAGGAAATGGTGGTCAACACTTCTCAATATTGGTATTCTGGGTACAATCATTCTTCCTGTATGGAATGGTCCTGGGCATTCCCTGGTTTAGTGTCCCTAGTTCCTGTCCCCTCAACGCCAGTTTCACTCCCAGTCATCTGAACAACCAAAGCAATGTCTCCATATACTTCCAAATGCCCTCAAAGGGTGGCACTGCCCTACTGAGAACTACTGGTAGCCAGTAACCCCATCAACCCCAGGAAACCAGGTGATGACAGGATGTATCTCTGCACCTGCTCCATGGTAGTCCTGGAGGTGGTAGAAAAATCAGTTTCAGAGCTAGTACCTTCCTACAGGAAGGCTGACAACCACTATGAAGAAATTATTACTATGAACATACCTCTATTTTTCCAGTTAACCTCTCAATTTCAGACCGATCTTCCCTGTGATTTTTGGCATTTCCTCTGAAGTCCCTTATATGCTTTTTCTGTAGTTTTTCATAGCTTCTCTTCAGTCTGCCTAACTGTAGACACAGTTATTTCTAGACTTAAAATTTAAGAATTTGTAAACAGTGGTGGTGGAACAAATTGGTATCATGAAAGCAAGAGCAATGCTAAACAGTACTATTGAAAATAGACTGAGCATGTTAGATTTGCAAATTAAATACAAAACAATTCAAACCTGCATATAAAAAATAAACACTAGGAGAAAAAGATATTGCATCGGAGAAAAATACTGAGGGAAAAAATACTCTTTAAGCAAGACTTTGATTTTTATTATAATAGACTTGCACTTAAGGACCCCATAAACCACACCCATGATAAAAGCGGCAAATAAAAATTCCTCTCCTCTGTGGTTCTTTTTTTTTCTAAGATTTTATTTATTTATTTGACAGAGAGAGAGAGAGAGACCACAAGTAGGCAGAGAGGCAGGCAGAAAGAGAGGAGGAAGCAGGCTCCCCGCTAAGCAGAGAGCCTGACCCGGGGCTCAATACCAGGACCCTGAGATCATGAGCCGAGCTGAAGGCAGAGGCTTTAACCCACTGAGCCACCCAGGCCCCCCTCCTCTGTAGTTCTTGAACCATTCTCCCGTGGAACACTGATATGCAGTAAGCAGGAGAGGAGTATTTTGGAATTAAATATAAATAAAAGCAGTTTTTTTCCCAGTCTGAAGAATATTATTGAGTTGGTAGAATTTTCTTACTTTTCTTATTTATCCCAAAATGCTTCTGAATATATTGGATTCTCCATTATTTAAAATCTAGTAACTGACTTAACTCAAAAATTAAAATATTTAATATAGGTTCCTGGTGTCAATATTTCATAGTATTATATAAAAACAGCTTTATTGGGCGCCTGGGTGGCTCAGTGGGTTAAGCCTCTGCCTTCGGCTCAGGTCATGATCTCAGGGTCCTGGGATCGAGTCCCGCATTGGGCTCTCTGCTCGGCAGGGAGCCTGCTTCCCCCTCTCTCTCTACCTGCCTCTCTGCCTACTTGTGATCTCTCTCTGTCAAATAAATAAATAAAATCTTAAAAAAAAAAAACACAGCTTTATTTCTTTCAGGTACTCAACTGAGAAACACATTTATATAATCCCTGTTTAGACAATACCAAACACATAATTCAACAAGACTCTTTTGCCTGGATTCAAAGAACATAGAATAGATTTCTACCCCTGTATCTCCCATAGATCATATACTTCCCACTTTATCAAGTAGAAATGGGCACATTATCAAAATTCTAATGGTTAAAGAAACAGCATTATATAACATGCAATAGAATTAAAATCTCACTTCTTCATGTAGTTTCTTTAACTCCTGCTTGTAGTCCATAGCCATCTCTTGTTTGACTTTTTCATGTTCTTCTACCTGTTGACGCAACATTCCAACCTAGAAGCAAAAAGGTAGTAGTATTTTTCATTATTGGCATTGAAACAATATCCCTCAAACATAAAAATAGGAGATAACCTTTGTACTTATCCATAAAAACAAGTTCTCAACAGTATATGGTAATACCCCCACCTCTTAGGAAGTCAAACTTCTATTTAACAACCTTTCTAAAATCTCTGGGTTTAGATGAAAACTTGCTGTTTGATTTATCCTCCCCAACATTTTTTATTTAAAAAAAACTCATAAAAAATTAAGATACACAAAGTTTTAACAACCTTGGAAACTAAGAATACTGAACAAAAATCAGTGAAGCTTCAAGAAAAAAATATATAAAGTACAGAATAGTAATGTCAGGTGGAAAGATAGCAGGAGTCTTGAAACTTTACTATTTACCTCAATTTAGAGAAATCAGTTCCACCAGCCAGAGTAAGGACATTATCCTACCCCATTTTTCAATAGTTTGATACCAGCCACAGCTGGTTCATGACCAGCCCTCACCTCCATCAATATCCATCAGTCTGTCTCTACGTCTCTCCATAACTGGTTAGAATTTCATCTATTAATAAGTGAGGAGGGAGAGGGAAAATGGGGAATACTAGGTAATAATCACAATACAGAATGGCAATTACAAAAACAAAACAAACAAGAAACAGATCTTAAAACTTCTCATCATTTACCTATATGTGGAATCTAAAAAACGAGACAAACAAACAAAACAAAACATAAACAGACTCATAAATACAGAGAACTGGCAGTTGCCAGAAGTGAGGAAGGCAGGAGGATAGGCAAAATAGATGAAGGGAATTAAGAGCTACAAACTTTCAATTATAAAATAAATAACTCTCAAGGATAAAAAGTACAACATAGAGAATATAGTCAATAATACTATAACAACTTTGTATGGTGATAGATGGTAACTACACTTTTGGTGAGCATTTTATAATATATATAAATATCAAATCACTACGTGGTATACCTGAAACTAATATAATATTGTATGTATTAATTTAAAATAAAATTTAAAAAAACATCAAATGCCAAATACCTTAGCACTCATATTCTAATAAGCAATATCAATAAAGGAGAAAATAGAGAAATCTAAATCTTTTGGGTCAATAAAAGTTCTTACCACACACACAAAAATTTTTTATTTTTTATTTTATTTTTTTTATTATTATTTGCCCAGGGGTACAGGTCTGTGAATCATCAGGCTTACACTTCCACAGCACACACAAACATTTTTTAAGTACTTATGGTGACAGATGGTAACTAGACTTACTGTGGTGATCACCTCACAATATATACAAATGCTGAATCATTACATTGTACACCTGAAACTAATATGCTTTATCCCAACTTAAAGAAAAACAGAAACAAAATTCTTAGAACAGTTCAATTTTGCTGTATCTTTATAAACACCAAATAACTGAGTTTAATTATTTTTAGCCAGTTGGACAATTTTCATCTTTTAATTAGGCCATTGTATGCAATTACATTTTAAGAACCTACAAGGTTCCCCCCATTACCTGAAAGTAGAGTGTTCCTATGAAACCTTTTGCAAGTCAAAAGTGCTACAGCAGAGAAGAAATGATCATTTCATAAAAGTAAAAATCCTCTTCAGATTTCTGTCAGCGAAAACACGTACTGATATAAGTCTTTTGTAAAAGCAAAGTGGTATGAGGTGAACTTTCAGATAGCAGGGGAACCCCCATCTGGATTTAAATCTCTCATCTTATTAAGTGCAATGTGTACTTAATAAGCTACATAACCCATTTTTCTCACCTTTCTTGCCTCCTTTGGAAATGATAACTTCTTATCATTTCCTTTTTCTCCCTTTACTTGATTGTGAAATACTCTACTAATACATCAATATATACTTTTAACAGTTCTCTCGAGATTAAAACGTGGGTTTGCAACTTAACAAATCTAACATTAATTAGTCGTTTTACCAATTCCCAGGCAACTCAAGGACTAAAGACTTTTATTCCATTTATCCCTCAACCAGACTTAAATGCCATTATAATTCTACATATATGTTATTATTTTTTAAGATTTTTATTTATTTATTTGACAGAGACAGAGAGAGAGGAAATACAAGCAGGGGGAGCGGGAGAAGGAGAAGCAGGCTTCCCAATGAGCAGGAAGCCCGATGCAGGCCTCGATCCCAGGACCCTGGGATCATGACCTGAGCTGAAGGCAGACGCTTAATGACTGAGCCACCCAGGCGCCCTCTCTACATATATGTTAAACTGAAAACCCTACTGCTGTTATATACAGTCAGTATTCACTCAGATTTACCCAAATATTTACTGTTGCCTTTCATTTCTTCCTTTATTTCTTGAGCATGCATCTGAGATCACTTTCCTTCTGCCTGAAGAATATTTAGTATTTCCTTGGTGTGAGTTTGTCAATGACAAAATCTCTCAATTTTTATTGATCTGAAAATGTCTTCATTTCATCTTTACTCTGGGTATAGATTTTTGGTTTGGCGGGGGGGGGGGTTGTCATTTCTTTATAAGGATCATTCTATTGTCTTCTGGCTTTCACTGTTTTAGCAAACAAGTCAGCTGTTTGGAGCTGTTTGTAGATAACCTGTCTTTTTTTCTTGTTAAATAATCTTTTTTTTTTCCCCTTGATTGTTTTTCAGACTTCCTCTTTGTTTTTAGTTTTCAACCTAGGTAAATATTTCTTTTTATTTATCTTGCTTGAGATTCTCAGACTTGTTAAATACATGGCCTTCTTCACTTTTTGCAAAATCTTAGTTAATTTATCTTCAAATATTGCTTCTGCCCATTCACACTTTTTTTCGTCTTCAGGGATTCCAAGAACATTCATATTATACCTTCTCACTGCCTTTTCTTTCTCTTATCTTTCCTCTATATTTTCCATCATTTGTCCGTGCTTTATTCTAAACATTTTCTTCTGACCTATATTCAAGTTCACCAATTATCTTTTAATCTTTAAGGCCTTAATTTCAGTTACTTTATTTTTCAATGTTATAATTTCCATTCATTTCACTTTTTTATGGTTTCCCACTCTTTCTTGAAGTGCTCAATTTTATCTTTTATGTCCTTGACCACAGTGAACATAGCTATTGGAAAG
This sequence comes from Ailurus styani, assembly GCA_002007465.1. Lineage (NCBI taxonomy): Eukaryota > Metazoa > Chordata > Mammalia > Carnivora > Ailuridae > Ailurus > Ailurus styani. Next base: position 1,951,564 of record LNAC01000196.1, read on the forward strand.
TCGGAGCATGGTAATGCCAATATCTAGATTTGCCATGGGTCTGTTTCTATCTTCTGTTGCTTCTGTCTCTTTGCATTTTTGTTGCTTGTCTTTCTGTGTCAGGGGTTACTTTCTGAGTGGGTATCAACATTGTATTTGCAAAATTATTTGAGGAAACAATTTAAACCCCAGAATGGTGTTTTCCCCCCTTTGGAGAAAACTTAAGCTTGCCTTTTCCAGGTTCCTGGAAGCCTTAGCACTTTAGAGATGCCTAGGTACAGCAGCACTCTAAGATCACCTTAAACTGATTTCAGAAATTTAGAAGTCTATGGCTGAGTGGCAATTTCAAGAGGGCCTGTTCTATATCCAGCCCATCCTTCCTCCTACTGTGCTGTCTTTCGGAGTCCCAATCCAAAGTGAAGAGGGGTTCAGAGCTGCCTTGGACACCAAATCTTTTATTCTCTTAGCACCCTGAAGTTATCAAAAACCCCATTTAGGATAGAGATCCTCTGAGCTACCTTCTCTAGTTTCAACTTCCCCAAGCTCTAGGCTCCTCCCTCAACCTCTAGACAGCAGAGATCTTGGCCTGGTTCTTCACTAGCTTGTTTAGCACACTAATTCAAACAAAATTTTTTTTTTAATTTAGTTTATGTAGTTGGCCTCAGTGGGTGGGCTGGCCCAAAATAACTAGTCTGTCCTTACCAGATTTTAAAGTCTGAAAGATTCATATTTAACTAAAAACATCCTGAGTAAAATTTACTTTGAAAGCAGAATTCTATAGCCAATCAAACTTTCAATCAGATATAAAAAGAGAATAATGATATTTTATACATGTAAGATCTCAAAAGTATGTTCTACCAAAAATGGAGAAATAAACAAAGATGGCAGACTACAAAGAGACAAAAAAAGAGAAAAGCAGAGAAAACTCCAAAATAATGGTGAAGGGAGCTGCCAAAATGACAGCTATCCAGCTAACCTAAGGAATAGTTTATCCTGATTTGAGAATGGCAAGCTCCAAAAAAGAGGAAAAAAAAAAAGAAGAAGAAATAGATAGGTTACCTGATATATCTGAAGATACAGAGAAGACTTAGACTTGTGTCAGAGAGTTTGGGAAGAATCAGTGGTAGGTGCATTTTTAAAATGAAAATGAAAATAATGATTAATTCCCAGGAAAACAAAACATTGTATAAGAAATAAGTTTATCATTATACTCTCTGACTCAGATGTGAATAATATTTACCATCTTAATGATGTAAATACTAAATACTGATCTAACCAAAAATTAATATCTATAATCCTGGCAGGATAAGGGGATGGGAATTGTATGGACAAGAACAAAACTCTTACTTCTTCTAGCAAGTTATTAGATAAATAGCTAAAACTGAAAATTAAGAAAAATCAGTATTGAATGCCACTTAGAAATATGCAGAAAATACCAAAAGAAAGATTAAAGGCATTGAAATGACTGCTGCAGAGAAGCCAGAATCCCAGCTTCAGAGGGGTGGGCAGGTGATTACTGTTTTTTCTTACCAGCCTTACAGAACCATTTTTCTTTTTACTTACTACAAGTGGCAAGCATAAGTATTAAATGTGAAGATAAGATTGCTTAATCTTATTTCTGTACCCAGGTCCGGTTCATAATGGGCATTCACCAATACTGAAATTTCTTAAAGAAAAAAGGAGAAAAAAAGAGGTTGAATGCTGAGAGTGAGAAATGGCATTGGGCAGAGAAACGGGAGCCAAGGTTTGAAACTGCTGGTATGGATGATAGAAGAAAAGAGCTGAAATAACAGATCGTTTGAGATACAACTGAGTTTTCAGAGGGCTTTCTTAAATAGTAACTTACTCTTCACAACAACCCTGGGACATAAACATTATATAACAATTTCACACACAATGAAACAGACTCAGAGAGGTTAGACTACTTGTCCAAGGCCAATCAGCGGAAAAGAGGCAGAGCTAGAACTCCAAATTCCTTACTCATTTCATCAGGTCAACCTGCTCTGCATGGCATTAGGAATTATCACCAGCAGGAATGGCCAAGCCCAACAATGTAATCAGAAAACAGCTAGAGCATTCACTTACAAAATGAATTGTTTATGCTAGTACTCCTGCAAGCACGATGTGCACACAGAGCTGATCACCACAGCAATCCAGCGCAAGGTAAGGAGCTTGAGGCAGAATGTGAAGCAATGACATCACCAAACACACTGTTTAGTGCTGCTGGCATTTTTTATGCAGCAAAACTTTCTATGAAGTGAAGGATGCAATATACTGATTTACATTCTGGTGAAAGCTTTCCATCTCACCATGGACTGTCATTTGAGTAGCACTGGTTCATACCACAGAGCTGCTTCTAGGCCTATAACTTTCAAACAAATAAGAATGACAAAAATTTAAACCTCTATTTTCTAACTCCTATATCAAAGTAGATTATGAACGTGTTAATACCAACACAATTCCACAGAAGAACTCTATGGGATAGATTCCCATTACTAGCGTTTGGTAAAAGTACTTCACTTCTAGAAACTTAATCAACTTTCAGCAACCCAATCAATGAAGCAGTAAATTGACCAGACAACTACAATTCTAAATTTCTTTTATGTCCCCAGGCCAAAATTGTAATCTTCAGATCCTTACCATGGAACCTATCCATTCAATTCCTTTAATTTCTTTTTAAAGTATTAAGTAATGGCAGTAATGCCCTTGACATCAAAACTAAGCTACAGGAATAAGTTTAAACAGCCTGAGTGACTAAATATTCTCATAATCACACACATGGGAACTTCTTTATTGGGTTTCTAACAAAATAAATGACTTAGATATCTATATATGCATACAGTGTTTTTCTTAGATAGGAAACCACAATCACGTTAACTTACTAAACAAAACTACTCTTGTTTTGCTGCAGGAAAAATAAAGAAGTGGTAGCTAAAGTAGCTTACCAGACAAAGAGCACTGACCCTACCTAAATTACAATGTTTAAAAAATCAAATATGATTATCATTCCATGTATTTTTTAACCACCTTCTACATCTTTGCATGAGGTATAATTTCAAAATACGTTCTTAAATGTCTACTCAAGTTTTAAAATAAATTCCAGCTTAGTAAATGGCATTCACAGGGCACCTGGGTGGCTCAGTGGGTTAAAGCCTCTGCCTTCGGCTCAGGTCATGATCTCAGGGTCCTGGGATCCAGGCCCGCATCGGGCTCTCTGCTCAGCAGGGAGCCTGCTTCCTCCTCTCTCTCTGCCTGCCTCTCTGCCTACTTGTAATCTCTCTCTCTCTCTCTCTCTGTCAAATAAATAAATAAATAAATCTTTAATAAATAAATAAATAAATAAATAAATAAATGGCATTCACAGAAAACTGAATTTGATGTGGCAAATTTTACTCTCTACTGCTTTGACCCAAAATGCAAATGGCCAGCCACTGAGAAATTCCCTTGACAAGCATAAAACACTTTTTATCAAGCTTAATCCTTTCCTTGTTACATGAAACATTTTTAAAATAACACTCTTGCTAAGTGTTATCAAAAGAATCATAATGTCAGTATGTAGACTCATGGAAGTGTCCCCAAGTAAGCTGAGTAACAGCACTCAAATGTGGTGATCCTACTGGTAGGAAAGTCCAGCAGAGTGGGGCTTGAGACCAGGGCCTCCCTACAACTTTTCCAGTCCTCACATGGACATTCATGCCATTTAAAAGCAATTCTTGGGCTTAGAAGTGCTTTCTGCTTCCCTTCCAATATTCCATGTTCTTTTTACTAATCCAGCTAACTATGAGAAACTGACCAGCATATTAGTGAATTTTTTCCCCAAATCACCAATAAGTAGTGGTGGTGGAATTGCAAGTAATTTTTATTTTTCTCTTTTCTTTCTTTCCCCCCAATTTTCAACAAGGGAAAATAAAAAATGTTTAAAGGTTTTTCTGAATTTCATTTTAAATCGAACCCAAAGAGGCAAGTTACTGAATTTTGGGCTTAACTTTTTTATCTACCCATACAATGAGGCCAAAAGCAACGTTCACTAAACTCAGTGAATGTTAATATAGGCATGAAACAGGATGACGGCTATACACCCTTTACATTTTCTTAAAGAAGTTATGTGTTGTATGTGACCAAGGTAATATGATCCTTGAAATAAATATTGATATTCTTATGTGTTTTCACAACAAATTCTTCTCCTAAAAGAAACCATAAGGATTAAAAGATAATATAGAAACTAACTTGACAAATGCTTTTTTCAACAAATTTTTTTTAAAGATTTTATTTATTTGACACAGAGAGAGAGATTACAAGTAGGCAGAGAGGAAGGCAGAGAGAGAGGAGAGAGGAGAAAGCAGGTTCCCCGCTGAGCAGAGAGCCCGATGTGGGCCTGGATCCCAGGACCCTGAGATCATGACCTGAGCCGAAGGCAGAGGCTTTAACCCACTGAGCCACCCAGGCGCCCTTCAACAAATATTTAAGAAACATACTTAGGAATGAAAACTGGTGTAGCCACTCTGGAAAACAGTATGGAGGTTCCTCAAAAAGTTAAAAATAAAGCTACCCTATGACCCAGTAATTGCACTACTAGGTATATATCCAAAGGATACAAACGTTGTGATCTGAAGGGGCACATACATCCCAGTGTTTATAGCACCAATGTCCACAATAGCCAAACTATGGAAAGAGCCCAGATGTCCACTGACAGATGAATGGACAAAGAAGATGTGCCTAAAGGATTATTCACCACGACCAAGTGGGATTTATTCCTGGGATGCAAGGTTGGTTTAACATTCGCAAATCAATCAATGTGATACAAGACATTAATAAAAGAAAGAACAAGAACCATATGATCCTCTCAATAGATGCTGAAAAAGCATTTGACAAAGTACAGCACCCTTTCTTAATCAAAACTCTTCATAGTGTAGGCATAGAGGGTACATACCTCAATATCATCAAAGCCATCTACGAAAAACCCACAGCGAATATCATTCTCAATGGAGAAAAACTGAGAGCTTTTCCCCTAAAGTCAGGAACACGGCAAGGCTGTCCACTATCACCACTGCTATTCAACATAGTACTAGAAGTCCTAGCCTCAGCAATCAGACAACAAAAAGAAATAAAAGGCATCCAAATCGGCAAGGAAGAGGTCAAACTCTCACTCTTTGCAGATGATATGATACTTTATGTGGAAAACCCAAAGGACTCCACTCCAAAACTGCTAGCACTCATACAGGAATTCAGTCAAGTGTCAGGATATAAAATCAATGCACAGAAATCAGTTGCATTTCTATATACCAACAACAAAACAGAAGAAAGAGAAATTAAAGAGTCAATCCCATTTACAATTGCACCCAAAACCATAAGATACCTAGGAATAAACCTAACCAAAGAGGCAAAGAATCTGTATTCAGAAAACTATAAAGTACTCATGAAAGAAATTGAGGAAGACACAAAGAAGTGGAAAAACATTCCATGCTCATGGATGGGTAGAATAAATATTGTGAAAATGTCTATGCTACCTAGAGCAATCTACACATTTAATGCAATCCCCATCAAAATACCAGC
>LNAC01000196.1:1958403-1969001 GCA_002007465.1 Ailurus styani
AAAGAAGATGTGGCCTATATATACAATGGAATATTATGCAGCCATCAAAAAGACCCAAAATCTTGCCATTTGCAACAATGTGGATGGAGCTAGAGAATATTATGCTAAGCAAAATAAGTCAGTCAGAGAAAGACAAATACCATATGATTTCACGCATATGTGGAATTTAAGAAACGAAACAGATAAACATAGGGGAAGGGAAGGGAAAAAAGATGAAAATTGAGAGGGAGGTAAACCATAAGCAACTCTTAACTCTAGGAAACAAACTGAGGGTTGATGGAGGGAAGGGGGTTGAGGGATAGGGTAACTGGATGATGGGCTTTAAGGCAGGTACATGATTTAATGAGCACTGGGTGTTATATGCAACTGATGAATCACTAAATTCTATGCCTGAAACTAGTAATACAGTACATGTTAACTAAATTGAATTTAAATAAAGAATTTAAAAAAAAGAAACATATTTAATATAAAAGCCAAGGTCAAAATATCAAAAAGAAGAGTGACTCAACAGCTTTACCTCTTTGTGTTTCACATCCAACTGCCCCCTAAGGGCCTTAAGTTCTCGTTCACGGACGTCCAGGCAAGTTTCGAGAGCATGTGTCTGCCCTTCCCATTCAGATTTTTTATGAGCCACCATTATGTCAATCTGTTTCATGAGCTCTTGTAGTTCTGCTTCACAGGATGTCAAAAATCCCCTGTAAATAAGAACATACGCCCATGACTTTTTCTCTTTCCTGTGTAAAAATATAGCAGATGTAACCCCTGCTGAGGTGGAACAATGTCAATAAAGAAATTATTACAGACAAAGAAAAGGATTTCCCTTCAATGTTCATATTAAGGGGATTACTTATCCCCTACATACTTTGCCTTCCTCTAACAGCCAACCCTGAACATTAAGTGATTTGGTCAAACACAAGACTGATGTTTAAGTCCAGCTTGTGAGCAAGGCTTCCACAAGCAACAACTAGCTCTTTTGCAATATTTTAGGAACACTCTCAGGAAGAATCCAGGCAAGCTTGTCACATTTTGAGCTAACCAAAATAAAAAGTCTTTGAAGTGAGTAGGCTATTGGGAAAATGGCAATACAATTTTAAGAGCTGTTTCAAGAAATTCACCCTTGAGCCAGATTTATTTCAACTATTTCTTCCCACCTTATTACTGGAAACTTACTGCAACCGACCTTACTGTGAACCGACTCGTGTCCTTCACAGTAACAGAAGATGCCAGATATCTCAGAGGCAGGAAAAGAAGTAAACAAAGATATACTGGATTCAAAGAGGTTTCCAGAAATGGCCACAGAAAGCTGTAGCTTGGAAGGCTTAAATGCTTTTTTTTAAATACTTTTTTATAAAAGCATTTGTTCTTAGTGCATAAAACTTCTGAACTTCTACTTTTGCTTTTGAAGAGGAGAAAACTGAGAGTGGGATGAAAGCCAGTGGCCAGCTCCACACGGCAAACACCCCTAAGAGAGATGCTGTCCACAGACAGGACATGGATTGGCTGAGCTTCCACTCAGCAATTTTTGCTTCTATACCCAAAGCACAAAATGGTCAGAGGCATAACTTGGATATGGTTTTCAAACTCAGTGAGAAGCTTAAGGTCAAAAGCGAACTTACCCTTCATGTCCCCGATTTTGTATTCCTTCCAACAAAGCCTCCATTACCAAATCCCCTTTGTTTTGGCAACTGGGAAAGAAAAAAAAAAAATCAGGATGAAATACCTTTTTTAAGTTCTAACATTCCAACTTACAGACCTAAGAATGTGAAAGCACACAACAACAAATAACAATGAGAAAATGCAGCACTTCTTAGGATGACTGCAGAAGCAGTCAAGGAACACCACTGCAAGAAATAGTCAAACCAAATACATTTCAGGCTAAAAGAAACTTATAATGATCTGAACTGCTGCTGATACTCTCCCCACCTGTCCGCGATCATACCTTATCGTTCCCCCATGAACCAGGGGGGCTAGAAGCAGAGGGACACTGATACAAAGCCTCTCACAAAATGAGGGCAATTAGGGGTCACACACATTAGAGGAAAAGTAGATTTTCCCCCCCCACGGGACACTATAAAAAAGTTAAATGCCCTGAGCTCGAACTCCTTGGTCCATCATGGGAGTTACCCACACCCTTCAGATGACAGGCCCGAGAAGCTTCCTAGAACACTCTCCCTTCCTTCCAAGGCAGCTCTATGGGCCATCCCTCCTCTGTACTTCCCTACTGCTAGTCCTTAACAGGTTCTTTCACAGGACTTATACCCCCTAGGAATGAGGTTTTTGCATGCCCATTTTCCTTACTATTCAGCCCTCAAGGGCAGAAATTTAATTGTATTCACCTCCACAGCTGGAGAGCCTAGTGTTTCAGTAAGGCACATGTTAGATGTTTTTGGCTGAACTTATCACAACTCCCCTCCCTCTTCCCTACCCCTATGTGCAAGCTGGTCATAGAGAAGCATCTAGTAGAGAAAGAAGGTAAGGAGACAGAACAGACTGCCATAGAAAGGAAAAGACACACCATAAAGAAAGGAAGGTGAGGAAGAGAGGTGAAAGATTGCCCTTCAATTTGGAAGTGCCAATGAACAGTACCCACTGGTGATTTCTCGCCTCTACAAGATGATAACCAATGTCAAACTACTTCTCTCTCCTAAGACACTGCTTTTTTCCTTAAGCCTTCAAAGGCTCAGCCCTGAATTTGTCTTTAGGTAATTCTGAAAAGCTGTGGTGGGAGGTTCTACCCCTTTGTCCTAATGCCTCGTCTAAAAATTACAATGCTCTGGAAGAGAATTCCTTCATTTAACAGAGAATTCAGTGTCATACCAACCACAGTGATACACAGTGACGAAAGACATGCTCCTTTTCAAGGAATTAATACTTCAGCATGGGAAAGAAAAAATTAACCCAAAATGTTCCCCCAATATGATAAATGTAGTGACAGAGGTGAGGACAGAGCATCCTGGAGACATAGAGGAGAATGGAAGATTGGAAAATACTACTGCATGCTACCTGCATCCATTTCTAAAATTACTAACAGGAGTACTTAACTATTTATGCACAAATATGGCAGAGAGCCTTTTTTTTTCAGTTGGCTTATCCTTCACATTACATCAACGATAAATAAAATAAAATAAAGACCTAAAGAAAGAAGTTTTCATGTTCTAATCCACCTTCTTTCAAACCATGGTATGGTCAGTTACGGCACAATCCAGATTCCATGTCTTATTCCACTCTGGGGAGCTGCAAGGCAGTGCCCAGTTCACACAGTACCATGTGAATAAAAAACCCAGGAGAGAGTTCTACTCTGCGTTGTGTCCTCAGACAGCAGTTTTTCCATCTGTAAAATGAGCAGTATGAACTATAATCCCCACAGTGTCATGGCATTCTAGTAGCCCATTAAATGTCCACTGTAAGTAGCATGCTCTTGCCTACTGTACACATATTTATTTAACTGTAAGAAAGTGCTATTCCTAAGGACAGTGCTACTCCAGATATTCAAAACTATCACCAGTAAAATTATACTTCTTTAGGTCATTTCATTCTTAAACATTAATATATTTAGCAATATAAATCAGTAACACACACTTAGTAATATATAGTAATATATTTTCTAGATGACATTATTAATAATTAGTGTTTATGACAGAAGGTAACAGTCACTGAGTGCACCTACCCACCGTTCTACCTCCTACACACTAATTCAGTATTCATAACACTCATAAAAGATAGACACGATTAGTCTGAGGAAACCGAGGCTTGGAGGGTTGAATAGGTTGATTACAGTAAACTACACATTATAGTCGTAGGATCAAACTTAAGCGGTGACTCCCAAGTCCCAACCAACATGCTATCTTCATAAATTTTACAGGATTCCAGATCTTAAAATACCTTCATATTTTCTTTCGGTTTAATACTGTCTTCTTGGCAATAAATGAAACCAAACCAAAAAGTCTGGATATAGGAAAAAATGCAAACTCATCACCATGGACACCAGATGGCAGTAACACAATAGTGAAAACAGTCCACACCTTGGGAAATTGCCATTTCAGAAGTAAAACTAATGGTCTAAGACTAAAACAAAGAGATCTCTGTTTTTAAAAAATGGGGGTGGGGGACATTCTCTCTAGAAAATAATCTAATGTGTAATGTGTTTCTTTACCAATACCTTCACCATCTGTTTGAACAACTGCCAAACACCATGAGTTCTCATTCCTCAGGATCAGGTAAATAGCAAGGGCTCAGATTTTCTGTGGACTTTCCTCATCTGAGTTTCTCAGAGCTACATCACCGATTCCTTCCTAACCACACCGAGCCTCATTCACCTGTATGTACTATGTCACTCTGCTTTCTTCTTTTGCCTGTGCCATGTAATCGTGATGTAAAGTTAGATATTCTTTGTTCATACTAATAAATGCAAATTTACTCATTGGTAATCTACTACTTCTTGCCACTAACGTAAAATGCTAACGTGGTTACATAAAAACTGTGTAGCTCTACAATTGTCACTTCTGCAGTTAAACCAAGACATCAACAAATATAACTTACTAATTATAACTCTTTTAAGTTATTTATTATAACTCTCCTTTGGAATGAAGGCTATTTTAAATCAGTGAAATCTAGAATAGGAGAGTTAAAGGGAACACAGGGTAGTAAGCAGGGAAAACACACTTTAAATCTTAGGGGAAAAAGAATCCAGATAGGATATCGAATAAAAGGCAAAGCTTTGAAATTCATTAGCACTGGAATTTAAGAGCTAGAAAGGACCTAAAGGCCTCCTCTTTAACCTCTTCCTTTTACAGATAGAAAAAATATTCTGAGTATAAACCCATGATCAAAGTACTCACAAAATGGGACACAGGAAGAAAATAAAAACTCTGGATAAACTTATGAATTAATGTGTACTAATAGAAGGGATATGCCTACCCATCAAGTCTTAATTAAAGGAGGGTAACCATGCTCTGTCCCTTACCTGTCTTGGCATTACTATGATTACAAAGATCTATGGCTCTGTCAGATTTACTACGGCTGACAAACTGGTTGCTCCAATAAATAATAATTTACCATTGCCCAGAAAGGCTCCTACTTAAACTTAAGGCAGAAAAAAACCACAGATAAAGTGTCAAAGAAATTTTCCAAAATGAAAGTGGAATTTTACAACATTGATCAAACTATGATTCAAAACCCAGAAAGAATAAGGAGAAAGACTGAGAAATCAGAGTAGATAAAAATACACTTATACATGGGAAAATTGCCATAAACAAAGTCTAAAGATCACAGTATTTGAAAGCTTTATCAGAGAGGATTATTTATCCAAATATAAAAAAGCTTCTCAAAATTGAGGGGGAAGGGATGCCTGGGTAGCACAGTCGGTTAAGCATCCAGCTCTTGGCTTCAGCTCAGGTCATGATCTCATGGGTCTTGAGGTCAAGACCCGTGTCTGGCTCCGCGCTCAGTGTGGAGTTTGCTTGAGTTTTTCTCTCCCTTTCCCTCTGCTCCTCCCCCTAGCGATCTCTCTCTCTAAAATAAATAAATAAATCTTTAAAAAATAATAATAGTAAAATAAAAATAAAAATTGAGGGGGGAGAAAAGGAATCTATAAAAAACAAAGTGGGCACAAGATATGAACAAGTAGTTCACAGAAAAAGAAACGCAAATGACCTTAAACATATAAGAAGATCAGCATTATTTACAATAGCCAAGATATGGAAGCAGCCCAAGTGCCCAATAACTGATGAATGGATGAAGAAGAGGTGAGACAGATAAATATACATATAGATATAATGGATTAATATATACACATATATGTATATATATCTCCATAGATATATACATATGGTGGAATATTAGCCATAAAAAATGAAATCTTTCTATTTGCAATGACATGGATGGAGCTAGAGTATAATGAGTATAATGCTAAGTAAAATAAGTCAGTCAGAGAAAGACAAATACTGTATGATTTTACTCATATATTTAAGAAACAAAACAAATGAGCAAAGGGAATAAAGAGACAGAGAGACACAAACCAAGAAACAGACTCTTAACTATAGAGAACAAACTGATGGTTACCAGAGGGGAGGTAGGTGGAGAGATGGGTGAAATAGGTGATGGGGATTAAGGACTGCACTTGTGATGAGCACCGGGTAATGCATGGAATTGCTGAATCACTATACTGTACACCTGAAACTAATAGAACACTGTATATTAACTAATAGGAATTAAAATAAACACTTAAAATTAATTAATTAAAACACACACAAAACATATGAAAAGATGCTCTATCTTGTTCACAAAAAGAAAAATACAAATTTAAAATACACTAAGTTACCCTTTCTTCTACATTTAGATTAACCAAAACTCAAAAGTTTGACTATATACTCTTATGACAGAATATATTTATGGGGAAATGGGCCTTCAGATAAATTGTAGGCAGGAATGGAAAATGGTACAATTTCTATAGAGATTCTGGCAATACCTAGCAACTAAGAAATATGCTTTTACCCTTTGATCCAACAATGCCACTTATAGGAAGCTTTCCTCAAGTCACAATGGCAAAATACAAAATAACATATGCACAAGGACACACAGTGCAGCACTATATGCAACAGTAACACACACCACAAACACCTAGCAACAGGGACTAGTTAAATATTCAACCACCAGTGGAATATTATGAAGCTGTAAAAACAGATAACATACTTCTTAGGAGGATCTACAAGGCATATATTACTGGGGGGAAAAGCAAGTAGATAATGCATTTGTTTTTATGGAAGGATAAATCCAAGCTAGTAAATATGATACCTACAAGAAAGGGAACTAGGGGGTGCCTAGATGGCTCTGTCGGTTAAGCATCTGCCTTCTGCTCAGGTCATGAACCCCGGGTCCTGGGATCAAGTCCTACACTGGGCTCCTTGCTCAGGAGTCTATTTCTTCTTCTGCCCCTCCCCTCTGCTTGTCTTTCTTGCTCTCAAAATAAATAAATATTTTTTTAAAGAAAGAAAGAGGGAAAGAGGGAAAGAGGTAGGGAGAGAACTAGGGTAGAGAAAAGAAGAATGAATGCTAAACTTGTCTGGATATCTGTGTTTTATAGTACTGGTTTTATCCTAATGTTTTACATATAATAAAACAAATCCAAATGGAAAAAAAAAGCAATATGGAAAAATTGGAGACAAAAATGAAACAAATCAACTATCAATTAGATATCAAGGTGGAAAACTAACCATATAACAAAATGTTTCACATGCTTTTAAAATGCAATAATTCTACTGTATATATCCCAAGTGGGGTATAACTAAAGGTAAAGTTGTATGGGATACAACTAAAGATAAAAAAAGAAACTGCAAAGAAATCCTAAACGCTATTCAGGAATCATATTGTTAACAATAAAACTGGTATAATTTGAAATCAATATATATAATATAGGATAAGAAAAAAAGTAATTTTGTTAATGATATCAGGTTCCAAGATTTTCAGCAAGACAAAAAGACCCAAATATAAAAACGAATATAAAAAATTAAATTAAAATGGAAGTATCAGTGTGAATTCTGTACATTTGTTAAAAATATATACATATTTCCTAACTCTGGCCACTGTAAATCCTAGAACCATTGACCAACCTGGCACCATGAGCACCTCTAGCACCCAGACTGTGGTCTCTAAATACCATCTCCCAAACAAAGGAACCAGGGCTTTTTGGTGGCCATTAATGTACAAATGATGAAGGAACACGTTTTACCAGAAAATAGGGAAATTGATTATCAAAGACTACTGGTCATATCAAGATGGACAGCAGCCAACTTAAAGAGGTGCCACTGACCAAATGGAGGGCAATTTGAGTATTTTTTAAAAAAGACTGCAATAAGTTGAAACAGTTTAAATACATTCAAGTCCATGATGATTTTTTTTAAAAAAAGGCAAAAACCCTCATGGTTACCTTTGGAGGTTACTAGGCCACCACCTCATTACTGTAGTCTGAAAACAGAGGGAAAGAAATAAGCATCCTTTTTGCCTTTCCTGTACAAGCTATATTTCAAATAGCTGATAACAGTCAAATAGCTGGTGGGGTAGAGTTCTTCTTCATAAAAGATTTCCAGCTAATAATACTGAAGGAATGATAGTATTAGAAAATCACCACTCTGCGGGGCACCTGGGTGGCTCAGCTGGTTGAGCGTCTGTCTTGGCTCAGGTCATGATCCCAGGGTCCTGGGATGAGCCCCGCATCAGGCTCCCTGCTTGGTGAGAAGCCTGCTTCTCCCTCTCCCACTCCCGCTGCCTGTGTTCCCTCTCTCGCTGTCTCTCTGTCAAATAAATAAATAAAATCTTTAAAAAAAAAAAAAAAAGAAAGAAAATCACCATTCTGCAACCCCTAATGCAATAATGGATATAGGCGATCTAAATCCATAAAAAGACTTCATCATTAAGTGAAAAGCTCATGGGGAATTTCAGGTTGGATGGATTGAGCTACCAATACCTGAACCCATTACACTGTTCAATCTTAACACAAAGGAGATAGCTAAGACATTTCATACCTCTCTGATAATTACTGCAATAGATTACCTACTGCACCACCTAGGAATCGCCTTCAACCCCACCAAAAAAAAAAAAAATTAAGGTTAAATCTGATCTTCTAGATCAGAGCTATTCAACAGAACTTTCTGCAATTATTGAACTATTTTACATCTGCACCACTTAAGAGGGTAGCCACCAGGCACCTGTGACTATTGGGAACTTGAAATGTGGCTAATAAAACTAGGGAACTGAATTTTTAGTTTTATTTCATTTTAATTAATTTAAATAGCCAGAGCTGGCTGATGGCTACCATAATGGACAGTGCAATTCTACATCTAACTGCTGCTTTAAAGGGAAAAGATGTACATGTTAAAAGGATGTCATGCAGATGCAATCAGCTAAATCTAGAATACTGAGGGGGAAAAAGGGACACAAGGGTACTGCCCTATTAAAAAAGATTTAAACTGGGCACCTGGGTGGCTCTGTGGGTTAAAGTCTCTGCTTTCAGCTCAGGTCATGATCTCAGCGTCCTGGGATGGAGGCCCACATCGGGCTCTCTGCTCAGCAGGGAGCCTGCTTCCTCCTCTCCCTGTCTCTCTGCCTGCCTCTCTGCCTACTTGTAATCTCTCTCTCTCTCTGTATCAAATAAATAAATAAATCTTTAAAAAAAAAAGATTTAAACAATGTATCCACCAAATACAACATGTGGATCTCTATAGGATTTTGATCTAAAGGAGTTAACTGTATAAAGTCAACTAAAGGGACAGTTGGGGAAATCTGAACTCACACTAAATACTGACAGGGAATTTTTATAAATTTTCATAGGTGTGATGACAGTAATGCAGTTTCCTAAAACCAAAAAATCAAATTTAGCTATCAGAAGAAAAAAAAAAAAAACCTAAAAATAAACTCAATCCTTGCACCCTCTGTTCATGTTGGCTTCAGATGAATTTCAAATCAAGTTGACTTTTTTTTTTTTTTTTTAAGTAGGTAACTCTGGGGGTGCCTGGGTGGCTCAGAAGGTTAAGTAGGTAACTCTGATAGTGGATTACTGATGCTGTCACAGCTGGCTACCATTACAACATAAATGAGAAAGGGAAGGACCAAGCAAAGGTCTTCTACCTTCTAACGGGAGGAAAATGGCACAGTACAATTAACATACGCATTTATTAGAAATAATTTTTAAAACCTGAATCTACACACATTTTTAAGGGTAGTGTGAATACCTAATAAATGTTGATGAATCCCTAACCCATTTTAATTTCATTTTTACTATACTGGTCACGGACAGTGATATAGTCAACGGGCAGGAATTTGTACAAATCTAAAGGCGGCACTGCATTTCAAATAAGAAAATAAATACATTTTATTACATCATTAAGCTACAGCTATGATTAAGTATCAGTGTAAATATTTGAAAGTAACATGTAGTTGATCATTATTCACATCTATAAAATGGAACTCAAGCATGTGGGGAACTCTATAACAGCAGCGTACGTACCCTACAATATTGTTTTATTAAAGGAATGAAATAATTTAAGGAATCGATGTAAGGCTCAATGAAAACTACTTCGTGCAAATAAGGGTACTCTAAATATAAATGAAGACCAGTCACTGACAGCAGACTCATTTTTACTGTGATGTTGTAGGGAATGTAAGAAAAACACCGAGCCTAGATCTACCGTTCTCAAGTATCTAAACGATTCGAGTGCTCCTAAGGCACTGTCCCTTTTAAACTCTCGGCCTTCTATCTCCCACCTCTGATTTGCACGGAGCAATCCGTAAACTCAGGGTTTCCCAAGTTCTTCAGTCCTTCAAGACTTCTGCCACATTTCCGTACCTCTTGCACTAACATTAACTCACTTTTTAAGACTTGGTCAAACTCCCCCCCTAAGGGAACCGGCATCACGTGCCGTCCATGGCCTAAGTCACAACAATGCGGGGAAGCTAACCAGATATGGCAGCCTAGGCGGGAGGGCTGTGCCGGGGGTCCCTCCTCTGCAAAGGAAGAGCGGCCCGCAGCTGGCTCCGCCGCGGAAGACGAGGACTCGGCGGCAGCTGCTCGCACCCCCCGCCGCCCTCCCGCCGGCCCGGCCTCT
>LNAC01000196.1:1969329-2013163 GCA_002007465.1 Ailurus styani
CGGGCCATGCGGCCGCGCGGCCCGCGGCGCCACCGCAGCCAGGGCTGCCTCCCGACCGGGACACGCCGGCCCCTCGCCTGTCCACCGGGCGCCCATGCGGTTACCGGGCCGCCGCGAGCGCGCCCCCGAGCCTTCCCGCCGTTACCTCCGCCCGGGGGCGCGCACGCGCGTCACCGCCGACCGACGTCCAGCCTCCGTCGTCGCCACGTTCGCCCCGCCCACTGCCCCCTCGCTTTGAATTGAAGCAGCGTCCTCCCAGACCTCCCCTCCGCGCAAGCATATGGGCTCACCCACATCCGGGGATCTGTGAGAAAAGCGCGCGGGTCACGTGAGGCTGAAAGGGGCCGTGGGGAAGCGGTGCAGCGCTGGGTCCGGCGCGGGTAAGGCTCTCCCGCGCGCCGAGTCTTGGTTTCGGAGGGACGGGCGCGCGTTGGCTCCTCAGCGTCGCCCTGTCCCACCTCCCGTCCGTGGAGGCCGATGGCTTCACTTCATCTCCACAATCACTTTCCTTTCCGCACGCCGTGGACGGTGGAAAGGCACTGGCGTGGCGGTTCTGGACCTCCCCCGCTTCCACATTTGGTAGATCCAGCCTGAAGCCGGGACGGGGGCGGCCCCATGCGTGTCTACGGAGGGTGGTGGCCTGCGAGGGCCATTTCTAGCGAGGGAGAGGGCCGTCCCGTCTAGTTCACGTGACCGCACGGTTGCGGAACTGCGAAGCGCAGGAACGGGCTGACGCGCGCCACTCCTCCGGGGAACACCCGTACCGCGGGTTTGGGAAAACCATGTAACGGACAGTGTGACAAGTCCCCAGTTGGGACCGTTCGCTGCGCCTAGGGATCTAAGGGACCCCGGGAAGGACGGGTACCGTGCTCCCCCTGGGGCTGGGAGCAGACCACCTGCGGGAGACGACCTGGGAGCCAAGTTTTTTAGATTGGACGTTAGCTGGAAACAGGAATTGTAACGGGGGTCCTAGGATTCGGAACTGTTACATGTGTAAGACAAGTTTGCTCAGGAAGGTAGTAGTGTTTCATTCTGTCGAGTGTGGCAGGTGCTTTGGACAGTGACCGTGTCCTGGACGTTCCCTGTCTTGATGCTTTCCACGCTTCCAGCCCCTGAAGAGTGAAGGCACCTTAGCGCCTGACTCTGGAAATGAGAAGCTGACCAGATGAACTGACACCACTGTTGAGTTTGGAAGGAAAATAGGCGTCAGTGAGGGGGGAAAAAAGGCTTCTAAGTGCAAAGGCTGGAAAGTATGGCAGGGGTAGTGGTGTTTGGAAGAGGGACAGTGTGAAAAGATTGAGGCCAATTTTGGGAAGGATGTGCTGCAAAAGTACATCTTTGGTAAAGAATTTGCAAAATTTACACATAATAATTGTAGACACAGATTCCTGAGCAATCTGTTACAAAGACTACCTAACTTGTTAGGTGGATCATAAAGACAGGAAGGAAACGTTCAAGGGCAGAGTGCTCACTGAAGCTGGAGTGATTGGAAAAAAACTTTACAGAAAGGTGAAATCTGTGTATGACTGGGAGAATTAGCTAGTTCTGATGAACTGGAAAAATGACGATGGTATCCCAGGGGACAGAGCAGCAGGGACAAAGGAGTGGCAGCAGGAAAAGGGGCTCTTGTACGACAGGGATTCCAAAAATATAACTGGAACTGTGTGTACGTTTCTTAAAGATAATATCCTTATACTTGTTTTGAGTTATCCACTGGGTAGTACTGGATTAATTCTTGAGTGAAGCATCAAGACTTCAGCTGTTTCACTGGTGACTGAAATAGCTAGGCACCTTCTGCTTCAGTTTTGCCTGGCTCTTTACTGTGGGGTTAAAAACTTATCCCACCCCAACCTGTATAATTATTACCCAGGCATTAAGACTATTATGCAGTCATACTACTGGGCCCAAGCACAGGTCTGTATGAAGGAGTTGGAGTCCACCCCTAAAGATTGTTCCTTTTATGAATGTTCCTAGCCTCAGAAACTAGGAGTGACTGGGAGTGCCTTTGGTGCCATTGGCTTCCAGGCCATCAGGATGACTGCTTTGTGGCAGGGAACACGTGGAGTGATAACCTACGATGGAACAGCAGAGCCCACACTAGGAAACAGGGACTCCAGAGGTACCCTCCATGCTGGCTCCAGATGTTTAGGAGAAAAAAATAGTCATGGCCAAGGAGCTAAGTAACATCTCGACCACTTGGTCCAGGCATTGAAGGGAGTACGGCATTAAAAATCAGGAAGGAACCCCAAAGGGAAGCAGAAATGATCAGCAAGGGGTCCTGCTACTGTTGTTCACCTGGAGGTGCTCTTTTCAGAACTTGGGTTGGGCACTATTTTAAGAAAGGCAGTTTCCTTTAAACGTTCAGCTGAGGATTTCTGTCAGCTCTGTAGTTGGTCACTTCACATAGCCCAGTTCAGTATCTCAGTATGTTCGTTTAGCTCTGGTGCCTAAGAATGCTAATATTAAAGCCAAGGCAGGTAGAAACTTTTGTAAAAAATAGTGCAAGGAAAGGCCAAAAGGGACAGAGAGGAGACTTGGTTATTAATTAGGGATTCATCAAAGGCATTCTGAACAGTGAAAGGTGAATATACAAATCAGGAGAGAAAAACTATATTCTAGATACACTGTGGCCTTGTACACAAGGCCTCTGTCACACTATGACACTGGGCTGTCAACTAGGCTATATCTGCTGTCTGTCCTATATGTGCTAGAAAGCATCCATGGGTCGGGGGGAAGGAATGGGTGGTAGGGAGAGACTGTGATCTTAGAACTAGATTGTCACCTGACCCAGATAAGAACATGAGTCTTTCCCATTTCCCAGGGTGATGTTATACCAAAAGATTAATGCAGGCTAAAAAGCCTGGGGAGTCCTGATGCTAGATTACATCACCTCCTCAGTCTTCGTGCTTAAGAAATAACCTCTTTGACTTACAGATCTGACGAGATCAAAGCTGCAGGAGAATGGACAGTGAGGTACAGAGAGATGGAAGGATCTTGGATTTGATTGACGACGCTTGGCGAGAAGACAAGCTGCCATATGAGGATGTTGCAATACCACTGGTAGGCTATCATTTGTGCCAAGGATGGTGGGTTAAAGGTATGATCTGGTGAGCCCTACTAGACGTAGGATGTCAAGGTAGTAGGGCATAGCAATCAAAGATGTGGATTCCTCTAACTCTAGAACACACTGGATAGTTTGACTTTTTATTTGAAGAGAACTGTGGTTCAGAGAGCTGATATGATAAGCTCAGTTAGGGGTCATGCCAAGACTAGACTCAAGACTTCTGAGCCATGTTCTGTCTGCCACACCAAAGCTAGTAAACCAGATGATGAGAGTTCAGTGTACAAAAGATGGGGAGGAACAAGAAGCAATGGCATTTACACTATATTTCTTACTTCTCTACCTGTGGTTGATCATTTGCTATTTTTAGAGACGTATTCTCACAACACAAACCTATCCTAGTTTCCATGGAAAATATTTGGACGACAGCTGGCTTTCTCTTGTATTTAGACCAAAGGGGTCTTGGGACACTCTATTCTTTCCCGATCTCTAGAGAACTCTGCTGCAGGGAGTTTGTTGACCCTCCCGTACTAAATCATCTAAAAGTTTTGCATTGTTTATTTTAAATCCTATTTATGCCATAGAGGCCTAGCGAAAAACAAGGGGAACAGACTCCAGGGATTGTTTTTCTTCAGAGCATGCCAAGTGCCCTGAGAAAAGCTATTAATAAAATGCAGCTTCCAAGTAGATTGCTGCTGCTTACTGAAAAATAAAATTCCGCTCACCCACATTTTCATTTAAGACTAAGAGATGATATTATGCTCAGTGAATAATACGTATCAGATAGTAAGTCACAGCTTAGTTCAAGTTAAGAAAAAAGTCAAAAGGGAGTGTACGATGAGTATTCTAGCTGCCACTTACTCAATACCAGTTTTATGCCATGGACTAAGGTTGAAATTTGACATATGTTCTCTCTAACCGTTGGAATACCCTTACAAGGGTAGTGGTGGTATCTCCATTTTACAGCAAGAGAATTAGGATCAGAGGGGAACTTTTGCGAAGCTGGGTAGCTGATAAGTTGGACTTCACACTTAGGTCTGTATGAAGACTCCAGATCCTATCTTGCAAACTTCTGTTTTGTTTTGTTTTTCACTTGACAGGCATTTCTTTGAAGCCTACTGTGAGTATAAGCTACAATTCCTGTTCCTGGGGATCTAGAGAGGCAACACATAGAAATAAGTAATTACAGTAATAAATATTATAAGCCAGGTTGTGAATAGCTACGAAGGATAGGAGGTGGCTGATGCCTGTCCAGCATCAGGAAAGGCTTCAGAGTGAATGTAATATTTAAGTTGATCATAAGGGAGGGCCAGAAATTTAGTGGAGGTAGACAAAGGCACTCTCTGTATACAGAGGGGACAGATGTGCACAGGCTCACAGTTTTGAAAGGCTTTGGGAGGTGGTGAGACATTCATTGTGGATGGAGACTATATCTGTCATAGAAGGTAGGTAGAAAAGATGGGCTTGGACCAGATTTTGAGAGGAGTAAATGACGCCATGCTTAGACTTCATTCTGAGGATAACCAGGAATGAGTGGTCTTCAAAATAGAAATCTGCCACATTCAAATTTGAGTTTTAGAACATTAGTTCAGAAGGGAATTGTTAGGGAATGTGTGCCATGGAGAAAGGGGTGAGTGACAGGGCAGAGGGACCAGTGAGGAAACGATCACAGTAGTATAGGCAGGGGAGGAGCGCCTGAACAAAGACACCTCGGTAGAGGGGAACTGCTGAATTCTGAACAGGCTTATGGCAGGATTTGGGCCCACTTCTGTGGAAGGGGTTGAGGGAGAAGGAAGTTGCCAGGGTGTAGCCTGTCCTTCTTGTTATTCTCTGTCTTTTCCTGTCTCGTGACTCTCAGGGAATATGCACTGGTTAGCTTTTGTTGCTGCCTAACAGATCTCCCCCAAACAGAGTGACTTCCAACAACAGCTGTTTATCTCATGATTTTGTGTCTCAGCTGAGACGGTCTTCCAGTCTTTGCCAGCTTGGCTGATCCCTGCTGGACTTGCTGGTGTTCTGCAGTCAGTCGGGAACTGGAGGCTGGGGGATGGGGAGACGTTTCACATGTCTGGTAGGTAGCAAGTCAGCTGGGATGATGAGGTGATGAGGTCAAAGCCTCATTACCCAGCAGACTAGCCTAGACTGCGCCTTGCCATCTCAGGGTTCCAAGAGCAGCAAGAGAGGGACTGTGGGGCTTCATGGAGCTTAGCCAAGAACGGCCCCAAGGACACTCTCTGCTAGCCAAAGCAAGTCACTCGGTCAGTCCCAATCTGAAATTGGAGAAATAAGACTCTGCCTTTTCATGGGAGTAGCTGCTAAGAATTGAGGTCAATTTGCAATAAGCCATAATTGGCTTATAAACTATCATGATAGTTTATGATACTTTGTGTTGGTTTCCAAGCACGTACACATTTTTTCATCTTGGCATTCAGTGTAAGAGACAGTAGTGACCAAATGAAAGATACTGTTTTAGAACACACACCACAGAGGGGCGCCTGGGTGGCTCAGTTGGTTGAGTGTCCAACCCTTGGTTTTAGCTCAGGTCAGGGTCTTGTGGTACTGGGATCAAATCCAGCGTTGGGCTCTGAGCTCAGTGCGCTCAGAGTCTGCTTGGCCACACACATACACACACACTCTCAAAATAAATAAAATCTTTTTTTTAAAAAAAAGAACATATACCACAGATAAGATGAAAATAAGTTGCTTGTCTGTCCATCAAATAATTCACTAATCAAGGACTTGTTTGTGCTTTGTGAGCTATAAATAATTATTGGAACCAAACTTTCTCTTTGAGTTTGAATGTATGATTGCTCTACAGTAAATGATAGTTCTTTGTAATTCGTGCAAATGTGTTTGAGTCTCAGTATTATGTTTATATAACGACATATGTACGGTTCAGATATATTTGTACATATTTTAAGTCACTTTATATATATTGAGCGTACTTTTGAAGGAGAAAAGCATTCATATACTGCAAATTGGAATCAGTGGGAAATTGAAAGTCTCAATATTGAGTAACAATTTGCTGCCCCCCCAAAAAAGTGTAAATTGGAACAATTGAAAACAAATTGAAACAATTGAAAAGAAATATTTTGGTGTCAGTAAACTCCGGTACAAAGCAGAATCCTGGTAGTAATAAATTTAAATTTAAAATATAGGGCGCCTGGGTGGCTCAGTGGTTAAGGCCGCTGCCTTCGGCTCAGGTCATGGTCCCAGGGTCCTGGGATCGAGGCCCACATCGGGCTCTCTGCTCAGCGGGGAGCCTGCTTCCTCCTCTCTCCTCTCTCTCTGCCTGCCTCTCTGCCTACTTGTGATCTCTCTCTCTCTGTGTCAAATGAATAAATAAAAAAATCTTTAAAAAAAATAAAAAAAAATTAAAAAAAAAATAAAATATAAGGAAACTACCAAAAGTTCTCACCACACACATAAAAACATAGTTAACTATATGAGGTGACGGATGTGTTAACTAGCCCTATTGTGATAATCATTTTATAGTATATATGTGTCAAATCATCATATGGTACACCTTAAACTCACACGGCGTTCTATGTAAATTAAAGCTCAAGCTGAAAAAGACACTATATGTCACATTCCCTACTAAGCGTGGCCTGTGGCTTACCATTCTAAGACAAGTGCTGGCAGGGGAGGAACCGGTCATTTGCCGGGGTTCGTGTTGCTGTTCTCCATCACTAGGGGGACGCCTTGCCTATTACGTTACATTTTCAGTCCTCTTCACTCACCTCCATAAGAATATAGGCATGCTGGGTACAGGATAGTTTTTTAAAATACATTTCTTGTGCTTAAGGAATATTCCAGCAAATGTGTATTCAGTTAAAGCAGCCTCCCAAAAATGGACTCTGTATTGGGTCTTGTTGGTGATCCCAGCCTCTAGTAATAAAAGCAGCCATTCCCTGAGCATCGGATGGCCGCCTGCAGTGGGGAGCACTCCATCTCAGTTACCTCATTTAGTTTCATAGCTGTCCTCTGAGGTGATGGCTACTATTTCCTCTGATTGCCAAAGAGGAGACAAAGGGTCCATCTTTTCTTCCTAGTTCGTTCTTTATGATAGATTTCTGTCAATTATGCTGCCTGTTTCTAAGAACTCACAGGTTTGATTTCTAAGTGCTTTTGAGTTTTAAGGGGTTTGTTAATGCAGAATATACCAGCATTCTGAATGTCCATTGTACCTTTGCAGAATGAGCTTCCTGAACCCGAACAGGACAACGGTGGCACCACAGAATCTGTTAAAGAACAAGAAATGAAGTGGACTGACTTGGCCTTACAGTATCTCCATGAGAATGTTCCCCCTATAGGAAACTAACACCTGGCTCCTTTTCCATGGACAGATTTTTGAAAAATACATAGATACAAAATGTTTTCTTTCAGTCCTCTCATTCAGATCTTGACATGATAAGTCTACACTCAAAAACGTACACCCACCTAGTTTTTGTGACAGAAAAATACAGTGTGAAAATACTCACCAGAATGAGAAACCGATTGAGATTGCTCAGGAATGCAGAATGTTTGGCCCTTTGAACCAGAAGTTCTTCATCACCAGCTTGTGTTTGAACATGACTGGTTCAGCATTTGCCTTTCATTCTGATTTTGCTTTCCTGTCAGAGTTGTGTCCCGTGACATAGGTGACTGAAGAGATGAGAGGGACGGGCAAAGAGAGAGGAGCCAGGTGTGAAGGGAGTGTTAACTTTTCTCATGCCTCCCTCTGAGCCACGGTGTAGAGCACCTGGTGGTAGGATGGACAACTGGGATTGCTGGGATTCACTCACTGATTGCAGGGATTCCTGAGACCCCCTGTGGCATTTTCAAAATTTGGATAAATTCACAGATTAAAGGTTATCTGGCAGGTACTTCTGCTCTCTACAAGTTAATTAGGTGCCATTGGAAAGGACCTTTGGCTATCTGGACCACTAGTTTTATTTTGGAAGAGATTTCATATATTCACCATCCTTTCAGATACCATGGAAACAGCATGAAGCCCATGTTCAGTTATACATTTATATAAGAACTTGTATTTTGAGGGGCGCCTGGGTGGCTCAGTCAGTTCAGCATCCGACTCTTGATTTCAGCTCAGGTTATGATCTCAGGGTCCTGGGATGGAGCCCCAGGTCAGCTCCACGCTCAGTGGGGATCCTGCTTGAGATTTCTCTTGCCTTCTGCCCTTCCCCCCACTCACTCACTCCCTCCCTCTCTCTCAAAAATAAATCTTTAAAAAAAAAACAACTCATATTTTGAAAACACATCCATGGACATTTGTCTCCTGGAATCATTTGCATTTGTTAAGTGGTGTCTCACATTTTCTTACGTAGGTTGTGATCTGTGGGAAGAGGCCCGGACTTACATTTCTGTATCCCCCATTCAAAAACTAGAAAGACTAAATAATTGAAATGTCTTTTCTTTGTTTTGTTAGAATTTTATTTGAGAGAGCATGTGCACATAAGGGGGGTTGGGCAGAGCGAAAAGGGTGCTCCCCACTGAGCAGGAAGCCCAACACGGCTCCATCCCAGGACTCTGGGATCAGGACATGAGCCAAAGGCAGACAGATGCCCAACCAACTGAACCCAGGCGCCCCTCTTCTCTTCAAGGGCTCTTTTTGTTTACCTAGCTTTTAGGAAGAAGTAGATCACAAATGAGCCGATTTTAGGGTTTCAATCAGAAATGGGGTTACAGCAACTCCTGCAATCCAGACACATGCAGGCTAATGTTCCTGTGCATCGTGTGTTGCCTACAAGTCCGTCATCTCAGAATAAAGACCCCAAGTCACCAGTCCCTCAGTAACAAAAGACAGACAACCCACTACAAAAGAGAATTGTAATGTTCAGGAAAAATGTATATACTAAGAAAACAAAATTTTTCCAAAAAATGGAAGTACCTAGAATGCCATGGTTCCTACACATTCTAATTAAATGAGGGTTTTACTACAACTTGCCTTGAGGTATGTAGCAGCTAAGACACTGACATCTAGGAATCTAGGGCATGTTCATATGAATCCAGCCTTTCACCAGGCTATAAGTAGACCAGTAAAATGTGAAAGCTGTCTTGATTTCCACTGAATCAGGGCATGACGCCTGTAAAGGTAGAGAGCTGTTGATGTATCTGCTTGGCTTATACCCTCATTGAAGAACTGTCCCCCAACGCCAAGTTTGACCTGTGATGTGCTGCCCAAACCACCGCTCACTGTGTCAGGAATCAGGTGACCATACCTGGGCCACACTGTCTACTGCAGCTTGGGAATCTAGGACTGGCTTGAGGATGATGGCGCCAAGAGGTGCTAAGCAGCTTTTCAAGCAAATGTCGCACAGCACCCAAGAGGGAAGTCTGCAGAGCAAGGTTTGAGAGTGTCCAGTTCAAAACCGTGCATCGCCCTCCTCCATAAAAGCCACCTTCCTTGGTGTTGGGAATACAGCAGTGAATAGAAGTAACGGCTTCTGCCTTTGTTCAGTGGGGGAAACAAACATCAAGCCAATGGTTCTACACATCTATGATTTTAAATTGTGACATGTGCTAGGAAGGGAAATAATAGGCTGTAACTTAGGTTGGGTACCTGAAAGCAAAGCCTGAGGCAGAGTCTCTTGTGTACGGGACTTATTGAGGTTGTGCTCTCAGGAGGAGCCCATGAGGGGAACAGGCTGAGCAAAGACAGCATCAAGCTGAAGTCGAGCCTCAGCCAGGTTCCACGGATGCTATGGAATGGGATGTCACCACTTTCCCCACCTGGAGGCAATGGCTAGGACTTTGTATTTGGTGTGCAATGCCCAGTCATTGATTCTGCCCCTCCTGACGTCCCCCTGGGAAGACATACCCTGGGCATTGCCAGGGTTCGAGTCCTCCCAGGGAACAGTGCAGCCATGAACTCTTGGCAGCCAAGACAGAGCAAGTAGTCAGAGGATAGATGTATGACAAACCAGACTGGCCCCAGCAGTGCAGCCCTATACCACAGGATATAGAGAATGGGGCTGGGAGACCTGACTGAGACTGGATAATCACGGTGACACCTTGTAACAAGTAGATTTATAGCACATAACTTGAAATATTAATTTCGTTTATGAATTTCTCCTACTCCATGTGAGTGGTTAGGTCCTTCGAACTTCTTGTCCCCACCAGGGAACAGATGAATTAACAAACAACCCTACCCCTTGCTTGGGAAGCAGGGAAGGAAAGGAGGGGAGGAGCTTCAAGAGTAGTGGAAAGCTGTGACCCAGCTGATGGTGGCACCCAGTGAGATGAGCTTCAGAGGCTCATGGTTTCAGGGTGTTTTCCAGCCTAGACAAGGACTCCCAAGCATTGGAACCACCTCCTTCTGGACCCCCTTAGAATTGACTGTGAGGATAGCAGCTGTGACCCAGATGAGCTGAGGAATAGAGGTCCTTGCACACTTTTGAGGTCACTCGTGAACATCCCAAATGCTTGTGAGACCCTAGTGGCCACAGATTTAATTTTTGCTGCATCACAGCAGAGTGAGGCCAAAAAAATTCAGTTTGCTTTGAAGAAAATAAGAAAGTGTGCTATTTCTTGTACCCACCTTGAGTGTATGAGCCAAAATCCGGAGGATGAGAAGGGGTAGCCAGGGGAGGAATCTGGGGGCTGAGGATCGATGGCAGGGAGAGCAAATTGCATAAAGCCCGGAGGTGAGACATTGAGGTGAGACATGAGGCATTACAAGCAAAGTAGGCAGGTAAGCTGGAGGAGCTACGGGAGTTTTCCCCAATCAGATTTCATTTTATCAAACAGAAGTTACTCTGGGTTTGAGCGGCTAAGAACAGAGGTGGAACGACAGGAGAGTTTTTGCACTGGCTCAAGACAGAGATGAAGGTGACTTGAGCTAGCAAGACAGAGGTGGAATTAGCGGGACCAGAGGTATCTCTTAGAGCAAGACTTGTCCAGATGGGCCCGGTGAAAGGTGTATTTCACGAAGCCAGCACCCTGATTGTGGCTGTGGGGTTCAAAAGAAAGTGGAGTGCCCAATGTAAGCACTGCCCTTGTGACCCAGGGGCAAATTCTCTGAGCCAGATGCAGCCCCCGCCCCCTGGGAGGGTAGGATCTGCATCCAGGAGCTGCCAATCCTTTGAAACCCAATTAGACCCACTTCTTAATAATAGATTAACAGTAACAATGACACCCACAGTTAACTGAGTGCTTCTGAGTGCTTCAGGCACAGGATCTCTAGCCCTCACATCCACTTCTGAAGGTGGATATTATTGTCCCCGTGATCCCGAGATGGTAACTCAAAATCAAACAACTTGTTCCAAGTTAAAACCACTCCAGTAGTAAATGGATTGCAACCTAGTCTGGGTGCTCTCCAAACCCATGTCCTCTCCTTGGACCATGCATCCTGCCCTGTGAGATCTTCTGTGACCACTCCTCTCTGAAATGGGTAGGAAATCCTACTGGAACATTTAGTACTTCAAAATGTTTACCTCGTATCCATAATTGAGATAAAGATCTAAAAAAAATTGTTAGGAACTCAGGAGTCATGAAACATGTAAAAAATCAACTTATCACCAAATCCATACATAGCTCCTATAGCTGACAACTATTACTATGAGCCATACTGTTGTTTCTGGGTCTTATACGAGGTTAATTCACTAACATGTATTTTCAGATCTTGGTGCATTGGTAGTGGACAGCTTCACCGCGATGCCATTTACCCAGCAGGGGGCGCTCTATTCCTTTGAGAAGTCTGAATTACCGGCAGCCCTTTTGGTAAACTAAACCAGGATGCTGAATAAATGTGGTGTTTGACTTGGAAGTGATTCTGCAGATCTTGGTTGCCCAGAGTGTTGGGTAGGGGTTTGTGAATCCCTGGGATTCTGGCTGGCCACCCTTCAAGGGCTCACTTAGTGGGCTCCTCACTTGTGCTTTGTGAGGGGGCCAAATGAGGGCACACGGAAGGTGAGGGCAGTTCAGAACTTTGATTACAGAGAAAGATAGCCAGAATCAGGAACTGTGCCAGACTCTGACCCCCAACCCATATTCATGATCAGGCCTGGGGACTTTTCGTTAAAGCTATTTCCCAGCTCTCTGTGTTATTTGGGGAATTGAGGCATCATCCTGGAACGATCCATCAGGCTCTACAAAGACTATTTCTCCTGTCCTGTCATGAAATCCTACAGACCCATTGCTGAAATGGTTTCCTGAGCTTGACTGAGTCTTCTGTCATTGTCACCACCTGAAAGCTAGCCTATCCTACCCATAGAGGGAGAGGGTAGGTAGAGAAGCACTAGAAGCACAACAAGACAGGTTTTGTGGGCAGCTGAGAGAACTAGAGACAAGGTTTTATCACCCAACCCCAGGGCATGTCTGTGCCTAAGTTTCATCCATCCTTTAGCCAACTGCCATACATACTCATACTCTCTTGCACTAAAGCTGCAGCAACGTGGTTGTCTCGGAGTAGAGCCTCTGACTGAAATAAGACACGAGAGCACAATTACAGAGCTGAGACCCATGGTCAACACATAAGCTCATGAAGAGTTTCTACCTGGGTTTTTATTTCCATTTACTCTATGTGCTGAACCATATGAAAAGGCTGTTTTTATAGGTCAAAAATGGCACGATTTCCTGTTTTCAGCTAATTTGCTTCTTACCCAGAGCCAACTGCACACATACACACATAGACACACACAACACACACTGGATGTGACGAGGGGAGGCGGGGGCCGGCGAAGGGTGGAGAATTTGAAAACAACCAAGTGACACCAAAGGAAGTGAGGGAGGTTGATGTATAAACCCATCCCAGTTACTCCGTGCCTTCCCTGGTGACTCAGATCCCGTTTATTGTGGGGCCACCACCGGAGGGCAGAGGGGGTTTTCCTCCGCCCACGCCAGGATCATGCCTCCACTCTCCCAGCATCGCTGCCCGGGCTTCCTCCCCACGCGTCATCTGCGTCTCAAACAGTACCCTGCGCCCACAGCCCTGGGCACAGACCGGTGCTCACTCCGGCACGGGCACGCGGTCTAACTGCAGGACTTCTCGAGGAAGAGAAAACACTAACGCCAAGGGCAATGATCTAAGAAGAAAGTGCTCAGGGTGCCTGGTGTACTGTAAGTGCTCACTAAATACTTACTGGATAGATGGACAAATGGATGGACAGATGAGTGGATGGACGGCCAAATAGAGAAATAATGCCACAGAAAAGGGGAATAAGAAGAGGAATCATTGAGGTGCCTGGCTGGATCAGTTGGTAGAGTTTGTGACTCTTGCTCTCAGGGTCATGAGTTTGAGTCCCACATTGGGAGTAGAGATTACATCCAAAAAAGTAAACAATAAATAAATAAAAGAAGAAGAGGAATAATCTACAACTGAGGGAATTTAGGAAAGCTTTATGGGAAAGACAGCCTTTGAAAGGCTAGATCTATACATCAAGAGATGAGAAGCAGTGTTGGCAAAGAGGTTTTGGTGATGATATCCTGTCATTTCCCATTCAATCCTAGTGTTTCCCTTCTCTCCTTCCCTTCCAACTAAGAGTAGAGCAGGTATGTTTGGAAACAGGTGGGAATTTTTTTTTGGTGGTCACAATGACTAGGATGACGGAGAAGGGGATGTCAGAGAACAGCTGCATTTAGTGGTATGTTGGCCAGGTTCTTAACTATACTTCGGAAAAGAACTGTTCTGTCCAAACTACCAATGGTGACCACAGTGAGAAATACCAGTAGGTGAGAGAAGTATCGTGAACAGATTATTACGACGTCACAAAGAAAGTGCTGACAAAGATATCTACCCATCTCTTCTGCTCTTGTCACCCAAATCAAGTCATGTGCTCTCTCTTCTAGGGAAGAAGTAGGGAAGTCATACTGGAATGGCCCACGGGCGTTGCTGAACAGAGAGCTACTCAACAGAGGTCAGACCTCGGTCTCAAGGAAAAGGGAACACAGTCAAGGTCTTTGACTAGAGGAATCATCTAGTCATATCTGTGCTTTAGGAAACACCAAACCGCTATCTTAAAGAGAACCAAAATGTGAAGTGGCAGCAAGTTAATTTTGTTCTGTATCACAGAAAACTAAGAAGTCATTCTACATTTTAAAAACTTCTCCAAATTTAAAGTATTCAAAAAATAAATTCATTCAACAAATTATGTTGAGAAAATTGGCTTTCTTTCTGGGTAACAAAAAAGTTAAGTTAGATCCATCTACCTACCTCAAACCACATATTCAATATGGTTAAAGAAACCTAAAAAAATTTTAAAGATGTTAGGAGAAAAATGTAGTTGAATACTTTAGGAACCTTGAAGTAGGCAAGGCCTCCCTAAGTAAGCTACAAAACCAAAGAACCATAAAGTACAAAAATAGATAAAATTTTTACATAACAAAAAACATTAAAAGAATAGAAACTGGGGGCACTTCAGTGGCTCAGTCAGTTAAGTGTCTGCCTTCAGCTCAGATAGTGATCCCAGGGTCCTGGGATAGAGTCCCGCAGAGTGGGGAGCCTGCTTCTCCCTCTCCCTGCTGCTCCCCCTGTCCTCATCAAATAAGTCAATAAAATTTAAAAAAAAATAGAAGCTGGTTGTAACATATATAAGAGACAAAAGATTATTTTCCAGATAACCTACAAAGCGTCTATAAATTAATAAGAAAAAAGAGCTGCCCCAAATGAAAAAATGGGCAATAGGTATAATCAAGCAATTCACAGAAAAAAAGATACAAAACATGAAAATAGGATTATGGCAGATATTTCAGATTGATTCACTCAACTCCATGTCTACTACCTTGTAGCTTGTCTTGCAGCATGTTGGAGCCTATAAAGCTAATGCCTAACAATTTCCAGGCTTCCTTAGAGCTGAGCTTCGGGATGTAACCTGGCTTCCCCTGGGGAATATGTACCTTCAAGAGATCTACTAACTCCAGTAGCAGTTGGGGGGTGGGGGGGTGGAATCCTTATTTTTTGTTTGCTTTTTTCCTGCCTCAACATAACAGCAATCTCACTGTCTCTAGATGCAGTCTCCTCCAGCTTCGCAGGTGCTGTGGACAAGATGTCGGGTGTCTAGAATGCAGCTGAGGCAGTGTGGTCCTGGATGCCAGGTGTGTCTGAGGCTTCCTGGTTTCCCGATTCCCAAGTCACCAGGTGGGGCAAATCCCCAGTTTCATGGGCATGGAAGAAGGAGAGGTTCCTTTGGCAGGTTGGTTTAGCTGGAGTTTTGAGAGTCAGTCCTACTTTTTCACCCAATGAAACAAAATTTTCAGCACCCAATTCCCTATTTTAAACCAAACCGTTCCCCTACTCTCTTTCTACCTATCTTTCTATGCAAACTAAGCAGAGTGGCTTCTGTCATCTGTAGCTGAACTCTGATACAATGGTCAGCCTTATTAAAAATCAAAGAAAGGCATATTAAACCAACAAGGAAATGATTTCTTTTATCAGAATGTGAACACAAAAAGATGGCTCAAATTCAGTGTTGCTGAGGGTAAGGGGAAATGGGCCCTCTTTTGGAGAGTGTGTAAGTCATCACAAGCATTTTGAAGAGCATTTTGGCAGAATCTAGACAAATATAAAATGTGCATCATATCAAACCCCACATTCTGCCAGGCATCAGTCAAAGAGAAATACTGCTCCAGGTCCTGAAAAAAACATTTTCCACTGATATTAACTGCATCATAGTGAGTAATGGAAAAATAACAATACATAGCTGAATTGTCCATCAAGAGGGAATAGTTAAGAAAATTACAGTACAACCGTTCTTTGGAATACTCAGCAGTCATTAAGGAATGAGGCAGAGCTCCCAGTGCTAATATGGAAAGATCTCAGACACACTTCCAAGTGAAAAATAAATGGCAAAACAGTAGGTATAGTGTGATCTCATTTATGTTTAAAAACACACATAACAAAACACATTTCTATTGACATCTGCATATGTCTGGGTAAGCAAAGACAAAGGTCAGGAGCGACACAAGACAAGCTACCCTTTGGGGTGGGGCGGTGGGCAGAGGAGGGCCTTGGGCAGGGCTGTTGCTTCTCTACCCTCTCATCTGTACTCTTGAAGGTTTGAACATTTTACAGTAAGGATGTATTATATTAGAATGTTGTATATTATGAATTATATTAATATATAAATTAAAGTTACAAAACACTGTAGGGGCAAGATTCCAATTTTCAAATGCCTAAGCAAAAAATTTACAGAGACTGATTGATCTGTCTGTCATCTATCTATTTATTTAGAAAGGGAGAAAGCAAATATGACAAAATTAATGCATATTGAATCTAGGTGGAGGGATATATATGAGTATTTATTGCCCTGTGCTTTCAACTTTTCCATATATTAAAACTCTTTTCTTGTAAAAAGTTGGAAATAAAAACACACCAAATACACATCCCTGGACACACACGCTTCCCTGTGCAAGCAGATTTTTTTCAGAGGTGAGGGCAAATCCTGTGGCTTGTGAAGCTGCTAAAAAAGCAAAAAAGCATCGGCAGTCTTTCCCACTGACTTCTTAGGGCAAGTGCACCTCACTCTAGAAGCCAGGGTCCTGAGGAATGTTCGGAGGCCTCTGTGTGCACTCACTGGGATTGCCAGCACACCCCTGCCCCATCCTTCTGCATGCATAGTTAGGGCCAGGGACCCAGCTGGCCCTTTGCCCATCTTCCTATAGAGAGCTCATGGCCAAGGCACCTTGAATATCAAATATGCTCGTCCACAAGTACATATCTCTGAAACCCCATGAAAGGTGAGGTGGCCATTGGTAAGAAGGAGACCTGGGACTCCTTCACAGCCTCACCAAGGGGGGCTCTGAAAGGATTCCATTCACTTGAGCTGCTATCCCCAAGACCCCTCATTCAGTCCTCATCCTGGTGTTTATTTTTGACATAACAGTGTGAGGAGAATGGAGAAAAAAGGAATTGCAAAAAAAGGAACCGGAATTTTAATGAGAACCATCTGGAGTGTTTGCCAAGGGTGTTATGTTTGGTACAAGAGAGTAATTCCTCAGCTTAAATGAGGAAAAGAGAAATGGAGGAAATCGTTCTGTTGTGCTTGCCCCCCAAACTGATGCTGAGCAGAACCGCCTTGAACATTCCCACCACACAGGAATGGGGCTAGGATGGGGCCGTGGAGAGACTGAGTGCACCCTTCTCCGCTCTGGAGTTCACAGTGCGGAGGAATGTTTCTCCTCTGCCAAGGAGACTTTGAGAGATGGGTTGTGGTGGGCCCTGGGCTAGGGCCTGGAATCTGGGTAACCATGGCAACGGGCCCGCGGGTGACAACAAACACGGGATGGAATTTCAGCATTCGCAGCCAGGCCACGGAGGAATGGGAAAGTTCGGGAAACTTTTTTTGTTTTTAACCCAAGGATGGGGAAGGCGCCGGAGGGAGCCACAGTGTTCCGAATAAATCCTCCCTGCATAGGACCCCAGCGGAGTCCCAGGGAGCCAGCATCTCTCAGAGGCTCTATTTCCACTTTCTTCTTTTCCTTTGTTTATAACCTCCCTCCTTCCACCGAGGGTTCCGTGGGGTAACAGCTGCTCCCAAGGGTCTCGGTGCACAGCCAGATCCCTGTCCTCACACCAGCGTAATCACATATCTTGAGGACAGACACCCTCTGCGGGCATTTCAGTGCATCTTCAACACAGCCTCAAAACAGCCCTGCTGCCAGGGTGGCCAGATCCCCAACTTCCAGATGGGGAAATGAAATTCAGAGAGC
The DNA here is from genome assembly GCA_002007465.1 of Ailurus styani. Lineage (NCBI taxonomy): Eukaryota > Metazoa > Chordata > Mammalia > Carnivora > Ailuridae > Ailurus > Ailurus styani. The sequence goes on from LNAC01000196.1 coordinate 1,987,034, forward strand.
CAAGATCACCCAGAAACAGAGGGGCTTTCTGCCCCAACCCAACCCCATCGTCCTTGCACCATGCCACTGTACCTGCAATCTTTATTCTAGAAACAAATGAGTAATTGTGGCAGTCAGTGTTTATGAAGAAGAGAAGGAATGCGTCCTAGACCTCTCAGTGTGCTGATAAGAGCCGCTGCATGTGGCTGCAGAAGTGGGCCTTGACTGAATGGAAAAAGATTTAAACGACGGGAGGAAGAGATTTTTACAGAGTTACTGGGTTGAAAAATTAAAGAACCACAGCCTCTAGAATTTCCTTCTCTGAGGTCTTTAGAAATAGAGAGGCTGGCATCATGCCTGGACAGATCAGGGCCTGAGAGTAAGGGAACCATAAAACACCCAAATGTAGGCTCTTTGCTTTGCAGATGGGGAAAGCAAGGCAGAATCAGGGACTGAGCCTCATGTCCAGCACAAGGTTCTCTTCTTGATAGCACGTCCCAGAAGCCCCCAGACAAGCCCGTAGTAGTTAAGTGAAACAGTATCAATCAGCAGGATTAAAACAGGAGGTAATAACAATTGGTACAGAACAGAGAATTGTTATTTCTGTGATCAGACTGGGGCGGGCGGGGAAAAGGACTATGCATAATGGATAGGCATTCAGCAAAACTGAGATCCACACAGTGTACAATCCATGTTAGCGTTGCTCTTAGGACCATCATTAGTTAAGAAAGAGCCTCTGCTCTGAAAGGAGAAAGAGACTCAACAGTTAAGAATTTAGCAAAGAAGATAGTTTTAAATCAGCAAAGTTACATAACTTTATAACGGTTTCAAGAAATCATCCTGAAATTTCATGAGCAAAAATGCCTCTGAAGAAGCCAACAGGAAATAAACAGTGCAAGGAATTTCTGGAAATAGGAGAATGTTTTCTTGTTTGTTTTTAAAGTGGAAAAAAAAAGAAGTTTTAAGGAAAAAGGAAGCCCTGACCCACATAAAGATAGGGTTTCAGTAAAACGAATTTGAGAGCAAGAGGGAAAGTGTAAGCCCAGTGGTGGAGGGAGTGCCCAGGCCCTCGAGGGCCCGATGTGGGCCGCTGAGCACAACGGCAGTCCCCGGAAAATGGGCTCAAGAAACAGAGCCGGTTTCACACTTTTTTAAAAAAGAAGTGTCATTCCCTGGAAAATAACAAATCGGCTCCATGCTGTCCACAGCCCTGTTGAAGTTTACCGGGTAACTTACAAATGGTTTCAGCACTTAATTCAGGAATATCTGCTGTGTATCCTGAAGTCACCAATTCTCCCTAAAGCTCTGCTTTATAACCTTTTATGCAGAAAAACCTCTATTTCTCTTATTTGGTCCTTAAAAATGGGGGAGGAGGTGTCCTTTTTTTCTCAGCAAATGTTTTGGGTCTATGCCGACCCCTGAGCACAGCATTGCTATCATATCCAATTCTTACTGCATCTTGGTTGTACTTCATTCCATTTCTGAGTTTTTAATATTCAAACACAAGGTCCACTGTGTATCTATGAGCTTCCTAGGAAATGTTGAGTGTTGTCCACCTTCAAATACTATAAGCACCATGCAAGCTTCAAGAGGCCACTGCTCATTCCTAATGAGAATCTTCTGCTTATGATTCATGGATTAAACCCTTATAAATGGCTTTATGTACATGCCCAAAATATGTGGATCCACAGGATGTCTGAGAGTATTCATGCTAAGTATGCATCCGCTCGTGAGAAAGTATGTGTGGGAGGGAAGGAAGGAGTAGAAATTGTTTTCGTTTTAAAAAGCTAGAGGGACAAGCAACAACTACTCATATGCATCATTCAAGAAATGAGTGTAGTTCTCCCCTCCAGCCACACACCATGCAGAAAGGCAAGAAGGCAGAGGGGAAGAAGGTGGCCCTCAGTCCCGCGGTCGTGAAGAAGCGGGAGGCCACGAAGGGGATCGATCCCCTCCGCCCTCCGCCCGCCGCCCCCATTTGAGAAAAGGCCAAGAATTTTGGCAGCGGAGAGGACATCCAACCAAAGGGGACCTCACCTGCTTTGTCAAATGGCCCCTTTTCATGGGGCTGCTGCAGCAAAGGGCTATTCTCTATAAATGTGTCAAAATGCTTCTTGCCATTAACCAGTTCGCCCAGTCCTTGGGCCACCGAACAGCTCCTCAGCTGCTTACCCGGGCCCACAAACACAGACCAGAGACGCAGCAAGAGAAGAAACAGAGACTGGTGTTCAGGGCGGAGAAGAAAGCTGCGGCCAAAGGGGATGTCACCTCTAAGAGGCCTCCCTTTGTCTTCTCCAAGCTGGAGTTAATACTGGCACCACTGGTGGCGATTGCACACGACGTGGATCCCACTGAGCTGGCTGTCCTCCCGACTGCCCTGTGCTGCAAGATGGCGGTCCCCTACCGCCTTATGGCTGGGGGGGGGGCAGGCTGGGGCAGCTGGTCCCCAGGAAGATCTGCACCACCATCGCCTTCACACGGGTTAACTCAGAAGACAAAGGAGCTCTGGCTAAGCAGGGGGAAGCTGTCAGGGCCAATGACAGTGACAGACATGATGAGATCCGCCGTCACCAGGGAGGCAGCATCCTGGGTCCAAAGTCGGTGGCTCACATCGCCAAGCTGGAAAAGGCACAGGCTAAAGAACTGGCCACGAAACTGGGCTAAGTGTACACTGTTGAGTTTTCTGTACATAAAAGTGATTAAAATTTCTTTCAAAAAAAATAGTGAGTGAGTATAGGGCATAATGATGGGAGAAGCCAATACATTTCCAAATTGTCATTCCTTTAGCTCTTGAAAACATTACTCTTTAATGGGAAACCATGGGCTGCCATTTGTGCTCTCAGTAATTACACTATTTTTTTTTAATTTTAGTGACTTCTAAAAATTTTAAACCTTTTAAAAAATCACTTTTATCTTTTTATTTTAAAAAAACGCTTTTATCTTTTTATAAGAATCTTTATTTAAAAAACCTTTTTTATTGAAGCGTTCATTACTTCAGGGATTATTACACTGAGAGAGAGGACCCCTTGCTGTTGGCGTGGGGGTCGTGGCACCATTACACCATGCAGTGCTAGCCTGGGTTGAAAGGTCTTCGAGGAGATCATCTCAGCCCAGGTGCCCAAATGTTCGTCATGGAAAAGTGTGCTCCAGGCAAGGAGTCCCTTTCTGACCAGCTGCACACTGCCTACTGGACGAGTAGAAGCCTACGAACTGGGTGTTCTCTGAGTGAGGAGCACCCTGAAGACCCCTCTCTGCACCCTCTGCGGCCTGTCCCCATGGCTTGCTTCTTTCCTTCATGGGAAGAAGTTAAACCAGAAACATGGGAGCTATCGCTCGAATACATTACAGTGTGTGAAATTGACGAGGATCACTTGTTTTTGCCAAAATGCCTTGACGAAGCTGGATTTTTCAACAGTGATTCTAAAGAAAACTATCAGCCAGAAAGCACTGAAGTCCAGTTTGTACTGTGCTGTCAAATAGCAAAGCCCGACAAGCAAACCTATATCCAGGTAATATCCTGTATCTAACAAGGATCCGCAATTTCATTATATCAGTTAGGATGCTTTGGGTGGCAAGAAAAATGGAACTCAACTAGCAGAAGCTTAAGCAAACCCCAGATCCAGGGCTAATCAATTCCACAAGTAAATGATATCATCCAGAACCCAGGTTCTTATCCATCTTTAAGGCTCTTGTGTCCTCCTCAGCTGTCAGCTGGCTCCCTTCATGGTAACAAGATGGTGGCCACAACTCTGAGGAACACATCCTCACATCAGAAGCAGAAAGTGATTATCTTTTCCCAGTGGTTCCGGGATGGGCAAATGGTAGAATCAGAGAGCTTAATTGTGAACGTGGAGGAGAGGTGAGTATCACAGACACAGACACACACACACAGACACACACACACATACTGGTTGGAAATAGCCTTGTGGGCTGCTGGAAGTCATCTTGTAACTAAGTATGTGGTGAGTGCATATCTGAGACTGACCTGAGTATTCAGAGGAGCGAAGAACCAAGCCAAGAGCAGGTGAAACTGGATACAAAATGTCATTCTGAAGCCACATATGCCCCTGGCCTTTTTAGTGACATGAGCCAATAAATTCCTTGTTTGACAGGACAACTCAGGGTGAGTTTTCTGTCACTCACAACACACAGACCCCATTCATACACCTTACTTGTGTAATTTTTCCAATCTTAATCTTCCAATTTTGTTCTGCTTTTTAAAAATATTACTAGTTGAGACAGTCTACAATAGATGTGACCAGTATTGTTTCAAAGTGATGAGGTAATGATCAACAAAGACTAAGAAAAGGTGATAGACTGGAGGAGTCTAAGGAGACATGAAAACTAAATGCAATGTCGTATCCTGGATTGGATATCTGGAACAGAAAGAGGATATTAGTGGAAAAACTAGGGAAATCCAAAGAAAGTCTGTAGCTTAGTGCATAGTAATGGACACCAATGTCCATTTCTTAGTTTGAACAAATGTGCTGTGGTCATGTAAGGGGTTAACATCGGAGCTAGGTAAAAGGTATATGGCAACTCTCTGTACTATCTTTGCAACTTCTCGGTGGATCTAAAATCATTCCAAAATAAAAACTTTAAATAAATATATAAGTGGTACTAACATTCCAAGGCCTAGCAAACACTGAACTAGTCTGACTTTTTCAAGTCACCAGTGAGAAGGTTGAGTAACAAAGAGATTGAGACTTGCCAGTGGCACCTGGAGATTCATGTCAGGGCTGAGCCTGGGACTCAGGTTGCGTCATCCAGGCACACAACAACCTTGCAGCCTGGGGACCCGGGATGTCACTCAAAGGAATTAGTTTCTATGGAAACAGCTCTTCCCTAAGCACACTAAATTCCCTTGCAGATCTCCATATTAGCTCAGGTCTATTACATTTCAAAGTCCATTCTTCACATTAATAAATTACACAATTATAGCAGTCCAGGAATGAGCTATAACACCATGCAAAAGGAATTTGTACCAGAAATTTAAACTACCATATGGTCAATGGATTAACATTAACCATAAATAGAAACCATCACATCCTGTAGGGACTGCCAATCGCATTTGTACGAGTTGAGTATTTTCTGAAAAGCAATACACGAAAAATGTTAACCCATGGCACAACATTTCCAAAGACAGATTTTGAAGGGGCTGTATCGCAAATAACTTAGGCGAGAGTGAACATGGCATTCTGGAAGAATCCATATGACATGACTCAAAAAGTGATTCTTGTAAGGGCTGACACTGATGTCAAAGACACATTTGTAAAGATGGATAGAATGGGTGTCATAAAATGTAAAGGAAAAAGCGGAATAAGCCCCAGCCCTCCAAGAATGACCTCCTCTACCATGGTGAATTCCTCCATGTAGAGTTTAATGACACAACCCCAGGATAAGACAATTTGGGTAAAAAAGGAATACCCCTAATCCACCTGCTTTCCTCCAAAACCATAGGATCTCATCCTCCAGGCTCCCCCTCCCATAATGTTTCTGTCATCCACACCCTAGGACTCAGAGCTGGGTCCAGATTTGGTCACCAATGTTAGCTCCCTTCTCTCCTTGCTTTCCCCACCCAATAATTATCTCTCTTCCAGCCTGTGAGCACTGGCCCTTGGGCAGAGCCCAGGCATTGGCTGGAATGCTAATCCCCGAATGTCAGAACCCAAGGGATCCCTGAGAAACATGGACCAAAGTATGCTAATTAACACCCTTCCCTATAATTGCTGGTGACCATTGGAATTATCTGATAAAAGCTATGACAGTATTTCCCCTTCATGGGCACCGAGATGACTTAGGAGGCCCAGCATGGTAGAGGAAAGCCACAATTTCTGTGTTGGCTACAGGGTCCCCCATTAGCTAATGGTTATATGACAGAAGATAAAAAATGATCTCGACGGGCAGGAGTAATGGGCCCCAAATTACAAAATGTAATTTAGAAAGAATGTAGGCAGTGCCCTAGAGTTAGGTTCCAAAAGTGCCTTGCAGAAGCCCAGGAGACAGCCTGACGCCAGCAAGAGTGGAGGCCAGGGTCTGGGAGTGCCCGGTCCCAGCCGAGCCTCTGACCAGCTGGCCACACTTGGACAAACTGCTAGCTTCAGGGAACGCGGCTTTCTCAGCTGGAAAATGAGAAACTCAAACGAAACAATCTTTTGCGGACTTCCCAGATTTGAGGCAATTCTTTGCCAACAGTAGGAAGATGACTCAGTGAATTGCGGTGCGTCCCCATGATACAGTGCCATGCAGCTGTTAGAGATTCCACGGTTCCCGAGAATATTTGATAACATGAGAAAGTGCTTGTGACAGGAGGAAAAATAAATCAATGTGGGTTGTGGTTCTTATTTTGCAAAAAAAGAAATAGAGATGCCTCCGAGGAAATAAAATGACTCAAAGGGAGTAGAAAAAGTATTGAAAGTGCTTGCCATGCATGGTTTAGTTTTTGTTACTCAGAGCTCTTGAAACTGTATTTATCATCACAAAGGTACTAAATGCTTGATAACAAAATACTCCAACAATACACAAGCATATACAGGAAAAATTAAAGTTTCTCCTCTTTTTTTTGTCCTGCTGCCACTCCCTAGGTGTAACTTGTATTAACATTGTCCAATAAATCAGACTTCACTGTGTTTAAAGCTAAATTTGCTAGAATCATCCTTTGTTTCAAGCAGCCTACAGGGAGAAAGCTAGGAACATTGGTGCTTTTTATTTTCTTCACTGTAAACCTTAGGAAGGGAGCTTCCATGAAATATTAGAATAAAAGTAAGAATGAGGACAAGAATAGAAATAATAAATAAATCCAGATACTAGCACTTTTATAAACGGTTTTAATAAAAGTTTAATAACCAGTTTTAAAATGACTGTAATATTCAGAGTGCTTTTATTTCTTTAAGTAGTTGAAGCATTTAAGAAAGTCTGATATATGGATTTGTTTTAGAATATGATAAATGTTTAGAAAATTAAGTCATCAAGGGGAAAATGACTGGAGAAATTTAATTTGTGAGTCAATTAGTTTTGATTTATAATTGTGTAAGTGTTTTGTGGCTATGTAGAGAAATACAGAACACTTAAAATTGATGGAATGTTAGTCATTTGAGAAATTTGGAACTTTGATAAATGAACCATTAAATGAAGCATAGGAGTATTAATTCTTCTCCATCTTCAAAAGCCCTCAAACATTAAAAATTGTTTTGTACATGCTTGGAACCCAGGCCATACTTTGTTGAGGACACTATGGCCCAGGGCAAGGGAAGGGAGTAGCGTAGGAAGTCAGCCACCTTCCCAACCTGAGGACAGCCTGCCCTTGCCCGAGCAGCACTTAAATGGGAGACTCAGTCCCAGTGGCCCCAGATTTCCACCTGTGACCAGCAGAGTGACACCTTGTGCAGTAAGGGCCACAGCAGCAGCAGAACAGAAGTGTCTAGGAACCCCAGAGGCATTAGCTGTGATGTCTGATTTCTGGCTTCTGGGAAAGGTCTGAGTTCCACTCCCATCATGAGGCAGGATGACAATAAGTAAACACAAATTAACAACTGGGACACTTCTCTGTTTATCCTGGAAGGGAAGACCCCAGGAGGAGAGAAAAGATGAGCTGAGATTGGAGGCTTGAGGTTTTTAACTCGAATACTTCAAAAAGAGATATGACCTTAATTATACCCCAAGTGGATAAAGTGGGACATATTGGTTACTTTCGAACCTGTGGTTCAGTGGGAGTACATTGTTCTGCCCCCAAGCATCTATTCATTTTTTTCTATAGGTAGTTATACTGCGCTTCCCTCCTGGCGGAACACCTCTCCTCATTCTCGGTACATTTGTCCTAGTGCCTCTGACCCATACCCTCTGCCTTACCAGTGGGAACGCGATCAGGACCAGCCAACCAGGGCATCACTTGTAAACCGCTGGGAACCTGGAGTTCCAAGGGCTACTCCATGGAGCACTAGAATGACCCCAACACAAAGGAAAGCTGAGCCTGAGGTCCAGACAGGGGGAAAAGAGATGCTGGACCAAGACAGCCCTGGAGATCTTCTTGGATTTTTCAGTTACATGAGCCAACAAATTATCTTTTCAGCTTAAGTCAATTTGATGCGAATTTGCAGTCATTTGTTACAAGAGGAGTCCTAACTGATATGAGTAGATCTGAAGGCTTAGAACAATCTAGAGACTTCATCAGGGAGAAAGGTGAGGAATTGGTTATGTAATTCTGAGACAAGAAGACTCTAAGACTACAAGGTAACTCTTCCAATATCTGCAACATAAATGTTACCAGAAGATAAATTTCCATTCAATCGGTAGATGAACGTTCGAATAACTAAAGCTGCCCAACAAAAGGACCAACTGCTTCAGATGGAGATGAACCCTCCACTTGAGGAACAATCCAGTCAAGGATGGATGACCACTCAGCAAGAATGCTGGTGCTGAGATTCCTTCACTGGGAGGAAAGTGTGAATTTCAAATGACTCTTGTGACTCTAATAGCCAACAGAAATTAGGAGTCAGAACAATCACTAGGGAACATGAGTGGAGGTCCTGTAAAACTCTGCAGAGCCCTGGCTTGCTCAGTGAGAAGCTCTGGCACTAATACTCTGAATTGGATTTGGTCTGTAGCCCAATGCTGCAAAGCAACAGAATTAATGCAGAAGTCAGAGAAAGCACTGGAAAGCTCTAAGAACTGAACACTTCCCTCTCAAAAACACAAATTGTTTACATAGGAATTCTGCTGTTGGTTGGGAATGCTGAGTTTGCAAAGCCACTTCTGTTGATTTGGCCAAGATAAGAGTAAAACATGGAAGAGGCCATCCAGAAGTTTGGTGGGAATGAGGGATTCTGGATACATCTGGGTATATGTGTGACTGTGGACATGACTGAAGTCAGCTCAGGGCCCACATCCTATGACCAACCCATGATCCCTACACCAACCCACACCTAGTGTCAGGTGCCCTCAGACTGAAATGGGCACAGACTGCTAAAGTTTGCATTAGTAGGGCGGGTTGGTTATTTTCACCACATAGCCTACCTCTCTGACCTCTACCTCTTCCTCCAGTATATTACACTTCAGTAATCTGGACTTTCTTTTGATTCCTCCAACACACCTAGCTCATCCCATCTTAGAACCTTGGCTCTTGTTCTTCCATATCCCCAGAAATCTCTACCTCTAGGGCTGACTTCTTGGGGTTGGTTAAGTATTAGCACAAATGACAAATCCTTGGTGAGTTCTTTCCTGACCACTAATCCAAATGAGCAACCCTATCCCCAATACATATCCCTACCCAAAGAGAACCTGTCCTCTAAATCCCATCATCCCTTTCATTGTCTTCCTGGAACTCAATACTATTGAAAATTGTCTTTCTTATTGACTTGAGCCTTTTTTATAGTCTTTCCTCTCCATTAAAGCATAAGCTCTATAAGAACAGGGACCTTCTCTGTTTTGTTCATTGACACATCCTCAGGTCTTAAAACAATTCCAAGCACATGGTTCATATGTCATGAAAGTTTGATGAATGAATAAATAGTTGAGTAAACCTACTGTTTTCCACCTTGATCTTGGAAAGGTTTCCTTCTATATAACATGTTTTCTAGAAGACAGAGCAAGTGAGTGACTGAGATAGAAGGAGACTCTTTTGTTGAAAGGGCTTGTCCCTGGTATGACAACTTGCCCTTTAATTGGCTTAGTGTCCTGAGGTGACCAAGGAGGAAGGGAACACAGGACTTTATCCAGAGCCCAGCCTCCTCTGTGAGCATATCTAATATACTCTGTAAGAGTGGGCTGACCTTATTTTTTAAAGGAACCATTGATCAGAAAAAACCAGCCATTGGGACTTACTATCTTTTCAACTCACTGTCTCTCCTTTGGTCCTTTGTGAAGATGAGCATAAACAGAGTCCTCCCTGCTCCACTCTGTGAAAGCCAGTGAATCTTGAGTCAAACTCAACCCTTCAGTGTGGCTATTGTTTTCCCCCTTGGTAGAGACAAATAATTACTTGCTAGTGTGTCCAGTGCCTGAGATGATTGATAAAGGATGGCTCTTAAAGTCTGAGTGCACATCAGCAAAGCCAGGCTTGGAGCACCTTCCAAAGGACTTTGCCCCATGGCGAACTTCTTTCAGGAAGAAGAGGCTTGTAATTATTTAAATGAAAAAAGATGGGAGGAGTACTTTGGAATGTCAACTCACAGGCTTTCCTGAGTTGGGAGCAATTGCAGGACACCCTAAACATATTGGCCAACACAGAAGCTTTAGCATACTGGGAAACTCTGGGGACAGGGGGGTGGGGAAATAGGTCTCCTAAAAGGAATTTTTTAAAAAGCATCTGGAATACAGAAGTGGCACCTCCAGCACTGGGGCCACTATCTGGGAGAGAGGGATTGCTCGGTGTTGAAGTGAGGGAGTGAGTAGATACATCCCAGGGACCATATCCATTAGAATGGTGGCCATGGGAGGTCTAATTTTTGGCTAGAATACTACATGTTGAGACACCTTTTATTTATTGCTTTGCTTTTTTAGCTGCTGGAGGCACAAGGATATGGTCCACCCTCTATTCATTCACTCATGTATTCATCAATCAATATTATTGAGTGGTTATTATGTTTCAGACACCATTTTTGGCTTAAGGAAATCAATACTGAAATGGGGTAGACAGGGTCCCTTTGCTCATAGGACTTACATTCTAGAAAGGAAGACAGATATTTAAGAGAAATTTGCACAAGTAATTAAGAACAGATATAAATTTATATGTAGGAAAGTTGGCCAAATGAAAAGAGGTCCTCAATGCCACTTTCTTCCCTGTTGCATCCTACCTGTTGACAGCCCCTGCAAGTGGTGGGGAAGATGGCAAAGGAAGGAGGTAAGTACCAGACCTGGATCCCAAACTTCCTATACTCTGTACAGAAAAGAAGATAGATCCAGGAAAGCACAAAACCAAGGGGTCCATACCTTTCCTCCATTTCGTTTTTGGCGCAAGCCATCCTCTTTTAGGGAAGTGGCTCTAGGAAGGCCACTGTTGGCTCACCCTACCCCAAACCATTTCTCACCCTCTCTGCCAACAGCTGAAAAGCCACACATAGTTTTTCCTAACACAGACTTTCTCACGGGTTATGTCAGTTCAGGTCCTCCAGGAAACAGACGGCAAGATAGATTTAGCAGTGCAAGAGATTACTTGGGGAGATGATTATGAAGGAGGACAGCAGGGAATGAGCAGGAGTTGGTAGGGAGAGCCTTCAGACCACTGTGCATTTCTGAAAGGAGATGGGTACAAGGAGAATTAAACAGGAAGATTCTTGGAGCTGTTCAGCCCCAAGAAAATCTTGGCCAACCCAACTGGGAGCTCTAGAACAAAGACTGGCTATTAAAGAAGTCCTGCATTGAGCAGAAATTGTCAGGCCCTAATGCCCCTATTGGACATAGTCACTACTTGTTGCTGCCTGGGAGAGTGTGGCCATGGCTCAAACACAGACACCAATCCTGAGGGCACTGCTGCTGGAAGCTCCTATCGACTGGCTCCCTCCTGAAGGGAAGGTGAGCTGCATACCCCCATAGCTGCCAGCCCAGTGCAGCTTGTGGAAATGTTCTCACTCACAGGGACATTCTCCACTACTGTGACTGACAGCCAAGGGAGAGTTTCCGCAAACAGAGCCTTGGCCTCTAGGAAAGACAGTAGGGATGAGATTGGGGAGGTGGGCATGCAGGGCACAGGCAGGCCCCTGGGGGAGTTGAGGGGACACCAGAAGCCTTGTCAAGGCTCAAATGGTGCCAGCTGCAATGACTGAATGGACAGCTGGGGTCAGGAAGTACAGGGATAGGAAGGCCTGCACTTGCTGGCCAGGGAGACAAGAAGAGGCTGACTGCCAGGAAAGCCACAGTGGCTAAGCCAGTGATGAGGGTGCAGGGGTGCCACACCACATGCTCCTCACACAGAGGCAGCCCAACTTACGGGTCCTGCACCTTTTCCTCGGTTCTCTGTAGTCTCTTCCTGGGGACCCAGACACCTACCTCTATATAAATGCTTATCTACATCCCACGGTATTGATCCTTTCGATCCTCAGTCACGTCTTATCTGACAGTAAAGAAAAAAACCTGAAACTTGTTTCGATTAAAAAAAAAAATCCAAGAGTTAAACTGAATCTATCCTAAACTAATTTTAAATTGGATTTCTCTAAAGCGATGCAGACCATCATATAGTCTACTTGGATAATTCTCTGAAAAACTAACCCTGAATTTCACATTCAGTGTTAAGAGGCCCTTGGATACACCGAAGGTTAGGTTGTATTGTGAAAGGGGGAGTTTGCTGAACTAAAATCTCTGTATCTGAAGTCCAAAATTAAATTAAATTAAGTTAAATTAAATAATGCTGACCCAACAAGGGGGCCCCATGCTTTCAAGCACCACACATTACAAACACGAAACCTAAATATCCACCATCTTGATGAGCACCCTTGAGAACAATAAGAACAATTCCAAACCTTTGGTTCTGTAGCCTCGAAAGAAAGGGGATTGCTAATGACTATGAATGTGGGGCACGGGAGTTAGTCCGTATGCTTGGATCAAGAAAGACTATGGACTTACCCAAACCTTTGGTTCTGTAGCCTCGAAAGAAAGGGGATTGCTAATGACTATGAATGTGGGGCACGGGAGTTAGTCCGTATGCTTGGATCAAGAAAGACTATGGACTTACCCAAACCTCTGGTTCTGTAGCCTCGAAAGAAAGGGGATTGCTAATGACTATGAATGTGGGGCACGGGAGTTAGTCCGTATGCTTGGATCAAGAAAGACTATGGACTTACCCAAACCTTTGGTTCTGTAGCCTCGAAAGAAAGGGGATTGCTAATGACTATGAATGTGGGGCACGGGAGTTAGTCCGTATGCTTGGATCAAGAAAGACTATGGACTTACCCAAACCTTTGGTTCTGTAGCCTCGAAAGAAAGGGGATTGCTAATGACTATGAATGTGGGGCACGGGAGTTAGTCCGTATGCTTGGATCAAGAAAGACTATGGACTTACCCAAACCTTTGGTTCTGTAGCCTCGAAAGAAAGGGGATTGCTAATGACTATGAATGTGGGGCACGGGAGTTAGTCCGTATGCTTGGATCAAGAAAGACTATGGACTTACCCAAACCTTTGGTTCTGTAGCCTCGAAAGAAAGGTGATTGCTAATGACTATGAATGTGGGGCACGGGAGTTAGTCCGTATGCTTGGATCAAGAAAGACTATGGACTTACCCAATCCTTCCTCTCAGAGAGCACGAACACAATAGATTCTTGCATAACAGAATATAATTTCCCAGTAGTGCTGAGCAGCCACTTTCTTGCTTCTCTTTGTGTTCCAGTGTGTTCTTCCAGGTGCTGTCATTAATTAGTGCTGCATTCACAGTAGTTGTATATGTATGGTGGCTAAGGAGCATTTTGCAATATTAAATAATTCACAGGACTATGACATTTGGTTGTTAGCTGAATTTATAATGTTTAAGTAGGTAGGCCTCCTTTTGCACTCTAGGCCTGGGCCCCACAAACGTAAAGGACAGGCCTGGGCAATGGTACCCTAGTTACCAAGCAGAAGTCAACAGAAGGATCCATGTAAATTGGGCCACAGCTCTTGAAAACATTCCCATGATGGATCACTAGCAATGATAATAATCACAGCAGCAGTTCCGTGAATATACTAGAGGCACCGGTCCTATATATTTATCAGCTCTTTGCCCTGTTCTATGAATTATCTCTGTGTGCTGCAGAGCAAGCGCTGTGAGGAGCAACTCTCTAGTTGTAGAGGAAGGGCCACTTCTTGTTCTACCCCAGCCCTCGCCCTCTCAATGCAGGGAATCCGTTCTCTCTGAAGTTCTGCTCCCTATAAACATCTGGGTGCCATCTTTCATGGGCTCTGGAGCCAGGCCTGAGACAAGCTTCCAGACAGCCTCCTCGCTCATCCTTGGCCACAGCAGTATTGCCCCTTCTGCCCAGTGTCCTTGTGAGGGCATCTCTCTGCTGGTTGCTGGGCTGAGCCCTGCCAGAGCCCTGCTGCAGGGCCCCCCACCTGAAGACCTGGCTCTCCCATTGGCCCCTTACTCCATGAGCAGGATCTCCCCTCCACTCCTGCTCCATGCATCTCCTTGGAGAGCTCCCAAGCTCAGGCCTTCTGCAGAGTACCTAGTGATGCTGGCTTCTCCTGATTCCCAGATATCCTCCAAGGACAGGGTCCTCTTGTAGCATCTTGTCCACCCTCACCTGGCCCAATCCCCAGAACTCTCCACAGCCCCTCAGCAACAGAGAGACCCTCAGCCTAGAGAGAGCAGGTCTTTCTCTTCCCACAACACCAGTGGGAGTGCTGAGTCATCTCTTTCAAAACAGACATTTAGGCTGCCCCTAACATAACTCTTTCTAAATACCCATTTTTCTCAGTTTTAAAGGAAGAGAAAGAAAAGGCCATGCTAATGTCTAATTCCACCACATAGTTTGTTACACATCTAACAAGCCACCTGACATCTTTTCAGCACCAAAGTTCTCCATTTCCAACTCTGTCCCCCAGAGTTGGGCACACTCAGTAGGGGAGGTCAGAGGCAACACCCACCAGACATCACATATCTCTGAGAGGAAGTCTTAGAGCCTAGTTCTAGAACCTTCTCAAAGGAATGCAAGGCTGCCTTCTCTTGTCCAGACTGTCAGAGATAGAGGACCGTGCAGCTTGGTCCCCCAATTTTACAGGTGGGGAAATTGGGTGTATACAAGAGAAGCAATTGGGCGCCTGGGTGGCTCAGTGGGTTAAAGCCGCTGCCTTCAGCTCAGGTCATGATCCCAGGGTCCTGGGATCGAGGCCCACATCCGGCTCTCTGCTCGGCAGGGAGCCTGCTTCCTCCTCTCTCTCTGACTGCCTCTCTGCTTACTTGTAATCTCTCTCTCTGTGTCAAATGAATAAATAAAAAAATCTTTAAAAAAAAAAAAAAAGAGAAGCAATTGACCCAGGTCACTTTGAAAGTTGGTGGCAAGGCAAGAGCTCTGGCCCATGGCACTTTTCATTGCAGAAAGGCTGTGGATTCTGTTCCCAGGAGACAAGCCCATGTTTCCTCTGTAAATAGGAAGGGACCTCCAGGGTCTTTTTCGTCACTTGGAAGGAGGATTGTGGCCAGGAAGTATAAGCAGGAAGACCTTGAGCAGTCACCAACTGAGATTCTGAGCAGAACAAGGATAAGGTGAGAAGATGCTCAGGAAAATAAAAGAAGGTGTTGATAAGGAGGTGAGATACACATCTGATACAGTGATACAGTGAAAACACTTGATACAGCTCTCCAAGGAGAAAGATCTTCAGCCCCAGGCTGGCTGTGCAGCACATTGGAGCAGTGGTTTTCAATCTTGGCAACACACTGGAATTACCTAAGGAGCTTTAAAAAATACAGATGCCTGGGCCCACTCCAGAGACTGACTTATTTTTTCAGTACAGCCTAAGCATCAGGATTTGTAAAAGCTCTCTTGATATTCTGATATCTAACCAAGACTGAGATCCAGTTCATAGAAGAAAAGGCCCTGGTCCATTCCATATTGGGTTTCCTGCTTCAAAAAGAAGCAAATAACGTTTAAGTAGAAAATACTCAAGTTCTTTTCCCATCCTATTCTCAGCCCATATAGCAAAAATCATACTTGTTCTAGCCTGAACAGTCAGATCTTCTGATGAGATCTCTTTCCTGGCATCCTGCTTTCACTTCTACAACCACTGTCAGATGGCCACACCTCAGATTCTACAAAGTCCTTTCCAGTTTCCAAAGTCCCTCGGTATGTGGCTCTATGAAAAATATTTAGAGTCACTACTGATGAGAATGTAATCTTTAAAAAAAGAAAAACCTTTCTCTTCTAGTCACAATAGAGTAACCAGTACCAGACTTGTCTTCCCACTATAAAAAAATGAGAAAGTTAGACAAAATATATGAAACAGCTGTTTCCAAATACTGGACAACAAGCAAGGCAGGACTATGATCAAACCTTACAGTTGTCCTGGCTTTCTTCCAGGAGCCACTTTTCCAGACAGTGGCATGGAAGAAAAAAACACAAGCATAGCATTAAAATTTTGTCAAGTAAAGCCAGGATCAGAGTTCAGAGAGGCAGAAGCAGCTGGAATCTATGGGACAGAATACTGGATAGGAAAGAACTATGTAGAGAAAGAATTCCAGAAATCCACATAAGGGTCTCCTTGAGTCTATTGCTGTCAACTTCTGTGGATGCTCAGAGTAAAACTCCAAGAGGCTGTGCAAAGAGGCACTGGGAATCTGTGCAGAACAACCTTCAAAGCTTACACATGGCTGTGAGATAGCAGAGATCTGGCCAGAGAGGAGGGTTTGCATTAGACAGCTAGGGCACTTAGTAACCTGGAAGGGTTACATCTTAGTAGTAGGGCTAAAATATACAGGAAGGCTGTCTTAACAAGATCTGCCTTAACAAAATTTATAAGCAAACCTTCAAAAAATTGAGCTGATCCTAAGTTCCTTAAGTGATCCTAAGTTCCAAAACAAAGTACAATATTCTTTAAAGAGATAAACAAAGATCATCCACTCAAAAAGGTAACTGTGACAATGCCTAGAACCCAATAAAAAATTACTAGACATACAAAGATGCAGGAAAACATGATCCATACCTAGGGGGGAAATAAATCAGTCAAATAGAAAGATACCCAGAAATGACAGAGATTTTGAAATAAGCAAATAGCTGTCTTAAAACAGTATTACAAATATGTTAATAGAAATAGAAATACAGAGCAAAGAAATAGAAGATATAAAAGAAAACAGAAACTCTAGGGATAAAAAATACAATATCTGAAATGAAAAGTTTAGTGGATGGAATTACCAGCAGAAAAAACATAGGAGAAGAAAAGGCAACTGAATCTGAAGATATAATATAAATTCCCTAAATTGACACATAGAGGAAAAAAAACTGAAAAAAAAATTAATAGAACCTGGAATCATGGAAACCATGAGTGAACCATGGAAACATGTCAAGTAACTGAGCATATGCATAAGGGCATGGGGAGCAGAAAAATACTTAGATAAATAACATCTGAAATGTTTCCAAATTTGGTAAAATTTTCAAACCACATACCTAATAAAGGCAACTAATCCCAAGAAGGGTATACATAAAACTATATGAGGGCACATTGCTGAAAACCAAGGATAAGGAGAAAAACTTAAAGGCAAACAGAAAAAAGAGATGCACAACATAAAGGGGAAAAGTGAGGATTACCATGGATTTATCATCAGGAAAAGTGCAAGCAAGAACACAATGCAGTGGCATCTTTCAAATACTGAAAGGAGGTATGCCTGGGTGGCTCAGCTGGTTAAGCCTCTGCCTCTTGATTTTGGCTCAGATCATGATCTCAGGGTCATGAGAATGAGCCCCCTGTAGGGCTCCACATGCAGCGGGGAGTCTGCTTCTCTCTGTCTCCCCTGTTCCCTCCCCCACTCTCTCTCTCTCTCTCTCTCTCTCTCTCTCTCTCTCTCTCTCTCTTTCTCTCTCAAATAAGTAAATAAATCTTTAAAAATAAAATAAACTGCTAAAAGGAAACACAAATCAATCTAGAATTCTATAGGAAGGGAATATGCTTCAAGGCTGAAAATGAAGTAAAGATATTTTCAGACAACAAATACTGAAAGGATTCATTATAGACAGACATAATCTACAAAATAATATTTCTTATAAATACAAATGGAAAATTTTTATAAATATAAATAGAACTTTTTCAGGCTGAGGAAAAAAGACTCTGATGGAATCTTGTATTTACATAAGGGAATGAAATATGCTATAAATAGTAAATAAATGAATAAATCCATAAGATTTTTTTCCTTTAAAAATCTATTTAAAAGATAACTGTTGAAAGAAAAAATAACAACAATATACTAGGGTATTTATAACGGAAGTAATATGTATGATAACAATAGAATGAAGGATTATTTGTTGTTATAAAGTTCTATATTATACTTGAAGTGATATAATATTTAAATATATACATACATTTTAAAAATATTGTTACTTTATTAAAAAATAAAACAAAGAGGGCGCCTGGGTGGCTCAGTGGGTTAAAGCCTCTGCTTTCGGCTCAGGTCATGATCTCAGTGTCCTGGGATCGAGGCCTGCATTGGGCTCTCTGCTCGGCAGGGAGCCTGCTTCCTCCTCTCCCTGTCTCTCTGCCTGCCTCTCTGCCTACTTGTAATCTTTCTCTCTGTGTCAAATAAATAAATAAAATCTTTTAAAAAAATAAATAAATAAAAATAAAACAAAGACATGTAGCTAAAAACTAAAAGTGGATATAAATCAAAGTACAGCTCAATTAAAATAACAAACAGACCCAACTATATGCTCTTTTAAAGGACCCCACTTTAATCCTAAAGACACAGAAAAGTAGGGGCACCTGGGTGGCTCAGTCTGTTAAGCGTCTACCTTCAGCTCAGGTCATGATCCCAGGGTCCTGGGATAGAGTCCTACATCAGGCTCTAAGCTCAGCGAGGAGCCTGTTTCTCCCTTTCCCTCTGCCTGCCCCTCCCCCTGCTCATGCTTACACCCTCTTTCCCTCTCTGTGTCAAAGAAATAAATAAAATCTTTTTTAAAAGATGCAGAAAATTTAAAAGTAAAAAGATCTTTTGTAGAAAATTATATACCATGTGAATACTAATTATAAGAAGGTTAACACAGCTATACTAATATTAGATGAAGTAGATTTTCATTAAAAGAATATGACCAAAGCTCAAGATGAATATTTCATAATGATAAAAGAGTCAATTCATCAAGAGGACATAACAATCCTAGACATTGGGGCGCCTGGGTGGCTCAGTGGGTTAAAGCCTCTGCCTTTGGCCCAGGTCATGATCTCAGGGTCCTGGGATCAAGCCCTACATCAGACTCTCTGCTCAGCAGGGAACCTGCTTCCTCCTCTCTCTCTCTCTGCCTGCCTCTCTGCCTACTTGTGATCTCGCTCTCTCTGTCAAATAAATAAAAATCTTAAAAAAAAAATCCTAGACATTTATAACTCTAACAACAAAGCTCCAAAATGCATGAAACATAAAACAACAGAAGTAGAAAGAGAAATAGACTTTATCCACAATTACAGTCAGCTATATCAACACTCCTCTCATTAATCTATAGTAGACAGAAAACCAGCTAGTATATAGATTTGAACAATAATCAACCAACATGATCTTATGAACATTTACAGAACACTCCACCAAAAACAGCTGAGCACATATTCTTTTCAAGTTCAGATGGAACAGTGACCAAGATAGACCATATTCTGAGCCATAAAACAAGTATCAGTATATAAAAATATTGAATTATATGTTTTCTGCCCACTCAAATTAGAAGTCAACAACAAAAAGATAGCTAGAAAAAAATCCCGAAATATTTGAAAATTCAAGAAAAAACTTCTTAATAATCTATGGGTCAAAGAAGAATCATGACAATATTTTGAAGTGGATGGAAATGAATATACAACTTATTAAAATTTGTACAATGCAACTAGAGCAGTACTTAGAGAAAAATTAATACCTTTACATGTTCATATTAGAAAATAAGAAAGGTCTAGGGGCAGCTGGGTGGCTCAGTCAGCTAAGTATCCAACTCTTGATTTCAGCTCAGGTCTTGATCTCAGGGTTGTGAGTTCAAGCCCCACATAGGTCTCCATGGCATGGAGCCTACAGAAAGAAAGAAAGAAGGAAGGAAGGAAGAAAGGAAGGAAGGAAGGAAGGAAGAAAGGAAGAAAGAAAGAAAGAAAGAAAGAAAGAAAGAAAGAAAGAAAGAAAGAAAGAAAGAAAGAAAGAAAGAAAGGAGGGAGGGAGGGAAGGAAGGAAGGAAGAAGGAAGGAAGGAAGGAAGGAAGGAAGGAAGGAAGGAAGGAAGGAAGGAAGGAAAAAGAAAGAAAGAAAGAAAGAAAGAAGGAAGGAAAGAAGGAAAGAAAGAAAGAAAGAAAGGAAGGAAGGAAGAAAAGGAGAAACACCTAAAATCAATTATCCAAGCTTCTCCTTTAAAAAGCTAAAAAATGAATATCAAATTAAACCCAAAGTAAAAAGAGTGAAAAATCAGTAAAAATGGACAATAAGAGCATCAATTTAAAAAAAAAACTCTAGGTTTTTAAAAGATCAATAACATTGGTAAACTGTTAGCTAGACTGATCAGCTCAACTGATCAAGAAGAAAAGAGAGAAGACGCAAATAGCCAATATCAGGAGTACAAGAGGGCACATCACTACAGACACTATAGATAGTAAAACAATAAAAGGGATTATCATGAACAACCCTATACCAATACATTTGAGAACTTAAATGAAATGGACAAATTATTTGAAAAATACAATTTACCAAAACTGAAAAAGAAGGAATAAAACATCTGAATAGCCATATGTCTACTAAAGAGATTGAATTTGTAAATAAACTTCTCCCATAAGGAAAACTCCAGTCCTCAATGGCATTACTGATGAATTCTCTTGAACATCTTAGAGATAATACTAGTACTACATAAATTCTTTCATAAAAGAGACAAACGAACATTTCCCAACTTGTTTTATGAGGGCAGTGTTACCTTGTTACCAAACCCGGCAAA
This sequence comes from Ailurus styani, assembly GCA_002007465.1. Taxonomy (NCBI): domain Eukaryota; kingdom Metazoa; phylum Chordata; class Mammalia; order Carnivora; family Ailuridae; genus Ailurus; species Ailurus styani. Next base: position 2,007,562 of record LNAC01000196.1, read on the forward strand.
GATACAAGATTATAAGAAAAACTACAGACCAATATCTGTCATAAATAGAGACACAAAAAATCTCTAACAAACTGGTAGCAAAGAGTTCAACAATATTTAAAAGAGATTATGAACTATGAATAAGTAGTGTTTTTCCCAGGGATGGAAAGTTGATGTTTGAAAATCAACCAGGGGCACCTGGGTGACTCAGTCGATTAGGCGGCTCCTTTGGCTCAGGCCATGTTCCCAGGGTCCTGGGTCCACATCCGGAAGCAGAGAGCCCACTTCTCCCTCTCCCTCTGCCTGCTGCTTCCTCTGCCTGCCACTCCCCCTGCTTGTGCTCTGTCAAGTAAATAAATAAAATCTTTTTTAAAAAATTTTAAATAAAAAGAAAAAAAAGAAAATCAACCAACACAGGGGTGCCTAGGTGATGCAGTTAGCTGTGTATCTGACTCTTGGTTTCAGCTCAGGTCATGGTCTTAAGGGTCCTAAGACTGAGTCCTTTGTCGGGCTCTATGCTCAGCGGGGAGTCTGCTTGAGATTCTTTCCCCCTACCCCTGCTCCCCCTTCTTCTGCCCCTCCCCCCAAAATCAACCAATACAATTCACCATTTTAGCAGCATAAAAGAGAAAAGTTACATGATCATCTCAGGAAATGAAAAAATGGACAAAAAAAGCAAACAAAAACGTATGACAAACTCCACAAGCATTTGTGGTAGAAGCACTCAAAGAACTAAGGACAGAGAGGAATTCCTCAACTTATAAATGGCATCGATGAAAAACCTACAGCTAACTCCATATCTAGTGGGAAAAGATGGACTGCTTTCTACCTAAGGGCAGGGACAAGGCAAAAATGCCAGCTCTCACCATTTCCGTCCAGCATTGTCCTAGCCAATGACAAAACATATAAAAGGCGGACAGATTGGAAAGTAAGAAGTTAAGCTATATTATTTAATGCATATAGAGTTTCAGTTGAGCAAGATAGAAAAGTTCTAGAGATGGATGGTGGTAACATTGCACAAAAATATGAATGTACTTTATGCCACAAAGTGCATACTTAATAATAAATAAAATGGTAAATTTTATGTTATATATGTTATATATATTTTATAACACAAAATTCATAAAAAATTTTTAAAAGTAAAACTGAATTTATTCTCCGATGACATGATTGTGAGTCTAAAAATGCTCCTAGAAGTATTAAGTTCTACATCATACAAATCAAAGTCAGTATATACAAAAATCAAATGTATATCTATACAATAGTAATAAACAATTAGAAAAAATTTATACCATTTACAATACCATCAAAAAGCATTATTTAGGGATAAATTTAGTCCCCAAAATGTACAAGACTTGTGCACTGAGAATGACAAAACATTATCAACAAAAATTAAAGAAGATAAATAAATGGAGAGGGAGCACATGAATTGGAAGACCTGCGTCTTGTTAAGAAATCAATTTTCCCCAGACTGATCTAGAGAGTCAGTGTGATTCTATAATTTATATGAGACCGCAAAGGACCTGAAGTAGTTAAGACAATTTTTATAAACAACAGGTGTGGAATACTTATGCTACCTGATTTCCAAGACTTACTAAATACTATAATTTATCAAGACAAGGTGATATTAGCATAAGGACGGAACATATTAATCAGTGAGACAAAAGAGAGAATCCAGAAGTGGATGCACACATATGTGGCCATTGTTTTTTGACAGAAATGAAAAGAATTCAATGGTGGAAGAGAAGTTTTTTGAAAAATGGTGCTGAAACAACTAGATATGATAGGGAAAGAGAGTGAGAAGGAAGGAAGGAAGGAAGGGAAGAAGAAGGAGGGAGGGAGGGAGGCGGGGAGGGAGAGAGGGAGGGTGGGTGAAAGAACCTTTACTCTTATCTCATATGAAACACAAAAACTGACTCAAAATGTATCACAGACCTAAAGATAAGACTAACTACAAAACTTCTAAAAGAAAACTTAAAAGTAAATTTTTGTAAACTTGGGGCAGGCAAAATTTCTTAGATGGGATACCAAAAGCACAAACCATAAAAGATAAAGATATTAAATTAGACTTCATCAAAGTTAAAAATACTTCTTTTTTTTTAAAGACACTATCAAGAAAATGACAAGGCGGGCACCTGGGTGGCTCAGTGGGTTAAGCCTCTGCCTTCGGCTCGGGTCATGATCTCAGGGTCCTGGGATCGAGCCCCGCATTGGGCTCTCTGCTCAGTGGGGAGCCTGCTTCCTCCTCTCTCTCTGCCTGCCTCTCTGCCTACTTCTGATCTCTCTATCAAATAAAAAAAGAAAATCTTTAAAAAGAAAATGACAAGGCAATCCACAGAATGGGAGAAAATATATCTGATTAATACATGCATCTGACAAAGGACCTACATCCAGAAGATATTTTAACACTCCATAATAAGGAAACAAATATGGGCACACGTTTGGACAGAAACCACAAAAGAAGATATACAAATGGTTAAAAGCCATGAAATGAGGCTTAACATCATTATACCTAGGAAATGCAGAGTAAAACCATAATAACACCTACAGCCTGCCCTTTTGAATAGCTCAAATTAAGAAGACGGAGGATACAAGGCACTAACTAACAAAAATGTGGAGCGTCTAGGACTCATACATTGCTGGTAGGAGTGTTCAATGGTACAAGCAGTCTAGAAAACAATTTGAGAGTTTCTGAAAGTTGGCCATACACTTATCCTACAACCCAGCCATCCCATCCCCAGGTAGTCGCCCAAGAGAAATGAAAATCTATGTCCACACAAAGACTTGTACACACAAGTTTATAACACCCCTGTTCACAATAGACAAATACTATAAACAACCTAACTGTCCATCAACAAATGAATGGATAAACTTATGTGGTATAGTCACACAATAGAATATTACTCAATAACAAAAAAGAGATGAACTACTGCTAACCACACATACACACACACACACACACACACTGAATCTCAAGAGCATCATTCTAGAAGAAATCACACTTGAAGGAGTACATAGTTTACAAGTCCATTTTATAGGAAATTCTAAAAAAAGATGAATTTAACCCACAGGAACAAGGCAGATCAGTGGTTGCCTGGGGTTGGGATGGTCAGAAGGAGTACTGACAGAACAGGCTACATAATTTTCAGGGCCCAGTGCAAAACGGAAACAGGGAGCCCCTTGTTCAAAAAGTAAGAATTTCAAGGCAGTGGCCGCAGAGCAGTCAACAAGTGTGGGGCCCCACTGAGCACGAGCTCCCGTGTGAGCGCGCTGCTTACACACCCATGAAACCAACCCCAGTTTCACAAGGGGACTTCTTGTGGTGATGAAAATCTCCTGTATCTTGATTTTGGTGGTGGTTACACGTTTGTGTACATTTGTCAAAACGCATCGAACTGGGGTTAAAATGGCAGGAATTCCCAAGGCCATGAGAACAAAACTGCAGACGAACCAACCAGCAATCCCCTGTCGTTTTCTGTCTCCACCAAGCTACTAAAAAGGGCCCTTCGCACTCAGATTTCAGCAATGCCCTCTCGAGAAAGTTCCCAGAACTTCCTCATCTTCTGCCGTTGCTTATTCATCGAATCTCTGCTTGTGGGTATTACACAGGGAGCTGGAGATACAAAGATTTTTAAAAATAGCTACAGCTCTAAAGAATAGTCTAGTGCTGTGCTGGACAATAGTGTGGACTTCAGCTACACGTGGCTTAAATAACATCAATAAAAATTAAATTAAATAAAGAACTCATTTCCTTATTCACACGAGTCATGTGGCAAGTGCTTAATAGCCATCTGTGGCTCATGACTATCATACCAGAGAGCAGAGAATGTTTCCATCACGGCAGAAAGTTCTGTTGGGTTGTGCTGGGCATGGCGACAGGAGGGAAGAGATAGACATAAGTGAGATAGTTCCACATTTCTCCTGGTTTTGAATACTTGCTGACACCATGGCCTTTTGTATTCTATCACCTACAAATCAGAAATAGCCCCGTAACAGGTGAGGGGTTTCAGGAGGTTTGGGGGTCCTGCTTGCAAGGAAAAGAACAGCCACCTTAGAAATTCCCCTTTTTTGCAAAGGTGAGCTCAGCTTGCATTTCTGGACTGAAACTCTCCTAGAAAGCTCTGGCTCGGTATTTCTCTAGCCCATTATAGTTACCCAAGGATTTGTTGTTGATCCCAGTACCCCAGGTGGGAGCATCAGTCCAGAAGTCCTCGACCTGTGCTCCCCAGGAGCTGGAGGCACAGACTTAACCCACTGGCTTCAGCTACACTGGGTCTGAGATTTGGGGGAGGGACAGAGCAGTGGCTCCAGAAGACAAGAGTAATTTTCTGTTCCCTCCACCTTCAGATTTGGAATCTCCCACCTCCTCCTTTCCTGAGGAGAATCACTTGTCTGTTCTGATCCCCCATCTGCTGCACGAGCCCCCTCTCAGCATAACTGTCAAGGCAGAGCCAGCCTCTGTTGAAGACCCGCCAGGGATGAGGAGTCCCCTGGCTCCTCCCCTCATAGCCCCTTCTAGCATTAGGTGTTGTTCTTTCATCAATGGAGTCAGACAGAAGGTGACTATGGGGTCTCCACCCATTGCTCCCAGTTCTCTGATTCCTTCTCCTTTTGAAGTTCTTCGTATCTGTAAAGAGGACTCCAGGTCCCCCACCCAGTCTTAGCCTCTCCTCCCTAAGAGGTGCTCCCTGATGTGGGAGACCTAGCGTGCAGGCTCCTGCATTCTTGGTTACAGGAAGTGCTTGCATATGAACACTCACTGCGGCCCCCCACAGAATCCCTGATTGGGAGCCTCACTGAAGGTCTCCTATCGTCGGTGACAGCAACAAAAAATCACTAAAAATCCACCTCTGTATCCGTGGCAAAACCATTATTAAAGATGCAAGTCACTTAGGGTTCACTGCATAAACCCCACATGAGATATTTCTTTTTAAATGAAACTGTTTTTAAAAATTGTTCCAGAAATGTTTGCTCTTTTATTACGAGAACTCAGTGGGCGTGTGTCTGTATGTTGGCTCACTTAGCCTAGCCCATCAGGCTGCTCTGAGGCTCTGAGCCAACAGGGCTCCTGACTTTGCGCCGCCTGGGCAACCACCCCTTCTCTTACCTGGTGCTGCGTCCAGCCCTTCCGGGTGCCGGGTGCCGCAGCTGCAGCTGGTCTAAGGAAGCTCCCAGTGCCTCAGGGAGAATGGGGACCGAGGAACCTCCTTACATCCATCCTCCCGGGTTTCCTGCCACCTTGGCCCTCCTCTTCATCGATCCCCTGCAAGGGACCCTGCAGGGGTTATGGGACCCAGACCTGCCTGATGGAGACCAGAAAAGTGAGTCAACTGGCAGCAAAGTCACACCCCAGTTTTCTGAAATGTGTTTTGAAAAGAGGGGGCGTGGCTTTGCAGGTGGGCCTAATTGAATGGGTCCTTTACAAAGATCGCCATCAAAAATGTTTTCATTATTGGCTCTATTTCAAAGTATCATTTCACCCGGGAGAATGGCTTTCCTAAGGGTTTCTCTCCCTCTTCGTTCAATTCATATCCTAAGTCCAGTGTAACCAGCCTGGACCTGTATCCTTCTCTCCCTGCCCAGGTGTACCCAGCTCCCCCCCCTACCCAGGTGTACCCAGCTC
>LNAC01000196.1:2013551-2027788 GCA_002007465.1 Ailurus styani
ACCCCAGCCCCCCCTGCCCAGGCATACCCCCAGGATTCCCCCTCCCCGGTGTACCCATACAAAGAGCTACGGATTTCCCTTGGAGCCTCTCTGGCTCTCTTATTTATACCTATGCAGCCCAGGCAGACACCCACCACCAGGCAGCCTTCCAAACTTCATTCTCAGTTGTCCCTGGAGGTGGGCAGGACCCATCCATAAACCCTGGGGGCGCAATGGATTTCAGAATCCAAAACTTTCTGGATTTTAGATAGGTAACCTAGTGCACATTGTCCACATTGTGTAAAACCCAGTGGAGTCTGGAGGTAGTACTCAAGAGTCAAATGCATCAATATTTCTCCACCAAAACGTTTCCACTCCATGGGATAAAGATGACAAAGCTTCAGGTCAACTCAGGTCAGGTTGTGCTGCCATGTGAGTTTTTTAAAAACTTAAGGCTTTCAGGGCTGGCTGGTTGGATCAATTGGTAAAACATGCAACTATTGGTCTCAGGGTTTTAAGTTTGAGCCCCACATTGGGTGTAGAGATTACTTAAAAATAAGATCATTTAAAAAACTTCAAAGTTTTCAGAGCTCTTTTACCTTTTGGAATTGCAGGTAAGGGATGATAGATCTGGCTGGCCTCTCCTTTCTCTTCTTTTTGTTGCTTGAGATATTTTCCAAGCTAATCTGCCGCCAAGAGATTCCAACTGTGTTTGTGGGCAAAGTTTGAAAGGCAGTTAATAAATAGTGATGAAATCCTTCTGCTCAGCTCAAATTTAAATAGAACAAAAAATCTGTTTCACCTGGGCAAACCCCTTCCATAGTGACCCAGCATCTGCCCATCTGTCATCATGTGGGTTCCCTAATTTGTCTTCAGAGGACCAAACCATCTGCCACCTTGCAGCCCAGCTACCTTGCACCTGCACCAACCAGATGGCCACCTTTTCTTCAAAAGCAATTGATCTCCTTAAATTCCCCTGCTGTCCAGAGTCCTTGTATGTCAGTCATGGAGTGAAGGCGTAGCTTCCTGCTTGAAAGAAAGATGATAGGGACTAATCACCCGAGGGTCGCTCACAGACTCCTCTTAAATATAATCAGCATGCGGTCACAGGAAATCTCTTGATGAATTGCAGAGAAAGTTCCTAGAGGACTTCCCTCAAGATATTCCCACAATGCCTTCAAGTTGACCACAAGGCAGCTTTTCCTCTACCCTGCACCCACTTTTCACCAAGCCTTCTCTTACTAAACCCACACGATTCCTGCTCCCCTCCCTCCAGCCTCCCTTAGCAGGTGGGGACATTGTTTTAAAGAGGGCTGGACATAAGTGCTTATATTTCTGTGGCTTATCATCCAGAAGTTGGCCACCTGGAGGGTCCTGCACCCGCAGTCATTGTAACGGCCCCAACACCCATCTTATGATGGTATCTTGCAGTGGCCTGGGGTCTCCCCCCTCTGTCCTGCTCTGCTGGCTCTAATTCCTGCTCCCACTGAATTCCACCACTCTTCTCTCTTGCCGCTGAGCGTGGCCAGTGGTGCCTTAACTCGGATGGGGGACACGGGCCCCTTTCTTTGACCATCTCCAAACACCTCTCATATTTGGTGCTGCTGGCAAAACACCTTCCACTGAAGAGTCAGAGTTGGGTGGAGTCTACACTGCAGGCCCAGCCATCAGACAGCTTAAAAGACGCTATCTGCCCTCTTTAGAAGAGGCTTTGACCTCTCCAGCCCAGCTTCTTGCCTCTCCACACACCCTCCCTCCATGCTCCATTTCAGAACCCTGTTCATTTGAATGCACAGAGCAATTTCATTCCCTTGGGTGCAGTGAGGCTGAAGTCGATCAGGCCTAACTCAGCCGAGGTCAAACCATGTGAGCCCTACCACATGCGCTACTGGTGGGTTCCCCTTGGATGGGCCCCTGCACGTTCTGTCTGTGGGCAGACAGATGTGGATGTGGAATCTGATCCTGCCAGGTCTGGGCATACTTGTGTTCCCGTATCTGTCTGTGTCCCAGGAGGATTTCCAGCTGTAATAAATCATAGCTAGCAAAAACTGAGTATTCACTCTGATCCAGGCAGTGTCCCACATTCCTTATGTATAATTGTGACAATCTGACAACATTACCCTTTTATGATCATCTTTATTTTCAGATAAGAGACCCAATGGAAAAGTTAAACGACAATATCATGTGCTCAAGTATCTGGGTGTCTCTGGATTTGGGGTCACTGTATGCATCTGTGTATGTGTGTTACATAATTATGTGTTACATCCATGGTGGGGTGGCCAACCGAGTTGGTCTCTCTGCTCTGGCCCTGGGAAGGGTTCGTGCCTGGTGTGATAGGCCTTGGTGTGTGGCCCAAGAACGGTGCTGGGGAAAGGGACACCTATGCCCGTGTGGGACATGGTTTAGCCCAGGCAGCTGACCTGCAGTTTCAGCAGGACCAGTGTTGCGTGTCCCCCGTGAGCTCTTTCGTGGGAATGAGGGGAGAGGTCCTATAAGTGGCCAGGGGTCTGGGTACTACTCTCTCTGCCCTGATACTGCCAGGCTCAGCTTCAGGCAGACCAAGGGAGATAGGGTCCAGCTGTCAAGCAGAGAGACAAAAGGCAGGATGTCCTAGCAGTGACAGCTGGACTCACAAAGGACTGGCATAGAGTGTTGATGGCAGATGAGGCTTCTCCTTTTCCAGAATACAAGTGAAAAACCACCTCTCTAGGAAGGTTTAAACTTTTTCTACCTCAGCCAAATACTGAAGGGGGACTTCTGCTGTGCTGAGCATCTTACAACCACCATCAGTAATCCCTGTACAACAGGATGAGGGTAGCTTGTTGCACTTGTCCCCGGGTTACAGATGAGCACATGAGGCTCAGAGAGGCTAAGTGATTTGTCCAAGGCCGCACAGCTAGTGGCAGATCTAGAATGCACATCCAAGACTGTCCACTCCCAAAGCCTGGACTCCTTCCACTATATCAAAGTGTCTGTGAACTTCTTCATTCTTCCTTGGGATTTTCCCATTCCTAGCATAAGGTGCCATGTCACAATGAACAGATTGCTATGTTACTGCGACCCCGGGGTTTTCTGGCTTGGAGCAGGGCAGTCAACAGCCTCCCTCTGGGCCTGGACTGTCCATTTAAAAAAGGAAAAGGCTCCCCGGGAGCCACTCTTGTTTGTTCTTAGAAACAGTAGGGGGAACAGAAAGCAGCAGCCCACAGTCCCCCGTGGTGGGTCTGGCTGGGATGATTCCTAGAAGCCAGCCTCCGAGAGCAGGATACGCGGTCCTCATGTGGTGTGACTGACAGTGGGGCATCAGACACTCCGTGAGCGGAATCGCACAGGTCCCCTGCAGGGCCCACAGGGACAAGTCCTCCACCCATCTCTGCCCAAGAAGGGCCCCGGATCTTCAACACAGCTTCCCAGGTTCTGGCTGATGTGGATCCTGCCTCGGCCCTTCAATCCCTACCCTGTCCTGCTCAGGCCACGCTTACTACCCTGTTTCTCAAAGTCACTGAGCTCTCTACTTCCTCCAGCCCCTCTGCTTGGAATGTTCTTCCCTGGTGGACTTCCCATCCTCCCTTCTCATCCTAACCACACTGTCCTCAAGGAAGTCCTCCCTGGCCCTCCAGGTCTGGCCGAGACCTCTGTTAGGTGCATTCAGAGTCCCTGGACTAGGTTCAAATTGCAGGGAATCGCTTGTGATTGTTTGGTGTCCCTCTGCCACCCCAGACTACAGGATGTACGACAGCAGAGACCATCTGTGTCTCATTCACCACTGTGTCCCCAGTCCACGCTGCTTGGCACATAGTAGCTGTCTAGTAAATATTTGTGAGATGAATATAGACATGCTGGGAGGAAGGCAGGAGGGGAGGAGGGAAGGAAAGAAGGAAAGAACGATGAATGGATGGAAGGAAGAAAGGAAGGAAGGAAGGAAGGAAGGAAGGAAGGAAGGAAGGAAGGAAAGAAGGAAGGAAGGAAGAGACAGAAAGGGAAGGAGGGAAAAAGAGAAGGGCTGTCAGCCTCCAAAACCCCACAGTTTCCACCCTTCAGAGCTCTGAGACACACTAGCTCATTCTGCCACAGAAACGTCAGCTTCAAACCTATCATTCCTTTGAGGTCACTTGGGGGAGAAAACCGATCAGAACCAGGCAGCAAGAGGACGCTGTCCCCGGGAATGCAGAGACCTCTATTCTGTGGCTCCCTGATTCACCTTCCAGACATGTCAGTGACGTTGTCTTTCCTCAAGGTGCTCATCACTCACAGGCGTGACTACAGGACTCTGCCGTGCTGAGATGACTCAGTCTACACTCCAGCCAGACTTCCCGCCGTCTCCTGCAGGCCGTGCCAGATGGGCTCCCAGGCCCCCCGACACGGCACATGCTCAGGCTGAGGTCACCGTCCCTCCCTGACCGACATTCATCACCACTGTCTCGGGCTCAGGGAGCTTGGTGTGCTGTCCTTTCTCTTCTTCGCCAAGGCTGGTTCATTTGTCACCTCTTTCTGGAAGGAGAAAACTGTAGACTCGAGGGGTAACAGAAGGAGAAGGAAGGGAACCAAAGACTAACACTAACTGCTTCGACAATCCTGCCCCTCTTCCACTTCTGGAAGCCAGAGGTGTCCTTGCCAGTGACCCTGACAGGGGGCCCCACCGGGCGCAGCAGACCCACCCCTCCGTAGTAGAGTCTGAGCTTGCCAGAGAGTCTCACTTGCCCGCAGGGAGTTCTGGAAAAACTGGGGGAGGGTGTGAGAAAGGCCAGGATGAGGCACCCTGTGTGAGGCAGCAGGCAGCGGAACGCCCGCTTGCTCACGGCTGCGGCCGGACGGCAGTGGCCCTACACCCAGACGTGTCTGCCCACTTAACCACCAGCCTGCGGAGAAGTCAGCCGGAGCTGCTCCGTGGGGGCGGGATGCGACCGCAGGCCGCAGGTCAGAGAGGGTGCTCAGACCCTCACAGCCCCGGGCTGGTGCTCTCACAGGCCAGGCCTGTCTGATGGGAAAGGCCTTTAGAAGCCCACAGCTGGCTCTTCCCAGAAAGCTGCCTGAGGGAACCCAGCAGCGAAGGGCCCTGTGTCCCGGCCAAGGGCAGGTGGCCCGGGCCAGGTGCAGTGAAGCGCCGCTCCCCTTTTCCCCCAGGCCTTCCCAGATTGCTCCTAGAGGCACCAGCAGCCGGCAAGTTTACTCTGCCTACCACCGTCTCCAGAGCATCTCGTGGGACTGCTGCACATGGATAACATTTGAGGGAAATACCGATCTGTGCCAACCCCCTGCATTTACAAACAGGGAAACTGAGGTCTGGGTCATACTGGTGGGAAAAGGCTGAACTGGACCTGACAATAGAGCTTCTGGCTACAAGGTCTCCCTGAGAACTCTCTGGCTCTCAACCCTACGTGACCTACTTGAAAAGTTTGTCCAGGGGGAGCTTCCCGTCTGGCAAAGACAAGAGCTCCAGCAAGGAAAGCAGCTGCCCTGATAACCCGGGGAACGCCTCATGGCTGTGTTGCATGCATCTCTTTCCTTGCCTTCCCTCTGCCAGGCTTCTTACGGCTCTTGATCCCTTACTACTGCTGAGCCGTGCAGGGTCTGCAAGAGGTGGGATGTGAAAACGACCCAGCATGCCTGGGCAGATGGCTGAAGGACGTAGCGAGGAACCTCAAAGAGGGCTTATGGGCACCCTGAGAATAACAGGGAGCATGGAATTGCCTGAGAAGGTAGAAATGAGAAATGTAAACAAGAAGAGAAGGCAATTAGCATTTGTTGAGGAACCTCAAAGTCCCAGGCAGTTTTTTGATGCTGTGTAATTTACCAAGAGCTTTCCTTCGATCAATCTCTTCCCCCCTCATTTTTTATAGCCCTATCACTTCTGAGTATTAGCTTATATATGTGCCTATTGAATTGCTTATTAACTGTCTTCCCCAGTAGAACATAAGTCCCATGATGACCAAATCTGGTTTTCTCACTTACTCATTGCCGTTTTCCTAGCATCTAGAATGGAGCTTGGAATATAGTAGTTCATAACTTAATAAATGTTTGTTCAATGAATCAATGAATAAAATTATCAGGGTAACAACTGTTTCTGACGGGGATTGCTATCCCCATTTTTATGGATCGGTATGCTGAGTTCATGGAATCTAATAGCTTTGCCCAAGGTCAGACATCCACGGGTGCTGTGAGTGCCCCAGACAGGGTCCCATGTCTAGCGGCCTGGCCAGCCCAGATAGGGCTGGGAGAAGCTCTACAGTGTTGGGCCAGCACATGCTGCTAGAACGTGAAGATCTAGGGGAGGCCCTGAGCCTCAACCTTCTTGTCTGTGAAATGAAAGCTCCAAAGGGGATCCTGGGTGGCTTAGTAGGTTAAGTGTCCAACTCTTGGTTTCAGCTCAGGGTCATGAGATCGAGCTCTGCGTCAGACTCCGTGCTCAATGAGGAGTCTGCTTGAGATCCTCTCTCCCTCTCCCTCTGCCCCTCCCCCCACTCACTCTCCAAATAAATAAATAAAATCTTAAAAAAAAAAAAAGAAGGCTTCAAGCAGGTGATGGCTCAAATCTCTTCTAGTTCTGTGCTGAAACAGTTTCTCCTTCACAATAGTTGGACCTTATCTGGAGGACGTGGGCACCAAATTCTATCTTCCCCCATTGTCCACATGCAGTAGCAGGAATATTCTGGTAAGAGTCCAGCTCATCAGGGCCTTTGTCACATGGGGCACTGTGGGCTTGGATAGGCTAAATCAGGGGCTGAGATTCATAATAGCTAAGCAATGGAAACCACCTAAATAAACTCTGACTGAGAAGTGGATAAAGAAAATGTGGCATGTACATACAATGGAATATTATATGGCCTCCAAAGGAAAAAAAGAAGGAAATCCTGTCATTCAAAACAACATGTATGGATGCGATGGTTACGTTTATTTGTCCACTTGACTGGGTTAAGGGATGCCCAGATGGCTGGTAAAACACTATTTCTGGATGTGCCTGTGAAAGTGCTTCCAGAAGAGATTAGCATTTGATTCAGTAGACTGGGTAAAGAGGTCAACCCTCACCCACATGGGAAGGCCTCATTCCATCCATCGAGGGCCCAGTTGGAACAAAAAGGTGAAGGAAGGGCCAATATGCTCTCTCTGCTCAAGCTGAGACCATCCATCTTCTCCTGCCCTCAGACACGGGAGCTCCTGGTTCTCTGAACTTACACCAGTGTTCCCCTGGTTCTCAGCCCTTTAGACTTGAGCTGAATTATGGCACCAGCTCTCCTGGTTTCTGCCTTGCAGATGGCAGACTGTGGGACTTCTCAACCTCCGTAACAGTGTGAGTCAGTTCCTATAATAAATGTCCTCTTATCCCTCTCTCTCTCTCTCTCTCTCTATATATATATATATATACACACATATATGTATATATGTATATCATGTTGGTGTGTGTGTGGTGTGTGTGTGTATCTCATGTTGGTTCTGTTTTTCTGAAGAACCCTAATACAATGACCTTTGAGGTTATTATAACTGAAGTAAGCCAAACACAGGAAGACGAATACTGCATGATCTCATTTCTACATAGAATCTAAAATAGTTAAACTCATAGAAGCAGAAAATAAAATGGTGGTTGCCAGGGGTGGGGAGAGGGCAGAGGTAATGGGGAGATGGTCAAAGGGTACAAAGTGTCAGGTGTGCAAGAGAAGTAAGTTTTGGAGATGTTCTGTACAGCAAAGTGCCTATAGCTAACAATACTGTATTGCTTCAAATTTTTAAGAGGCAGATCTACGTTAAGTGTTCTGACCACACACATAATAGTAATAGCAACAACAACAATAGTAGTGATAATAAAGGGGCAAGAGGGAACTTTGGACGGTGATGGACATGCCTATGCCCTTGGTGGTGATGGTTTCACAGGTGTAAACTTGCCCCCAGACTCACTGAGTCGTGTATGTTAAATATGTCTAGCTTTACATGTCGATTACGCCTCACCATAGAGTTTCAAAGACAATCAGGGACTGAAGGGTGGGACCACAGTGGGGCAAGGATGAGTGCCAAGGCAAGAGCACCTAGGGGGTACAGCAGGAAGGAAGGGGCTGCAGACAGGGGAGCAGAGGCCTGGCCAGAGGGGCTCTGGGTGGCCAAGAGTGGCATCCTGTCCTCTCTCGGGCTCTCTCCGTGTCCCTTCAAGGAGCTCTCCCCCGTGGTGCAATGCCTTCTTACTTACATACCTTCTGGGAGGTGAGTGAGGGGCGAGCAGTGATACATGAGGCTGGCGCCCTGCTGAGCACTATCAGGAACAGTCCAGCAAGTGTCAAGGGCGGCTTTTTCATACTGTGGGTCACCATTCCCTAGGTATTCAGTAGATCAACTGAAAACAGAAATTTCAAGCATTTTAAAAAAGGAAATAGAGACCCAAATAGCCTAGAATAGAAAATAGCAAAGTGCTTTGCACATAATGAATGTAAGTTTTGCATCATTAAATTTTTGTATCAGGGGTGTGTGTGTGTGTGTGTGTGTGTGTGTGTGTGTGTGTGTGTGTGTGTGTCTAAGTATACTACACCGGGTCGAGATGTAAAACACTTTTTTTTATTATAGATTGTGGTCAACGAATTTGAAGAAACCAAACCACTGCTCTAGAGATCTTTCTTCATGTATTATCTTTGCTTTTCAGCAACGTGGGAAAGTCCCAGCTGGACGTAAGCACATTTTATTCTATTAGTCAAGTGAGCATGCACCGAGCAGCTGTTATGGTCGGAGACTCAGAAGAAGGGGTGCCTGCCCCAAGGAGGTTATGCAGGGGCTAGGCCAAGAACCAACGTAGAAGGCAATGTGACAAAAGGGGTGCCACACTGGGGAGCAAGACTGGGGCTAGATGAGAAGCTGGGTGCTTTAAGGTAGCCACTCTGATACCACCTTCTTGACACTTTTTTAAATCATCAGTTTGGAAAACAGAATCTTATCACGCCTACTCCATTCCCCATCCTCTCCCCAGCCAGGGAGGCTCAATAGGATAGGAATGTCTGGGGACTTGGCCATTTTTTTTTTTTTAAGCCTAAAATTTAATGGCTGGGTTTTAGACTGAGTCAAAATGTCCCTTCATCGAGACAACTGTGTGCAACAGCTGCTGTTTTTGCAGTCAAGATGCTGCAGGAAAATTCCACGGACCTTCCCTGTAGGCCCCCCTCACACAAACTCTCACTTCTCCTCTCTGCCAATTTGAGGTCAGTGTGCCTTAAAAAGGGCAGCATTTGTGTCAGCCAGTCCTGGCCTCCCGGGCGGGAGCTAAAGTAAACAGGAGTCCTGGGGAAGACCATTTCTTCACGAGGGCCCACGGTGGATTTTTCCAGGGGAATGAAGGGTTGCCTTTGTACAAAGGAGAGGGGAAGCCGAATCTGCTGTTTCACGGCTGCCCATTCTCCATGACCTCATCGGTGTTGACTTTCTCGCCATTTCATTGCTCTTGGAGCTGCAGAGAAGGCAGGGAGGAGCCTGGCGAACAGTGCCACCTTCGCTAGAGAGAGCAGTCAGGAGAGGAGGACAAGTCACGGACGGCTGCCCCTCAAGCCAAGTGACACAGGCTGAAGGAAGGAGGGGGCAGCCGTGAGTCCCTGAAACAAAGCTGCCTTGCCTTGGACAAGGTGGGTACAGGTTCCAAATGCCTACTGGCCAGACATTGATTTTTGGGCTTGTGTTATTTTTCTCAGGAGGAAGCAACAGGGAAATGACACCTGTCCTGTAATTTAGGCACTTCCTGGAGAACCATAATTACCCATCACATTGTCATTACCCGCCACCGCTCTCTTCCATTTGGAACCCTTGCTTCCGTGAGTTCTATTCTTAAATCCCTTCCCTGCCCTGAGAAACAAGACAAAGCAACTGAAATGGTTTCTTGGCTGAATATTCTTCTCCTCCTAGGACCTTTATATATTCCATGCTACCCCTCGAACATCTATTTTAATTTTCATATAAATGAGATTATTTTTCTGAGTGACCGAAAGGAAAAGAGCAAGGGGTTATTTTCCACAACCAGCGAAGAATAGAAATGAATGTCATCTCCTGATTTTGTTTCTTCTTGAAGACGTCTGGAGAGAATCCTGCTTTTTCAGGTAGGGCCAGCCCGGTACGACAGTAAGGACACACTACCGCCTGGCTGTTTGACCTTGCATGAGGCACCCATCTTTCCAGCGGTTGGCTTTCCAATGGGGGAAACAAGGTTTAGATGAAATCCACATTTCTCGAGAGCTGGAGTTCCAACACCAAGGATTTTAGATGACACAAGAGCAGGGCATCAAAGGACATGGAAACAGGCACTGAGAGAGCGCTTTCCTTTGCAGTGACCTTTGGTTCTTTAATCCTGTAGAAGAGAAGGTCTCCACTTGGTGCCAGTGAGCCTTTAACGCTTCTCTATGACTTTGATCTTCCTTTACCACAGATAGAGCAGGTCATAGGTCCGAGCCTTCTGCTGGCAATAGAAGCTGGAATTTAAGAACTTAATTTTGATTTTATTTTTTTTTCTGCTACCTTCTACTTATTTGAACTATATCTGATTTTTTATTGTGAAAATATAGCTTCCTTTTAGTTTTTATTTTCTTGTGGAAAAAGGGCTTCCTGTTTTAACATGGGTGGGAGAAGCAAGGCTTGAGGTAGGGAGGTGCTTTAAGTAAACCTGTCAGGATTAACCTCTCCAAATACTAGAAATGACCAAGGAAAAATATACAAAGAGGTTTTTTTTTAAGATTTTATTTATTTATTTTAGAGAGAGACAGAGAGCATGAGTGTGGGGAAAGGTAGAGGGAGAGAATCTCAAGCAGACTCCCCAGTGACCATGGAATCCACACAGGACTTGATCCCATGACCCATGAGATCAGAAACTGAGCTGAAACCAAGAGTCAAACACTCAACTGACTGAGCAATGCAGGCGCCACAGAAAGAGTTTTTATATACCCTTTGTCTCCCTATACACACAGCCTCTCCCACTATCAACATCCAGCATGAGCGTGCCATGTTTGTTACCAGACATGTACATATTTTGGCACATCATTGTCACCCAAAGTCCATAGTTCACAGTGAGGCTCACTCTTGGTGTTGTGCATTCTGTGGGTGTGGACAAACACGTAATGACATGTATCCACCATTACAATATCATACAGATAAGTTTCACTGCCCTGAAAATGCTCTGTGCTCCACCTATTCACCCCTCCCTCTCAACCCCCAAACCCTAGAAATTACTGATCTTTTACTATTTCCATAGTCTGCCTTTTCCAGAATGCCTTATAGTTGGAATCATATGGTACATAGCCTTTTCCCATTGGCTTCTTTCACTTAATAATACACTTTAAGGTTCCTCCATATCTTCTCATGGCTTGCTGATTCCTTTCTTTTTAGCATGGATTAATATTTATTGTCTTCATGTACTTCAGTTTATTTTATCCATTCATCTACTAAAGGACATTGGTTACGTCCAAGTTTTGGTAATTACAAATAAAACTACTATAAACATCCATGTGCAGCTTTTATGTAGACATAAATTTTCAATTTGTGTAAATACTGAGGAGTTCAATTAGGATCATATGGTAAGAGTATGTTTAGTTTGAAAGAAACTGCCAAACTGTCTTCCAAAATGGCTGTACATCTTGTATGCCCTATACGTATTGCATTTAGCGGTATTGATTTTAGGGTTACAAAAAAAGTTTAGCAAATAGGTGCATTTGCAAATGTGGAATCCTAGAATAATGAGAATAATTATTTTCTTCCCTCTTTTGCCTTTTCTTGTTTTTGCTGGTTTCCATTTTTCCCTTTGTTAATTTGGAAGTTCTATCTACTTTTCCATTCCATTCTCTCCTGGGTCATTTATGTTTGGGGAGCATCTTTTCTAGAATATTTTCAGCAAATGGGGTTAGCCTTATTTCTTTGTTCTTACCAGGTGAATCACTTCAACAGGAACAGGCCTATGGAGTCTATTCCACTAGCTTGTAGCTTCTAGTACTAGATGGGAAGTGTAATGCCAATGCGATTTTTTTCTCTTTTCAGATAAGTTGAGGTAATTGTCTGGACTTACAACATTTTCCTCTTTTATCCTTATGGTTCAGAAATAGGCAGGTACTTTCTTGTCCGTTCAGCCTGAAATTCAGAAAATCCTTTCAGTCTTACAGATTCAAATCTTCCTTCTGCTCAGGGCAATCTTTTTCTATGACATTAATTATTTCTTTCATCTTTTCCCTTTTCTCCTTCTGGAAGTCCTGTTATTCATATGTTAGGTCATTAGCTCTGCCCTCCAAGACCAATTTTTTCCCGATTTCCATCTCTATAATTGTGTTCTGTACTTGAAGCTACTTGCTGACCTTGATTTTCCAGGCTGCTTATCTGAATCTCACTGGTGATCATTTTCTCCTTCAACTCATCAATTGAAATGTTTAGTTGGGAAATCACATTTTTAGCTCCACAGACTCTTTTTACTGTATTTAAATATCTGTAGGGCTTATTATTTTTTTAAAATTCATGTTACCATCTGCCTCTTTCAGCAGTTCTAGCTCATTGGATGTGTTTTCTGTTTGTCCTTCCTCTCTCTGCCAGCTCACTGAGGCTCAGGTCCAAGTGCTAGAGCACCCTAAGGGATGGGCATTCTGTCAGTGAAAAAGGGGGGAAAGGAAGCCATCCTCATTGAGACAGCTTAGATGCAGGCATGCTACCCATCTCCTGTGGAAGTATCTAGAATACACTTCCCTGGTTTGGGTTCCATGGAGTCTTCAACCTCAGGAACAAGCAAACTTAACCCCTACTGGTTTAGCAACTTAGCGGCTGAGATGAGGCACGGGGACCAGGTGTCTCTATCTGGCCCAGTGTGAGCCTTCCCCTGAGGAGCCACAGATCAGGGTCCAAGTTCCTCAGGCTCCACCTCTTCTTGAACTGTGTTTCATGTACAAACTGCTGGGGTAGAACAACTATCTCTCATTCTTTCCATTGATCCCTACAACTGTTTAGTAAAGGGAGAGAGAGAGAGAGAAAGAGAGAGAAATGAACTATGAAGTGGATGGAAAGGGGACAATGGTCATGTTACCATATCCCCAGAATTAACTCTAAAATATCCCTTAGAAATAAAAAGTTTTGGGGCGCCTGGGTGGCTCAGTGGGTTAAGCCTCTGCCTTTGGCTCAGGTCTTGATCTCAGGGTCCTGGGATCAAGCCCCACACCAGGCCCTCTTCTCAGCAGGGAGCCTGCTTTCCTTCCCCCTTCTCTCTGCCTGCCTCTCTGCCTAATTGTGATCTCTCTCTCTCTCTCTCTATCAAATAAATAAATAAAAACTTAAAAGAAAAAGATACTTCATTAAAAAAATAAAATAAAAAACAAAAAGTTTTAACAGATTTATTTACTTATTTTAGAGGTGGGGGGGGAGGGAGAGAGAGAATCCTCCACCAGACTCCTTGCTGAGTGCAGAGGCCTACACTGGCTCTATCTTAAGAGTCTGAGAACATGACCTGAGCTGAAACCAAGAGTTTCAGCCCAACCGGCCCAACCTACTGCACCACCCAGGCACCCCTCCCTTAAAAATAAATTTAAGGTAAAAAAGCAAGAGGATTTACAGAAACATATTAAGTAAATAATATTATAGGTGGTACACAATATGACAAAAGTCACGAAGCTGGTGTGTGAATGACAAAGCCTGAGAAACACTGCACCAGAAAAATGTTGAATTTCCCTTCCAACTCTGGTGTTATTACTCTGTATAGCAGAATAACCGAGTGTTCTTCCAACAATGTCATGTACCCCTTTAAAGGAAAAAAAGGGGGATTTAACAATCAAGACTGGCTAGTGAAATGGCTTCTCTGTTGTCTGGTGAGCCATATCTACACACACACACACACACACACACACACACACACACACACACATACACATACATATTTTTACAAATATACCATGTATGCATGATACCTGTGTATCATAAGTATAACATACACACAGACAGCTCTCAGAATGGAGGCAGATAATTAAATTACAATGTTTTCTATATAACCCAGCTGAGTGAGAGCAGCAAGCTCACAGAACTCTGGCCCTCTTAGAGAAAGGCAGGACCGGAGCTGTGGCCATCCTAAGGGACCTTCTCCTACAGGGCACCCTCTCCACTGACCGCAGGGAATAATTTCTTTCAAACTCAGAGCCTTCTGTTTCCTTGGTTGTAGGGTTCATTGTTACTCCTCCAGGCAGTGTGGGGAAGTGGGGGAGGGAGGGTCACTGAGGCACCTCTTCGAAGCCCTGAGGGTACACAAACCCTTTTCAAAGACAAAGACACACACACACCACCACCACCAC
>LNAC01000196.1:2029501-2055015 GCA_002007465.1 Ailurus styani
GCGTCTCGCGCTGCGGCGGCACGCCTCCCCCGCGCACCTGCCCGCGCCCCTCCCCTGCCCGCCCGCCATCTGTCGTCTGAGAGCCAGTGTGAGCAGCCGTGCCCGGCGTCCTGGACGACACCCAAGGGGACCCGGGGCTTAGGCCGGGCGAGAGGCAAACAAGGGGATTCTATTCCCAGTCGCCTTTGGAGGGGACCTTGAGCAAAATAGCCAAGGGGGGGTAGGGCGGGGACACACGACCCTCGCCCACTCTCCCACCCTCCAGCTTTTGACGCAGGGTTTCTTTTGGGGCCCCTCCAGGGCCTGGACACCCAGGAGCCCTGATCAGAGCGGAAGCCTCCTGCTTGAGCTTTCTGGGATGTTCTCCGGACTGGCGGAACCTGTCAGCTGGCAGATCCCACCGCTAGCTTCCCTGAAGAGCCCCCTGGGAGCCCGTTTCAAATGCAGATGATGGTTTTGTCTGCACGTCTGATCCTCCAAGTCTACCCCAATTGTCCAGACCTCTTGGGATACTGGATTGAAAGAAGAGTTTCTCTTTTCTGCAACTGCAAATGCAACCTTTTCAAGTCCCACCAGCCAGCCTGCATGTCCTGGCAGTCTTTTCTTCACCCACATTTAACATCTCACATCTCTCTTCCTTTAATGTCCCTGGAAGTTTCAAATGCTTTGATGTATCCCGACTAAAAAGAAAACAAACATACCAAAACAAAATAAAACGGAGCTATGCTCATTGTGGTCATTTTGAGCTTGCCTTTTCAGAGTCGGGCTTTTGTGCCCCAAAGATTCTAATCCTCCCTCCCTTCTAGGTGCCTCCCCAGCCCCAGTCTGAGGAGCTCACCCTCCCCTCACCAAATCCCACCCCACCATCTTTGCCGACCCCCTACCCCCCATCACTTCTTTTCATAGATGGGAATCCAAAGGCAGAGACAGGAGAGGCTGTGGGTCGATGTGGGCTTTAACTCTCTGGATTTACAACAAAAAGCATCCACCTTCAATCGGGACTACTATTTCTAGCAGGCGTTTCCATCCAAAGAGGGGTGTCAGAGCTCAAGGGCGTTAGATGTAGGGCTTCTCCAGGCTGACATGTCAATAGCTGTCTTGTCTCTTGACCCTGCTGCCAGGAAAAGGAAGCACAGGCACCCCAGAGGTTTCTGACCCCCCAGAAGCATGCTCATCACACAAGGCAGGGCAGGATCCCAGGCAGAGGCTCTCCTCCTCAAGAAATTTCAGGGCTTCCAACTCATAAGTCCCCATCCAAACGAGGGCCTGATAGGGAGAAATCAGAATTAGGAATGGAGAAGCCTCGCTGCGATAATGCATCTCAGGCCTCCTCCCTTGGACAGAACTAGAAACAGAAAAAATGTACTTCTGGAAATCTCCTTTCCCATCCCCTTCAACTCACAGATGGATTCTTTAAGTACGTTAATATTACTCTTGATTCCTGGTGTGTGTGTGTGTGTGTGTGTGTGTGTGTGTGTGTGTGTGTGTGTGTGTGTGTGTGTGTGTGTAGGTAATACATGCACATGGTACAGAATTCAGAAGGAACAAATGGTTATTCGGTGAAAAACAAGTTTCCCTTCCACCCTGTACCCAAGTGTCAGTGTTTAGTTTTCTGTTTCTGCTTGGCCCCAAGAAGACTAACCTTCCCTCTGGGCCTCTGGGCTCCCGACTTTCCTCCAGCTGTGGGATCTGGTACAAGACTCTCCTTCTCCCTGACCCTCCACGGCCTCCCCAGCACAACAGAGGTAAGAACACTCACCACATGAGGTTGTTAGGACCAATGAGAATGTGTAAATTGTGTTCCAGGCCTGCCGAAGCATTGTGAGTTACCACTACTAGAAACAAAGCACCATTCTCACACCCCTCCCCTGGTCTAGAAAGATTCTGAGGGAATAGGATTTGAAGGTCTTGGATAAAAAGAGGAAACCTTTGGGGACACCTGGGTGGCTCAGTCGCTTAAGCGGCTGCCTTCGCTCAGGTCATGATCCCAGGGTCTTGGAATCAAGTCCCACATCGGCTCCTGCTCAGTGGGGAGCCTGCTTCTCCTTCTGCCTGCTGCTCCTGCCTGTGCTCTCTCTCTCTCTCTCTCTCTCTCTCTCTCTGTCAAATAAATAAGCAAAATATTTTTTTAAAAAGAAAAAAAAGCTTTGGCAGCTGGGAGACTCTAGACTGTTACAATGCGGAGGACAGGTGCAGTTAAGAAAAATGGGAACCAGAGGCTGAAGGGAGGTGTGTCAGTCAGGTTATGCCACATACCAAAAAACCACAAACTGTACATGACAATAAGGATTTTATTCTTCCTTAGCATTTGTGGGCCAGCTGCAACTCTGCTTGAGGTCGTGGATTTGTGGGGTAGCTAGAGTGGTTCAATTCCATGTGTCTTATTCAGGGGCTAGATTGAGGGGTCCGGCTCCCTACGGGATATTCTTCCAGCAAAGACAGAAGCACGAGGCATGAAGCCAAAGTACACAAGCATAGTATCTGCTAACATCTTATTGGCCAAACTAAGTCACATGGCTAATCCAAAGTCAAGGGAGTAAGGTTCACTCTACCCAACAAGAAACAGTGGCAAAGCTATGTATTGCCATGGAGCCAAGAATTGGGAGCAATATTTCAATTCCTTCTTTCTACATTCCCTGCCTAGATAACACCCATCCCCATGGCCTTAAAACCACCCATTTGCTAAGGATTCCCCAACTTACATTCCAGTCCCACAGCTGTGCCCTAAGTTCTAAACAACCTCCCCACCCCAATCTCCATTTGCAAATATCATGCACTTCTCCAAGTGACTCCCGGTTCCCTGTCCCTACCCCAAATCTGACTCCAGCAGTGGTCCCTCCTTCTACCCTCCTACTCAAACAAGACACAAAGGTTCACCTTTCACCCACTTTCTCCCTTAGCCCCACCACCAAACTGTCTCCACAGTGTGCCTCACCCTGGTCCAAAGCCCCAGCAGCTCTCACCTGGATGACTGTTGTAGCTTCATAACCGCTCTCCATGCTCTGCCTTTGCCCCTTCAGTCTTTCCTTAACACAGTGATCAGAGTGATACTCGGAAGCTCTAGATCTTCTCTGCTCCTTACCCCTGATGGTTCCCATCTCAGAGAAAAGCAAAGTTCTTATAATGCTCTACAAGGCGCTATATAACCTGCCCTCTCTCCTCCACCTCTCTAGTACTCTGGCCCTCACATTATCTGCTTCAGCCACACTGCCCTCCTTATAGCTCTGCAAACACCATCAGGCATACACAGGCCTCAGAGCCTTTGCATTTGCTGTTCCCTCTATGTGGAAAACTTCCCCCAGACTTCAACACTGCTAGTCCCCTTGCTTCACCTCCCCATGAAAACTTCCCCCAGCCATCTTATCCAAAACTTCACCCTTCACCCAAACTTTCAGATCCCCTTCCTTACCACTATTGAACCAATGATACAACTTACTTGTTTGTTTTGCTTATTTTCTATCTCTAGTAGGGGCAATGTATGTTCCATGGATGGTGACCATTCCAGTTTGTCCACGGCAGTCCCCATTCTAGCACCGAGATTACTGTGTCCCAGGAAATCCTTGGAAAACTGGGCTGTAGGTCACCTACAGGGCAGGAGTTTTTCTCTATTTTGTTCATGACTTCTTTTTCTTGTGCCTAGCACATTGCCTAGCACTCAATAAATAGTGGTTGAATGAATGAATGAACAGCCACAAGGATCATCTGAAAACTCTGATCAGATCACATCTCTTCCAGGCTAAAAATTTTTCAACAGCTCCATGTTACACTTAAAACAAAAGCTCAACTGCTTCCGCTGGTGCTCGCCCACAGCTTCTCATACCTTCTCTTCCAAAACTCTCCCTGAGCTCAGGGCAGTCTAACCCCCATCCTACCTCCTCAAGTACAACAGCCCTTCCATACCTCTAGATCTTGGCTGGCTTTCTTGGCCTGGAATACTCTTCCCTTGGAGGCTCCTGCTCATTCTTCAGTTCAGATGGGGCCCTCAGAGAAGCCTTCCCAGGCTGCCCTATCTAAGAGGATCCTCCCAGCCCTCCAGCTCTCCACCCTGTTTATTTCCTGCACACCACTCATCACTAACTGTAATCACTCCTGCTTGTTTATTTGTCTGCTTATGACCTGCAGCCCATGAGGGCAGGAGCTGGGTCTGTCTCATCGTCTGCCACAACACCACTGCCTAGAATGCACTGAACACCCCTGGATGTTTGCTGAAGCCATGCTCTGTGGTCAGGAAAGGAGTTGGCAACACATCATTTCCCGAGAAAGGAGTTAATTTCACTGGGGACCAAATGGGCTTTTTGAGCAATGGAGGATTCTTCGGACCTTTTCAAGGAAGATACTAACTGTAATAAAAAGAATGTATACCATTTATTCAGCATTTAACATGGGCCAGGCACAGTGGTAAGCGCCTTCTATGCACCACCTCATTTAACCCCACAATGACCTTATTATTATCTCCACTCTCAAATAAGAGAACCAAGTGTAAAAGACACCATCCATTGCCTGCCTAATACCCATTCTCCATATCTTCTTTGCCCCTAGAACATTTGTGTGGGGTGAGAATGTGTCCAAGCCTGGGTGATGGCTCACAAAAATTCTATTCCCTGCATTCCCAGACTCCCTTGCAGCTAGGGCTGTCCATGCAAGCCTCTTCTAGACAATGTGAAATAAGTGAAGTCTAGTGGGGAACGAAGTCTGAGAAAGCTTCTATTCCACTTCCTTCTTTCTGCCTCAAAGTGATATGTTGTCTGGAGCCATGGCAGCTCTCCTGTGGCCATGAGAAAACGAGCCCAAGAGTGAAAGCTAATAAGGCTAAGCATGGCAGATCAGAAAAGGAAGGCCTTTGGTATTCTGGTAAATAATCTGAGCCAACACAAGCAACTGCCTATCTCTAGTGCTTGTGTTATGTGAGTGAAATAAATCCCTATTTCCTTAAGCTACCATTAGCCAAATTCACTGTGACTTGCAACTGAATGCATTTTTAACCAATAGACTGGAAGTCAGACAACTTTGGAGAGAATCAAACCTAGAGAGGAAGAGTCAAGGCGGGAGGTTGACTGTGGAAGTCCAGCAGGTAATAGCTGGAACTTGACCCCAGATTTTGTTGTGGTGATTGAAAGTAAACAGATCCTGAAGACACTGGTTTTGAGGCCCCTTAAAAGACAGAAGGCCAGGACGCCTGAGTGGCACAGTCAGTTGGGCGTCCAAATCTTGGTTTTGGCTCAGGTTGTGATACTAAGGTCATGAGATGGAAGCCTACAATGGGCTCCATGCTCAGCGCTGAGTCTGCTCGACTCTCCTCCCTCAACCCCTGCTCCCCACACACTCTCTCTCTCTCCCAAATATATAAGTTAAAAAAAAAAAAGATAGGAGGTCAAAAAAGGGAGAGAGGGTGTGTCACATATATTGCTAACCAGGATATAACGGTGAAATTTCCAAAAATGACAGAGGGAAATCTATAGGGAAGGTTAGGGATAAAAGATGAAAGATTTTGTCATGAGACAAGGTATAAAAAAACTAGCAACTTTTAATTTCTATTATGCTCCAGGCACTGTCAGAAATTTTACAGTATGAGCCCATATGGACCTCCCAATTGCCTTGCAATGCAGGAAGCATCTCCGTGTTAAAGAAGAGGAGACTGAAGTTCAGGGAAGAAATAAAGTACAGTATATAAGAGTTATAAATTCAAATCAATCCCAATCAAAATCTTGTTTATTTTTAAACATAAATTAACAAGCTGATCCCAAAATTCGTATGGAAATACAAATGAGCTAGAACACCCAAAACAACTCTGAGGAAAAGGGTAAAAGTGGAGGACTGACATGTAATTTCAGAAGTTATTATAAAGCTATAGTAATAAAAACAACATAGTATTAAATAAAAATCTTGGGCGCCTGGGTGGCTCAGTGGGTTAATGCCTCTGCTTTCGGCTCAGGTCATGATCTCAGGGTCCTGGGATCGAGGCCCGCATCGGGCTCCCTGCTCAGCGGGGAGCCTGCTTCCCCCTCTCTCTCTCTGCCTGCCTCTCTGCCTCCTTGTGATCTCTCTCCCTCTGTGAAATAAATAAATAAAATCTTTAAAAAAAAAAAAATCTTCTGCATAGTGAAGGAAACAATCAACAAAACTAAAAATCAATGTACTGAATAGAAGAAGATATTTGTAAATGACATACCTGATAAAGGGTTAGTATCCAAACTATATAAAGAACTTATATAACTCACCATCCAAAAAGCAAATAATCCAATTAAAACATGGGCAGAAGACATGAACAGACACTTCTCCAAAGAAGACACCCAGATGGCCAATAGACACATGAAAAGATGCTCAATGTCACTCATCATTGGGGAAATGCAAATCGAAACTACAATGAGATATCACACCTGTCAGAATGGCTAAAACCAACAACCCAAGAAACAAGTGTTAGCAAGGATGCAGAGAAAAAGGAACCCTTATGTACTATTGGGAATGCAAAGTGGTGCAGCCACTGTGGAGAACAGTATGGAGGTTCCTCAAAAAGTTAAAAATTGAACTAACCTATGATCCCGTAATTGTACCACTGAGTATTTACCCCCCAAAATATAAAAACATTAATTCAAAGAGATACATCCACCTCTATGTTTATAACAGCATTATTTATAATAACCAAATTATGGAAACAGGTCAAGTGTCCATTGACTAATGAATGGATAAAGAATATATATATATATACATATATATGTATATATATATATCTTTTATATCTCTCTATATATATCTCACATATATATGGAATATTATTCAACAATCAAAAAGAATGTAATCTTTTACATTCTTTTTGCAACAACATGGATTGAGCTACAGAACATAATACTAAGTGAAATAAATCAGTCAGGGAAAGATACCATATGATTTCCCTCACATGTGAAGTTTGTTTTAAAGATTTCACTTATTTATTTATTTGAGAGAAAGAG
The DNA here is from genome assembly GCA_002007465.1 of Ailurus styani. NCBI lineage: Eukaryota > Metazoa > Chordata > Mammalia > Carnivora > Ailuridae > Ailurus > Ailurus styani. The sequence continues at coordinate 2,036,449 of LNAC01000196.1, forward strand.
AGAGTGGGAGTAGGGGGAGTGGCAGAGAGAGGAGAAGGAATCTCAGACTCCACGTTGAGCCCGACACAGGTCTTGATCCCATGACCCTGAGATTAGGACCCGAGCCTGAATCAAGAGTTGGACACTCAACCGACTGAGCTATCCAGGTTCCCCTCGTGCATAGAATTTAAGAAATAAACAAGCCAGCGAAGGGAAAAAGACAAATAAAGACACTGACTCTTAATTATAGAGAACAAACTGATGGTTACCAGAGGGGAGGTGGGTAGGGAGATGAGTTAAATAGGTGATGGGATTAAGGAGTACTCTTGTTGTGATGAGTACGGTTTGATATATGGAATGGTTGAATCACTATATTGTATACCTGAAACTAATATTACACTGTATGTTAACTAACTGGAATTAAAAACTAAAAAAAATAAAGTCCATCTTGTCGTAAGAAGGAAGGAAGGAAGGAAGGAAGGGGAAAGATAAACAAATAAATCAATAGACTAGAATAGAGAATCCAGAAATAAACCCATGCATATAAAAACAACTCGTCTCAAACCATAAGAGACTTCTAATCTCATAAAACAAACTGAGGGTTACTGGGGGGTGGGAGGGTAGGGATAGGGTGGATGGGTTATGGACATTGGGGAGGGTTTGTGCTTTGGTGAATGCTGTGAAAGATGTAAGCCTGATGATTCACAGACCTGTACCCCTTGGGCAAATAATAAAAATAAAATTAAAAAAAAAAACTCATCTCTGACAAAGGCACAAAAGTTATGCATTGGAGAAAGGAAAGAATTTGCAACAAATAGTGCTGGAGTAATTGGATGTGTACATGCAAGATGAAGACAAGAAAGAGGAGAAGGGATGGGAGAAGAGAGAACTTGGAGTCACTTCTTGTACCACTAATAAAAATTAACTCAAAATGGATCATAATCCTTAACATAAGAGCTGATACTACACAAGTCTTAGAAAACATAGGCATAAATCTTCATGACTTCGTTATTATTCGTTATCCATAGCAGCTTTGTTTATAATAGCCAAAAACTAGGCAGAAAGAGCAAATGTCCCTCAAAAGATGAATTGATCCACAAATCATGGAACAACCATACAATGAAATGCTACCTAGAATCAGAGAAAGAGAACTATTGAGACAGACAATGGCATGAATGAATCTCAAGGGAACTATGCTGAGTGAGAGAAGCCAGATAAAAGGAGTTCCTATCGGATGATTCCATTTCTGTAGAAGTTTAGAAAAGGCAAACTCATGTACAGGAACAGAAAACAGACCAGTGGTTACCCGGGGAGGGGATGGGGGAAGAGAGGGGCTATAAAGGGACACAAGAAAGTTTGGGGGTGATGGATATCTTCATGACCTTGATTGTGGTGACAATTTCATGGATGTGTATATTAAGCAAATACTTAGCCCATTGTTCAGTGTAGTTTATTACATGCCAATGGTACCTCAATAAGACTGTTTCCAAAAAATATCCAAAAGCATGTAGGGAGGGGCTCAGCAGAAAAGCCCTTGCCAGATCCCTAGAGCTCAAGAGCGGAGCTCATTCCACCACCACAGGCTGCCCCCAGATGGCCAAAGTCTGCTGGCAGGAGTTCTGTGTGTATGAAAACTATGGCTGGAATAGCTGGAATTCTTCATATAAATTCCAGGAAATCCAGGGACTTCTGGGCACCATATGAAAACACAAGAGGGAAAAAAATGGCTCATTTTCTGAGAAAAAATGAAGCATATTTTATGGGGTCATGGAGCCTCTGAAACACCACCAACAACCCTTCTTAGTGCTTGTTGGGCTGGGAGAGGGCGAGGAGTAGAGAGGACCCCAGTTCTGCCTACCCTTTCCAGCCAGGGTCTCACGCAGAGGCAGGCCGGCATGAAGGCCGGCAGAAGGGGGCCGAGGAAACAGAATTCCTACAGGCATCCGGGAAGGTAGAGGCAGGCTGGGGCAAAAGCCCCGAAATCAGAGACGGGGGACATTGAGCCATTTAGGTGAGTCAACGCGGGTGCGCCTGTGGGACCCCAAGGGAGACTGTGTCCCCTGCAGCTTTCCCTGGTGTCCAGAGGGAGGTGGAGGCTCTTCCCAGCAGGGCCAGCTCTTCTCTGCAGGTAAAGGTGCGCACACATACACAGCTGCAGCCCTGGCCAAGGGCAAGGCAGCAAATCGACTAGCCCCTCTTCCTAACCAGTTCAGACTCCTTATTAGCACCGTTTTCACCTTGTAACAGAGGCTGAGTGTTTCCCTGTGCCAGGCTCTCGTCTGGAAATCCCAGCCCTCGTGGAGCTTATACCGCAGTGGGATAAACAGGCCACGCGCAAGACAGATAAGTAAACCCACAAAGTGTCAGGTAGCTGTGAATACAGTGCGGAAAAATAAAGCAGAGACAGGAGGTGAGGAGTAGGAGGCGGGGGGCAGGTGCGGGTGCAACTAGGAGAGGAAAGGGGTGAAGTCACAAGAAGTTCTAGTGGGACCCTGCCTTTTCTCTCTAGCGTGGGTTTTTCCCTCAGAGAAGGCCATGAAGAATCCAAGTGAACTTTGTTGTTCCCCTGGCAGCTTTTACCAAGACCCACCTGTATTCCTCAGCAGCTTCTGACAGAAAGAAGACATCATGGCGCACCCTCCCCTCCCCCCGCCCACCCACCTACTGCCCCACCACGGTTGTTCCTGGGGGCTATTCAGCTCTGGGCCTAGTGATGGGCTAACTACCCTCCAAAATTTAGTATTTTCTTCATTTCCTTTCCAAGACTAGTCTCACTAATTCCCACCGTCTCAACTCAGAAAGGTCCTGCCTTTCAGAGTCTCATGACTTTGAGTTGGGACCACATACATACCTTCCATTTAATTCAGGCCTATTTGTCTGCCCATGGTTATACTGCACCAGTTCCCATTTCTGGGCCTTTCTCCCATGCTGCTCCTTGCCTAGAATGTCCTCCAATTCAAACACTTTTCATACGCAGAGGGGAAGCTCTAACCCACCTATTTCCAGAACCTCTCCCTGGCATGTCAGCGCTATAAATCCCCTCTTCTTGATCTCCAGCAGCGCACCACATGGAGACAATGTTGTCCCCATGCCTCCCTGTTGTCCCCCTAATGCTAGCCTGGTCCCTGCAGCCAACTTGGGTGGTCCTCCTGCGTCTTTATTTCTTCTATATCCCTGAGATGCAAGCTCGTGCTTGAGCACACAAAAGGTATGCCACAGATATAATTCATGTCTCCCTCAAAAATAAGATTTTGCTTTGTCCAAATTTCCTCCTCTCCATCTGAGAAATGGAAATGGTTTGGAAAATTCCAGCAGGGGAGTGTTCAGCCTTACTTGAGTTGTGCAAGTGGGAAAAAATGTGCTTTTCCCCAAATTAACAAATTCCCCAGCCTTTCCTCTGAAAGCAACTCACAAACCTCTGAGCCCAGTATGTAAGCTTGCCAGTGTCTTCACCTCTCTGAAGAATGAACAGTCCTGTCTCTGTGCCTTATGCGCACATGCATTTGTGGGTGAAGGAGGAGGATGGGATTAGAGTAGAAGTTAACTGATCTTGAAAGTAAAGCATGTGACAAGTGGAAAGAGGCAAGCCCTTGGAGGCCCATGGCCCCTGGCTTTCCCGCGTGCTAAGGAAACAATTTCTTAGCAGCAGTATGCCCCTACCTGTCTCTAGTCTCCCTCCATATGTATCCAAATCCATTCATCCATCCATTCAACAAACACTAATTGAAAGTCGAATGTGGTTGGCAGTTTCTGAAATGGCTCCCGGGAATCCCATTTCCTGGTACTTGTATTCTTGTGGAATACAAGCCCCCCCCCTTTTTTTTAAAGATTTTATTTATTCATTTGACACAGAGAGAGAGATTACAAGTAGGCAGAGAGGCAGGCAGAGAGAGAGAGGAGAGAGGAGGAAGCAGGCTCCCCGCTGAGCAGAGAGCCCGATGTGGGCCTCGATCCCAGGACCCTGAGATCATGACCTGAGCCGAAGGCAGAGGCTTTAACCCACTGAGCCACCCAGGCACCCGGAATCCCCTCCCCTTGAGTGTGCCCTGGGCCTAACACCTTGCCTCTCGTAACTAGGGTACAAAGTGATGGGAAATCAAATTCAACATTAGTTTACCAAAGACAGCAGCTTCCATCTTGCCCACACTCTGTCCGAGGTTCTTCTTGTTTACTCTCTCAGATGAGGTCAGCTGCCACTTTGGGAGACGCTCTGAGGAGAAGCCCGAGTGCCGGGAAATGGAGGGCAGATTTTGGCCAACAGCCTGGCGAGGATCTGAGGTCCTCAGTCAGCAGATTGCAAGACAGTGGATGCTGCCAACAGCCCGGGAGCTGGAAGCCTGTCCTCCCCACTTGAGTCTTCAGAGGATAGCTCAACCAAAGTAGCCCTTGCGAGAGAGGCTGAGTGGGGGACCCAGCCCCCTGCATCCATGCTCCGGACCCACGGTCACTGTAAAATAATAAATGTTGTCTCAGGCCTCTACATTCTGGAGTAATTTGTTATGAGGCAATACAGAATTCACACACCAACGATGTGCCAAGCCCTCTTGTTGGCCCAGGGACATAGCAGAGGACAAAACATGCCCTCATGTAGCTGAGAGTCTAGTAAGGGGAGGCAGATGATAAATAAACACAGAAAAGAATCAAGCAGTGGAGGGGAATGGGAAACTGCCATGGTTTCGGGTGCCTGGCGAGGTGGGCGGGGGCGGGGGGCACGGCAAGGACAGTGGTTGTAGCTTTTTAAATGAGGCATTTTGGAGAGGCCTGAGAAGCTGCATTGGAGTAGAACCCTGCAGGGAGAGCGTGAGCCCTGGGCATCCGGGGGAAAAGTGTTCCAGACAGAGGAACAGTCTAGAATGAGTTTTCATTTTGCTCAGCAAAATAACATTTTGCAAAGGAAAGACTTTCAGCTTCTCTTTTTAGCCTGTAGAAAAATAACTAAACACAGGCAGCCCACCAGAAATGCATTCCAACTTTCTTCCGGCTCCAGGGAGAGCTCAGAGTCCAGACAGAGGTAAGCTGTGTTTCTATTTTGCTTGTTTCCTGTGTCCTCGATAGAGACAGTTACTCAGCTCAGCAGGTGGGGCTTTGTGATTTCCAGGGGAGGAAGGAGCTGGTGGGATGTCTCTGCCCTGCCAGCTTTCCAGCTTGATGTGGAGTATAGGATGTGGGGGCTGGGCTGCTGAGACCCCAGCCCAGAGGGATACCCGCCTGGAGAAAACATGAACTCCCCAATTCACTCTAGGCTCCTCGGGGGGCCCCCAGTTCACTTTGGGCCCAACCCTCTCGGGATCTGAGAATTCCAGCCAGAGCCACTCTGGCTGCCGAGCGTTGGTTGGAGCTGGGGGCACAGAAGACCACTCACTTGCGTCTGCACGGACCTTAGCCTGATCTGAGGAATTCATGGGGAGAACAGTTTACAGAATGTTTTTTGAGTTGTCCTATGAAGACAGTAGGCCTGGGGCACCTGGGCGGCTCAGTTAGTTAAGCGTCTGCCTTTGGCTCAGGTCATGATCTCAGGGTCCTAGGATCGAGCCCCGCATCGGGCTCCCTGTTCCTCGGGGAGTCTGCTTCTCCCTCTCCCTCTGCCTGCTGCTCCTCCTGCTTGTGCTCTCCCTCTCTGTGTCAAATAAATAAAATCTACAAAGAAAAAAAAGAAGAAAGAAAGAAAGTAGCCCTGATAAAGTTCCTCCGTTGTGTGGGAAAGTGAAGGTTTGAGTAGATATGGCAAGTCTTCCCACAGCACCTGCTCACAGGGAGGCTGGACGCTGAGGCCCCGACACCAGGGCTGCCGGAGGGACAATGCTGATTTGTCCCAGGGACTGCTTAGAGCAGCTCTCCTTCCAAAATCTGACCAGAGCCAGATCTGATCCCCTGGCCCCAGTCCGAATTGAATGCTCGCCTCTCTGACTTCTGTCAAACACAGGCTTTACTCGATGCCTCTCACACCCAAGAAACAGGATGGGAGCTTTCCACTGGGCCCATGTCATCCAGAAGGGCAGCCTCGCTGTACATGAGCCTTCCCTCGGCGGCCATCCAGACACAGAGGAAGGATGAAATAAAGACATTGCCAACCAATAAAAATGGGGAGCGGTGCCACCAGCAAACCCTCTTTCAGGGAACACTTACAGAGTGAGAGGAAAATGACCCCATGTGGGATCATGGAGAGCAATGACAAGGGCAAATATGTGGGTAAGACTAAATTAATACTGACGATATGTAAGAAAATCATAATAATGTCTTGTGAGGTTTAAAATACATGGAATGATGGGGCACCTGGGTGGCTCAGTTGGTTGAGTTCCTGACTCTTGGTTTTGACTCAGGTCATGGTCTCAGGGCCATGGGATCAAGCCTGGGGTTGGGCTTGGTGCTCAGCGCTGAGTCTGCTTGAGATTCTGTCTGCCCCTCCCCCTGCCACAAATAAATAAATAAAATCTGTAAAAAATATATACGCGGTATTAAAATTCATGACACAAGGATGGGAGGGCAATCATGGAGTTAACATGTCCTGATATCTTTGCGTTGTCCTGGAAACGGTAAAACTAGTAACTTATAGTAAACTTTAATAAGTCAAGGGGGCATATTATAATCTCTAGGGTGAGCCCTGAAAACAATAATAAAATATCGTGTAACTAATAAGTCAAATGGAATGGAATAATAAAAAGTACTTATAAAGCAAGAAAGAAGGGAAAAAGGAACATAAAACAAGTGAAACAAATAAAAGACAAACAGTGACGTGGTGGATTTAAACCCAACATGTTAGTGACTTCATTAAATATAAATAGGCTAAATGCTCCGGTTAAAATCAAAGATGGTCAGCCTGGATTTTTTTTTAAAGGAAGGCTGACTCAGGGGACACGCACCCTCTTTCCTGACTCCTCTTAGCTTTAACCCTCTAAATATCTGGGAGGCTGACTTGATAGCTGGAGCTGCAGTGGTCGTCTTACAACCATGCAGCTCACTCTAGAAGCTGTGGGCAAAGGAGAGAAGGATAAAAGGAGCCTGGGACACCAAAAATGCTGAGAGCTACGGTAACAGCCTTGGTGACCCACCTCCAGAATTCATGTTTTGTGAGAGAAAAGTAAATCCCTAGTTTCTCCCACTCAGTAGGTTGCCTCTTCATTTCCTCGATGGTTTCCTTTGCTACGCAAACCTCCTTATTTGGGTGTAGTCCCAATAGTTTATTTTTGCTCTTGTTTCCCTTGCCTGAGGAGACATACCTAGAAAAATGTAGCTAATGCCGACGTCCAGGAGATTATTACCTACATTGTCTTCTAGGAGTTTTATGGTTTCAGGTCTCACAGTTAGGTATTTAATCCATTTTGAGTTTATTTTTGTGTGTGGTGTAAGAAAGTGGTCCAGTTTCATTCGTTTGTATGTGGCTGTCTAGTTTTCCCAACACCATTTGTTGAAGAGACTGTCTTTTCCTCATTGTATATTCTTGCCTCCTTTGTCATAGATGAATTGACCATATATGCATGGACTTATTTCTGGGGTCTCTCTCTTCTGTTCAATTGACCTGTGTGTTTATTTTTGTGCCAGGAGAAAAGGGAACCCTCATGCACTCTTTTTGGGTGGGAATGTAAATTGGCACAGTCACTGTGGAAAGCAGTATGGAGGTTCCTCAAAAATTAAAAGTGCCATGTGATCCAGGAATTCCACTACTGGGTATCTACCCAAAGAAAACGAAAACACTAATTCAAAAAGGTATATGCACACTTGTGTTTAATGAGGCATTTTTTTTTTAATTTTTGAAATTTATTTATTTGAGAGTAAAAGAGTGTGTGTGTGCCTATGCCTGTGTGAGCGGGGGTGGGAGGCAGGGGAGCAGAGGGAGAAGCAAGGAGCCCCATGCGGGGCTCAATCTCAGGACCCTGGGATCATGACCTGACCTGAAGGCAGACACTTAACCAAGTGAGCCACCCAGGTGTCTCACGGCACTTTCTTTTATAATAGCCAAGTTATGGAAGCAACCCGAGTGTCCATCCACAGATGAATGGATCAAGAAGATGTGACACACACACACACACACACACACACACACACACACACACACAATGGAATATTACTCAGCCATAAAAAAGAATGAAATCTTGCCATTAGCAATGACATGGATGGAACTAGAGGGTGTTATGCTAAGTGAAATAAGTCAGATAGAGAATGACAAATGCCATATGATTTCACTTATATGTGGAATCTAAAAACACAAACAAAAAACAGAAACAGAATCATAAAACAAGATAAACTGGTCGTTGTCAGAGGGGAAGGGATTAGGGGGATGGCTGAAATATGTGGAAGAGATTAAGAGGTACAAACCCCCAGTTATAAAATTAATAAGACAAGAGGTTGGAAAGTAGGGCATAGGGAATATAATCAAAGATAGTGCAGTAATGTATGGTGACTGCACTTACCACAGTGAGCATAGGGCCCTGGATAGAATTGTCAAATCACAGTGAATCTTATACGCCTGAACCAATATAACATTGTATTTCAACTATACATCAATAAAAATAAAATAAAATAAATCCCTAACTTGTTTAAGCCACTCTTTGTGTGGTAGTGTCTAATACTCACACCCAAGCACAATCCCTGATACACAAGGTTTAGGACATTACAGCTGCAAAACTCACTCAATGTCGTTACGGACCTTAAACCAATTAAACCCACTGGGTTGTGTACCATGTGAAGCTTCTAACAAGCACAATGACCTCACTCTTAAGAGCAGAGACCACTTAGACCAATTAGACCTCAGGGGAGTTTTATGGATTGAGACCAGTCACACAAATACCTCTAAATGCCCACCTTACAAGCAAAGGGTTGTTGCTATAGTGCTTTATAAGAAAATTAAATGAGTTGGGGGGGCTGCGATTTCTTGTAGGCAGCCAACAGTTATAAAACAATATGGATCTTGCCACGGCAAGAAGAAACGTCCATGAGTCTATTCCACTCATTCAACAGTAGTTCCACAGTGCCTACTCTGTGCCAAGCATTGCACTAGCCATCAGGGATACAGCTATGAACAAAACACAAAGCTCCCTAGCCTCACACAGTTTACATTTTAGTGAGGGAGACAAACAATAAGCAAATACATATGCGAGATTAATTGCATGTAAAAAGCCAAAAAGTTGATGGAGGAAAAAGTGGAAGGAAGAGAACAGGGAATGGGGTAGGTTACAATATAGATAATGATCATTCAGTATGATCAGGGAAGGTCACCCTGGAAGATAGTATTTGGTAAAAGACCTGAAGGGAGTGAGGAGGGGATAAATGACAAGGTAATATGTTTCACTCAGCTTGTGCCAAAGCAAGAGGAAAGACTTGGAGGGGTATAACTCGTCCTCATGACTGGCTTTGGCTGAGCTGCAGAATTGCCCTTGAGTCTTAGCGAGGGCGGACGTGGCATGTGGGAGGTCCCACTGATAACTGCCGTGAGGTGAGAATTTAGAGAACTGTTCTGTGGAGAGGGTATTATTCCATGCACATCCTAGATACCATTAGAAAGAATGTTCCCCTTTCGTGCTCCCAGTCAACCCTACCTGTCTGAGGTGGGTTCTGTCATGATTCTGGTTTTATAGAAGAGGAGAGGCAGGCTTGTCTTTCTGTTCAAGGCAGCGAGGCCAGCGGGCGCAGGGGGAGGCTTTCTGAGTTGCTGCTGTCAGCACCTCACAGGCCCACCCCTCCATCTCCAGGAAATGCCCATCAGGGTGACAGGCAGGAAAAGTGGGGGCTGAAGGCAGCATGGAAGGAAAGAAAAAGGATCCCCGGAAGACTTGCCTCTCCCTCCCACCTTGGAAGGCCTGAGCTGAGCCTGTCCCCCATCTCCTGACTGTGGCACTGACAGGGGTTTGCGGGTCCCTGGGGGCAGTGGCAGCAGAAGTGCAAGGGACAACTCATCAGGTCTCAGCGTTAAGGGTTTCCCAGCTGCAGAGACCAGGGGCTCTGCCCTCAGCTCTGCCATATCCCACCCCTCCACCCCATTCCACCATCCCTACTACTCCCCTGCACCTTCCCCCATTGGCCAGTTGTTCCTCACTGAGATGAGATGGCTTTCTTGGCAGCACCTTTACAGGACCCTGACCCAAAAGGAAGGGTCTGGAATGTACAGGGGACATTAGCTCTCCTAGGAAGAATTTATGGGAGGTCTCTGCCTCTCTATCTTCCTGCCTTCTCCTTCCTGTGGCCAATGTACGTGTGTTCCTTCTGACCTCAGAGGAAACTCTCTTTGTGCCTCTCCAGGGTCACTCTTTTGTCCTAGTGCTGGTTTTCATGTCTCCTCCACCACCAGCCACTTTGGATCTGGGCTGGGGTTAGAGAGGGGTTTGCCAAAAGGATATGAAGAAGCAAGTCAGGCAGCAAGACCCACTGGGCTTTCAACAGAGTTTAAGCGAGGACTAACCTGAATGTGGGCTGCGTTGTCCCTGTCTCCAGCTCTGGAGCTCTCTTTTTTTCCACCAGGATGATAGACTCTATACTCTGATTTGCCCACGCCTGATACCTCCCAAGATCAGTCTGGTTTCTCTTAGCCTGTCCTTGCCTATGTGCGTGCCTTAAACAAAATATATGGTTTCTTCCCTGCAGGGATTCATCGATGCTTCGTATAGATCGAGGCCATTGTGAATCTCTAAGAGAAGAACACTGTTTATGGAATCTCTCTAGCACGTCAGACCACAGGTTTCCGGGAGCACCTCACAGGGCCACACCCACACGGCACACCACGAGGGCCTCTGCACAAAGTAAGCCAGACATTATGATGCCTTCCCAGTGACTCCAGCGTCCTGCCCAGGCAAACAAGGGAACTGCTCAGCAGGGCTGAAAGGCCAGTGCTCTGCCCTTAGGAGGCAGTCAAGGTGGGCCTGGGAGAGGCAGTGTTCTCCCAGCCACCCTCTCCTGTGAATGCACCCAGAGGAAAGGGGCAAGAGTGGAAGGAGCCTTGTCCTTGGCTTGGATACCCAGGTTTGGAGAAGGCGAGGTGGCCTTGAAAGGGAGTAGCACGTACCTCCAGGAAGCACAGCTCAGCCCCTGACCTCTAAATCCCCTCCAGCTGAAAAAGCCTCAAGTCTTCTTTGCAACGTCTTGGTGGCCACCCTGTGGTACCAGTATAGCAGAGTACTATCCAAAGGACCAATGTCACAGAAGCACCCCGACTGAAGTCTTATCCTTTGGGAACCCAGCTCACAGCAGGGAAAGCAAGCCCTGAAGTCAGTCATAGAACCAGTTGAACAACCCTGCACTTGCCAGCTTCCTGCCCCAAGTGCCCACACCAGTCCTGACAAGGTCTGGAATGAGCCACCTCAGTGAGAAAAATCAAGAGGAGCCTGAATCCAAACCAATGGGGAGGAGAGAGGTGCACCTTCATCTTGGCTCTGCTCCAAACCTGCCTACTCGACAGGAAAGAGAGGAAAGGAAGAAGCCTGGACACTCAGCAAAAGAAGTCAGGAGAGGAGAGAGAGCAGGAGAGGGATGTCAACAAAATCCTGGAAAATGGAATGCAGACAGATGAGAGTTTAACTTTCTCCCCACAGCTGAAGGTCTGGAGAGGGGAAGAAGCAAGCTCCCCAGAGCCTCGGACAATCTTAGTAAATGGAGCCACCGGACACCTCCAAGACAGGAGCAAGGGTGAGGCTGAAACCAGGCGGCCTGGTTGAAAGCTTTACGGAGAGGAGATCCCCTCTCTTGCCACATGAGAAGGTCAGCACCTTATTCTGTATCACTCTCCTCCCTCTGCCTCTGCTGCCAACATGGAGAAACTGCAGGTGGTATGCCGGGGGGTGGGGGGTCTGGCATAGCCCACTCCTCCCAGCCCCCCTCTACTTCCCTTCCCTGTTCCGCTCTCGAAGCACTGGCTGCCAGACTTTCAGCCTCCAGGCAGAGATTTGGAGGGTCCTTCACTGGGAAACTGGCCCAAGGGAAATGACCTACCCATTCTGCTCTTTGGGGGTCCCCATCATCAAAGCCAGAACCTTATCCCACCCTTTTTTGGTGAGATCCTCCAAGAAACCACTCTGCCTCTACACAGGGTTTCCATCAGCTGTTAAGTGCTTCCTTCTTAAACAGCCAAGAAGCAAAGTCATTTGAGGGAAGCCTTAACTACAAGAAACAGAGACCAAAACAAACAAACAGAAAAAATGAACTCCAAGGAAACAGAGATAATGTGAAGATTGGAATAAGAAAACAATTTTCATTGTAATTACTACTCCCAGGGAGATATGAGAAGATAATTAATTCATGAAACAAGATGATATTATAAAAGGGAACACTGGATTAAAGACAGTTCTTGAAAATTAAAAATGATAGCAAAAACATAGAAGGGTTGAAATTTCTCAGAAAAATAAAAGATAACAGGAGGGGAAAAAATCACTTAAAATTTAGAGAATTGTTTTGGGAGTCCTAACATCCAAATAACTGGAGTTCCAAAAAAGAGAACAGTTACATTGGAGAACAGTAACAACAACATTATGTGGGAAACTACTCAACACTTAGGGACACAAGGTACCAGACTGCAGGACCCACAAAGGGCCCGGAACAAAGGACAAAAACATAGCAAGGCACAACACTGGGAAATTTCAGAACATCAGACATGCAGAGAAAATCCTCAAAGCTTCCAGAGCAAGAGAAAAACAGTTCAAAGCCAGGGATCAGCGATTGGAATCACATCGTTGTTCTCAACGGCAACAACGGAAGCGAGAAGACAATGAAGCAGCCCTGTCCAATGCAGAGGGCAATGATTTCTGACCTAGAGTTTTATACCCAGCCAAGTAACAATACTGTATGAGGGTAGAATGAAGAGGTTCTGATACACTAAAGATTTTGTGCCTCCCACAGAGCCATTCTTAGGAAGCTACCAGAAGACAAAGACAAAGGATCTGGGAAACAAGCAAACAGAGGAGAAGTGGGCAAAGGGCCTGTGATGGAGATAAAGGGAGATCTCAAGGTGAAAGCCGTTTGGTGAGATCAGACAGCAACCCCTCCCAGCTCCCCAGAAAGGAGGTCGCCAGACCAGACTGGACCGGATGGAACACCAGTGGGCCTACCACAGGCATGGAATAGAATTTCAGGATTCTGTCTGTCCACTTGGACACAACTTAACGCTAAATATAGAGCACACCAAGAAAATGAAGAATGAGACAGGCATTTAACGCCGGTAAAAACAAAAGGTATGTAAGAAACATGGCATGTAATTCAGCTAGTAATACTATTTAAATAGTCACAATCATATAAACACTGAATAGTAATTTAACCAAAAAAAGTGGCATGTGGCCACATCAAAAGAATGGAGGAAGAGGGGCACGTAGCTGGCTCAGTCAGTGATGTGTGGGACTCTTGGTCTCGGGGTTGTGAGTTTGAGCCCCACGTTGGGCATAGAGATCAGTTAAAAATTAAATCTTCAAAAAAATATTTTTTTAAAAAAAGAGAGAATGGAGGAAGAGAAGTGTGCTGTGTGTAAGTGTGTGTGTGTGTGTGTGTGTGTGTGTGTGTGTGTGTGGTGTGTGGTGTGTAAGAGAGCTATGTACTAGTCTTTTATAGTAGGAAATTGTACTTAATACCTAAAACAGAAACAGCATGAAATAGAGAAGTCTACTTTTTTAAATTTAGGTTTAAATGATAGAACACATAAGACTTGAAAGTGGTTGTCTTGAGAGTGGAACTTAATGAAGAAAGAGTGGAACAGGGCACTGCTTCTTACAGTATAGGGCTCTTTGGCTTTTAAATTTTTTAAAATTGAGGTATAGTTACAATACTAAACTACACCTATTTAAAGTACGCAATTTGATGTTTTGGCATATATACAGCACAAACTGTCCCTTGTAATCCATCCTTCCCAGGATTACTCTGGGAGAAGGACATATGAGTGGCTGGAGCTCAATGGCTCAACATTTCCTACTCCTGTTTTAGTAAACCAGGGAGTCTGTGCTTCTAGTGCAAGTTGCCCATATGCCAGCCTGGGAAAGACACCTCACACTTTTTGGCCTTCAGCTCAAGAAGCTCCTCCTCCAGGAAGTCTGCCATGACACCCTTCCTGTGTGCATAGTACCTTCTTTCAAGATGGAACTCTCCACTCGCTAGTGTACTACCCTCCTTCTCCCCTGTACCCAGAGACCTGTGCATCTGCAAGGAGGGAGACCTCCTTCCATTCATGGGGCCTGGCTCAGAGCAGGTGCTCAGGAAATTGTAGAACGAATATATGAGATACAAAAAAGAAATGCATGGAAAGGTGAATAGGCAAGTAAAGGCAAGGTATTTTCCCATTGTCAATGATTCAAGGTTGTTTGCGTGAAAGATGGACGGTATGTCTTTAAGAACCATGCAAAAGCCCAGGAGAGGCTGCAATCCGAGGAAAACTCAGAAACACAGCTGGAGCTATTCATCCATTCTTAGAGGAGCCTGGGAGATACCTGTCTCCTGATGAAACCCTGTTCCAAACAACCCCCACCCTCGACCCTTCTCAGGTACCCAAGACACGTTGGGAGCCCTGGGAGGAGCTAACTGAAGCAGCTGGAGATGAGGTTCACTAGGGGGCACTCTTTCATCACACTGGCCCTGCCCCAAGGGCCACAGAAACCTGCCCTGGGCTGTTTTCTACAAGGACCCTGTAAGCCTGGGTGGTGGCGTGGGGGGGTGTTTACATGCCCTGCAGCCTCCTGCCAACAGCAGAGAGGGTGTTTCCAAGTAGCAGCAGCTCATCGACCACACTAGTACCCACTCAGTACAAGGTAGCTTTGCCAAAAAGGCAGGTATCTGGGGTCACATCACAGTTTCGGAATGATCTTCCCTTCTTTAATGCCTTGAGTGTGTCAGTTCTTAGCTCCCCAGCCCCAGCATGACTGCTGCAGTTTATCTGCTTATTCACAGGGCTAAGGACTGTGGAGGTTCTGGGCTGTTAGAGCCCCCAGAGCAGGGGAGGGAATGGGAGCAGTGTTCATAGCTCCCTCCCCAGCGTGGGACCATACCACCTGCAGGAATCAGCCCAGCCTTGGGCCTGCAGGAACATCAGAAGTCAAGGGGAACCAAGGAAGACTAAGGGCTCAAGTGAAATGCGGAAAGTCAGGCCTCCTCCATTTTTAGACAGTACTCTCTAACCTCAACCACTGTGGGGCTTAGTTTCACTGATTCTCTGAGTCTAGAGGAATTAATCACTCAAACACACTGACTCTGTGAGGCAACCCAAGTCTGATGGAAATTCTGGACCTGATACCTGGATTGAAATGGAAGGGAGTGGCAGGAGAGGATTGGGGGAAAATCCTGGATCGGGAAGGGCACAGAGAAGGAATGCAGAAGAATAAAGAGAAGAAGGCTCTCAGCTTGGCTCTTGGAACTGGAGTATTGCAGCCCCCATCCCATTGTCTAGATTCTTCCTATGAATTCGCTACCTGCTCCAGATTCTGGTGGGCTTACTGTTTCCCATAATCTGCCAAGGGAAGTGTCCAGGGGAGGCTGGAAGGGAGAATTCACAACTAGCAGAGTCTTCCTTTGAAGGTTGCCACCTGGGCCCTGGAGCCCCTCCTCCACCAATCAACCATTTGGGAAATAAGGAGACCATTCTCTTCCCAGCTCTGTAGTAGTTTCAGCCCAGCTCAAAGCCTGCCTTCCTATTCCTGTTTGGTACAGCCGGACGCAATGCCAGACTGAGGCCGTATCACAGGCATAGGCCCAAGCCTGAGCCCAGGTCTAGGCTAAGGAGGATCCCTTGCTAAGCCCTGTACATACCTATGATGCAACCACACCCCTAGGAGCTGAACTCTCCAGAGCAAAGGCATCAAGAGCGGCTTACTCCAAGAACTGGGTCACCTCTGCATCTTTCCTGGGCAAGATTCCAGACACAGCCAGCCACACTGTCATTTGGGAAGAATCGTTACCTGCGGGGGGGAGGGGTGTAAGAGAGAAGGGGACAAGACAGGTGGAGAGGGACAAAGCTGGGAGAAGAAAGCACTGGGTCTGTAGGCGAGCCCCTCTTCCCCTCCTGTAAGTGAAGATGTATGTACGAGCCAGCTTGCCAACCCAGTGCCCACATGCGCACACCTGCCTCTGGCACTTCTCAGCTGTGGTGACCCTTTCACCCAACCACCTTGCACAGCCAGTGTGGCAACCAGCTCAGGCAGGCTTCACTGAGGCCCTTGGCTCTGCCCCACCTGGGAGGCCCTGCCCCCCATTCTGCTTATGGAGAAGAGGAGAAGAGAAGCAGAAGAAGGTGGAGAGGGAGAGAAGGAGGAAGAGGAGGAAGAGGAAGGAGAAGAGGAGGAGGAAGAGGAAGAGGAAGAAGAAGTGTGTGTGAATTTCCCAGCAGGTTTTGGGACTCCTCCCCACTCCTGTTGCTCTGGGACACAGAGGTGAGTATCCACGGAGGCCCATTTAGGTCTACAGCAGGCTTACCCACTCCAAGATGTACTTCCTTGACCCTAGCTGCCTTGAGCAGCCCCTTTCTGCAATCATCTCAAGAATGTTTGTCAAGCATTTTGTTGGGTGCCCCCCCAAGTGTCCCTGAAAGATGGGACTGTAGCATATGACCTTTCCCCTGATTTTGCAACCCCAGAGTGCACATGTCCCCGCCTACTCTCATACTTCCACCAAGTGTCTCCAAGAAGAATGCTGTCCACAGGGTAAGGCCATCTGGGGACCTCTTCTGCTCTCTTCCTTTTCATTTCTAAAATTTCTATCAAGTGTATCCAGTTGGGATGGTGGCATATTGGCCTTAGCTTCCCTTTCTGAGATGGTCCTTGGATGGCCAAATATCCCTTAGCTTGGCATAAGTGACTTCTTTTCTCCTTTGTCTCAGAGCCAATCATTATTTGTAGTGCAATATTTGCCTAACAAGTAAATCACACACACATACACACATTTTTGGGGAGGGATTTATTAAAAATTAACAATGTCCCTGGCTAGTAAATAGCTCTTTGAACTTAACCAAGTTTTCTTGTCCTGGGTCTCTCCAGCAGATCTGGGACTTCTACACTTCATGGTGAGGGAAAGAGGACCCTACTATGGGGTGGGGGGAGGGGTGGTGGATGGACTCAGCCTTGACTCTCCTAGTGGACAGGGGCCTAACTCCCCCAGCTGCAGATGCTGGGAGGCCCAGTGTGGTCAGGGCTCAGGAATGGCACCCTGAACTGTGGGCATAGAGGAGAAAAGCGGTGGGGACTGGGGGTGAGGACACGTGGGGAGAGTGAGGACACACCTCTGAAGAGGTGTGTACCAGCACAGATGGACCAGCTCAGAGGAGAGTGGGGGAGTAACGGTGGGAAGGGCAGAGGAAAGCACTCCACCCAGATGAAGAAAAGCAGGAGCAACAGAGATAGACACCAGGGAAGGCCCTGACTGGCAGGGGTGTAGGGGGAAATGAAGAAGAGACTGGAATGGAGAGAGGAGAGTTCCCAGGGTCTGTCCTGTCCCTCTATAGGTTTTGAGAATGAAAAACAGCAGCCAGTGGTTACCTGGCTTCCTCACTTCTGCTCTGTGTCAAGTTAATTAACCTCCCTGCGCCTTGGCTTCCTCATTTATAACACAGGGATGATAACAGAATTCCCTGGGACGTTGATTTGGGAGGGCTGAGCCGGTTGGCCAGGCGAAAAGCGGGTGGTGGCACACCGTACGCTCTGCGTAAATTTCGGGATGCCGATTAGTCCCTTTTTCCGGAAGAGCCGGACAGAGCGCCTGGCAGCGGGTGATTCAGTGGGTTAGGTGGATCAAATTAACCGGAAGATTTTCAACCCAGATTGACACTTCCTGTGGAGACAGGCCTTAAAGGAGCTGGCGAAGGTGTTTGTAAACAGTAACAGGGCACTTCAAAGGTTGCCGCTGGCAGTGAAAGCAGCGGGGGTTAGGGAAGACTCGGGCTGGAAGCCGCTTCTCTTCACCGGGGGTAGGGTCCAAGCCAGGCAGGTATGGACATCTTTGCAGTCTTCCTCCCTTGCACGCACACGCGCGCGCACGCACACACACATCCCGAGCCCCTCTCCCGCAGCAAAACCCAGAACCCCTCAGGGACATGCGACTGTCCACCTCCGGGTGTCCCTGTCCGCGGACGGGGATGAAGGAGTGAGCGGAGGAGGGGACGGGTTTGGGGGACGGTAATGGCCGAGGGGATGAATTCGTCCGCTGCAGTCCGAAGGCAAAGCGTGGCGGTGGGGCGGGGGAGGCGCGAGAGGCGCGGGGCGTCCTCGAGGGCCCCGGGCCGCCCGGACACGGAGCTCAGGGCCCGGCCCGCAGCGCCGCCTCCCGGGAGGAAGGCGGGGGCCGGGAGGAGGGAGCGGGAGGAGGCGGAGGGCGGCGGAGGGCGGAGGAGGGCGGCGCGCTGAGAGGTTATTTGTGGTTCGCTTTGATCCCGAGGGGGAACCTGAAACTCTCGCATTCCTGGCATAGCAGCCGCCTCCGGCGCGGGCCGACCCTGGGGCTGCGCGCTGGGGCCCGAGCGGCCAGAGCGTCGGCGCCGCCGCGCAGTGCACAGCTCTGCCGCCGAGCCGAGCCGGGCCGGGCCGGGCCGTCGGGTGTGACTACGCCGAGCACCCGCGGGCCGCAGCGGTAAGGAGGGCGGCTCGGGCGCTTCGGGGAGCGCGCGGGCCCGGGGAGACGCGGCCAGCCGGAGCCAGAGCCCCGGCG